>JAOTON010001731.1:0-52527 GCA_034440635.1 Lepas anatifera | reverse complement strand
TGTTTTTGTTTTAGGGGTGCGTTACTCGTCTGGTGCTGTCGTGTTCCCAAGAGCATAGGGTACACAGACGATGGCCTCCTCTGGCGGGGTCAGGTGACCCCTTGCGGGTTACCCTTTGATTGAAATATTTGTATGTACCCGTTGTTGGGTCTCAGAGGTGTACTGGTGACTTTTTAATCAAATGCGTTTGCGGGAGTTGTTGACAGAAACATTGAACAATTGATATGTCATTTATATTTTTTGCAATGTTTAGGGATCACTTATTAATAAAAACCACAAACTCTAATTTTAAGCCTAAAAAAATACGTTTGGATTCAGGTGATGGAAAGATAAACCACCGCGAAGCGGTTGAACTGTCCAGCGCCTGCCCGGACACCTTATCTAAGCTAACCTCTGGGAGCTAAAACAACTCTTCCTACCAAAGCTAAAGTGCACTGAACTCACAGTATGGGTACAGGATATGAATTGCGGCACAGTTTCACCCGCAGGGAAACGCATTGCAGTACAGTTTCGCTGCAAGAAACGCATTTCGGAGCAGCATGCCTGTGGTTGAAGACAGAGAAAAGGAATTAAAAAGAAAGGTGGACCGAGCGACTTATTGGTTTACGCGACCCAGTGAACTTAAAAGCTATTCCCAGAAATTAAAGTTTGCCCCCTCCCTTTAAAAATTATAAGTTTCCCCTGAATGGGCTACGGGCGACCCAGAGACAAGCCAACGCGATATTAGTAAAACAGTGAGAGTGTAGTGACCAGCAGCCCATGCCCAAATTAACAAAGGGTATGGGCTTCAAATCTAACCGGGAAACCGAAGGCACAATCGGCACGTCAACTCGCGCTTGCCGGGAACTTTGCTGGAATGCTGGAAAGGCTGCTAGAAGGGCAGGCAAAGCAAACCACAAGAGGGGAGGGAGTGTGACCAAGCAGCGCACGGATGCTACGCCTAGGGAAGGAAGGAACCCAGTAGTGCCGGGCTAGGGAATGGAAGACACCCGGCAGCGCCAGGCCGGCCTTCAAGGGAAGAAAGAAACAAACCGGAGACAAGCCACCGCGAAGCGGTGGAAGTCTTCGAGCAAGGCGAGCAGACCCGAGTGTTGAGGAGGGCGCGGCGAAGCTGCGGCCGACGAAAGCGATACTTGCCCCTCAGAGTAGGGGCGCTGCAGGCCCGCCCGCTGATTCGAGACATGGTTAGGTTAGGACAGTGGAGGCACTCTGGTGCGCCCACGCGATTGCGTCGGGCTCAAAATTTAGGTCTGATTTTGAAAGCCCACAACTCGACAAGCTATTAATCGATTTGCAAAATTTCTTCACCAGTCGACGCGTCCATGAATTTTGTCTTCTTTGGCACGCTCACCTTCCTCACCACCCAGAGGGACAATCTCGCAGCGAGACGGGACCGTCTAGTTCTTATATATAATTTATAAAATGTCCGTCCGTACGTCCGCCGTATGTCATAGCACCTTTTGGCAAGTGTGGCCAAAACGGTTACAGGTAGGGGCTTGAAATTTTGCACGAGGGTCCGGTCATGCGGTCCCATCATCGTATTAGATTTTGGCAGTGGTGGGGTATGTGGGGTGGGCGTGGCGCGCGCCAGAGTGCACCCATGTCGTTTCAAAAATCGGCTTCAGATCGTCGAGCTCTTGAATTTTGCAACTTTTTGGCACGTGCTCGGCTGTATTTGGTTTCCTGACTTTAAGGTGCTGATGAATATTTCCCAATTAAATTAAGGCAGTTTGATCAAACATGTGTTGACCAAGGTATTATTTATGGAGGGTATTTTTAGTTTTGGGGGTGTGGGTGGGCCGCCCGAAGCACGTGCAGGGGGTTCCTCCGCTTCAAGAAAGTAATTCTAATTTTTCCTGAAAAAATAATGGGCTCAGGCGATCCGGAGACAATTCACCGCGAAGCGGTGGAAGTTTACGAGCAAGGCGAGCAGTCCCAAATAATGAGGCGGTCGCGGCGAAGCCGCGGCCGACGAAGGCGATACTTGCCACGGAGGGTAGGGGCGCCTTTTTTGCACTGTATCGGGTCTCCAATGCTTAGGTGCAGACCAATGGGGACCAATATTTTGAATTGTTTTCGGAAGCTTTATTTAGCATATATCGAGCCAAATGTTGTTAATTGAGGGTGTTTTTTAGTTTTTTTTGGGGTGTGGGTCGTCCGCTTGCGGCGCGTGCAGGGGGATATTCCGATAGAAGGAAATTATTGAGTATTTTAATATTTTAGGTTAATTTACGGCAGTTTCATCAAACATGTAGGGCACAAACCGTTGTACATTGAGGGTGGTTTTGAGTTTTAGGGGTGTGGGTCGTCCGCTTGCGGCGCGTGCAGGGGGATCCTCCGCTGGAAAGAAATTATGGGGTATCTTTTAGCTGTGTGCCACAGCCGTCGGGTTTCTTTTAGCTGTGTGTGATTTTGTGCTGGCGTGCTCCGATGAGCATATTGTAAACAGGTGTTGGCCCCCTGGCTGGGCACATGACCCCTTGCGGGGTACCCCTTGATGGGAAAATATTCTGTACCCATTATTAGGTTCCAGAATTGTACCAGTAATCCTTCGGGAGACAGGCGTATGCAGTCGTGTTGACAGAAACTTTGGACAGTTATTGAGAGTGTTTTTGAGTTTTTGGGGGTGTGGATCGTGCACCCTTGGTCCACGCAGGGGGATCCTCCGCTAGAAGGAAATTATTAAGTATCTAAATATTTTAATTAATTTACGTCAGATTCAGCAAACATGTGTCGAGCAAACTGTTGTTCATTGAAGGTGTTCTTAGTTTTCGCGGGTGTGGGTCGTCCGCCCGTGGCGCGTGCAGGCTGGTGCTCCGCTAGAAGGAAATTATCGGGTATCTTTCAGATATTTGATCTTTGGCACAGCCGTCGGGTTTCTTTTACCTGTGTGCGGTTCATAGGCGGATCCAGGGGAAGGGGCAAGGGGGGGCACGTGCCCCCCTGGATCGACCCTCGGCGCCCCCCTGAAAAGTCGATGGCGCCTCCCTGAAATGTTGCTTCCCACCCCCCCCAGGATGCGAAAGTCGGCGCCCAACGATAGGATTTGGCGCCCACCTGATAGAATTTACCGGTCATAAGTGGCGCCTTCTGGTCCTGATGCCACCCCACTGGGAAAGTGCCCCCCCCGGTCAGGTGCCCCCCTCCCGATCGGCAATCCTGGATCCGCCTATGGTGCGGTTTGGTGCTGGCGTGTTCCAATGAGCATAGTGTAAAAAGATGATGGGCTCCTGATGGGGTTACGTGACCCTTGCAGGTTACCCCTTGATGGAAAAACATTAACCTGTACCCGTTATTGGGTCTCAGAGGTGTACTGGCGTTTTTTTGGAGCCAGATGCGTTTGAAGGCGTGTTGACAGAAACATTAACAGTTGATGGGTTTTATTTTAGTTGTTGGGGATGTGGGTCGTCCATCCGTTGCGCGTGCAGGGGGTCGGTCCTCCGGTAGAAGAAAATAATTAATAATTAATTTACGGCCCCATGGGGTTAGGAAACGCAGACGCCGAGCAATTGCCTGCCAAAATACCCTTGCGATTTCACGCGACCCAAATAAGGTAACCCCTTGCTGGAACAGCATTGAACGCTACACTTTTTGGGTCTTAAGGGCTATTCAGAATCTTGCTATCATCAAGGGGTATTATACTAAGAAAAAAACCTAACTCTAAGGAGAGGGGATGGGGTGTAAATTCCATGGTTTCGGAAGAGGAGTAGTATTTTTGGTAGCATATTTTTCAAAATTTTGGACATCGCTTAATTTTGTGGCACTGCGATCGTGTACATTTTAGCTGTGTGTGACTCAATGTTGACGACGTTGCTGGGACCAAGAAAATATAGAGCTGGACAAAACAATACCAGCCGTAACACCTCCCTCCCCAATAGATTTCGACTGCACCGCACTATTTGGATCACGGAGATCAGGAAGGTGCAGCGGATAAACCGAAATATGTGTATTTATCAGTAACAAGACAATACATTGTGGCGGTGGAAAATTCATATTTTCTTCGTCAAAGGACTCAATAATACAGCAATCAAGAAACGGGCCCCGGCTTTTACATGGTTCCAGGATTAGAACGGACGTTCACTGGCGTTACGCTCTGGCGGGTAAGACTGATCCCTACCAAAGCTACAGTGCAGCGGCACAGTATAAACACAGGATATGCATTGCAGTACAGTTTAATTGCAGGAAACGCATTGTGGTACAGCATAACTATAGCTAATTGGTTAGGTGAGGTATATGGAGGTGAACAAAAGCTGAAGAAATCCAAGCTCGAGAGATCAAATAAAATTAAGCAGACTGCATAAAGTCGCCAATATCAATTGCATTATTGCTAGGTTTACTACTGCTTTAATCGTCCAAGAGATCACACCAAATATTGGTTAGATAGGGTTACAACCCCCACTATACCAACCGGCGAGAACATTGGTCCAGTTCACTAGCCCCCCTCACTACGCTGTAGGTGCTCTGGTATTTCAATTAGAGAAGGTATTCTGCATGTGTTGAAAAATTTCATTGTACGCCCCCCGCCCTGCATAGAGGCCACAATGCTGCTGGTG
Source organism: Lepas anatifera (assembly GCA_034440635.1). NCBI lineage: Eukaryota > Metazoa > Arthropoda > Thecostraca > Lepadidae > Lepas > Lepas anatifera. The sequence continues at coordinate 47,974 of JAOTON010001731.1, read as the reverse complement.
CAGCAGACATAGCTTGCACGTGCAGCTGTCAATAATGCTGATTTTGGTTATGTGAAGGACGGTAAAATAGTCTACTTAATTTTGGTTGACCTCGATTATTTCTTTACAAGGAGGATAGCCACACTAACAGTTACGTTTCCAAGCCACCAAAAGCACGAGAACAAACAAGTGAAAAATATTAGCTGTTGGAGATTCAATCTGTCTGTTTTGCTTCTGAAGGTAAAGCTTTGACACTGTATTTGATTTCTCCGGCATTAAGTGTCAATCTCTTTCACGAATTTTAGTATTAGACATCAGGTTTTGAAGGTCATGAATGTATTATTATGCAAGTGCATGGTACCAGCTTAAAGATTATGAATTTTTAAGCAAAACATGATTTGTTAGATCATGCAACAAGTTGTGCTCAAGGCATATAACGAATGCACAATAATGGGTCATGTGAGTGAAAAGGACGTCTTCAAGAGAAGTAGCCATACTTTCCAACCTTACATGAAGACAGTGCATGCTATTTTGTTAATATTGGCTTCCAACCGGCTGTTTTCCTTCCAAAGTTAGTGATTTTGCTCCCCGTTTAGTCGATTTATCCCCCTAACGGCCCGAGTCAGATCAGAACTTGTGCACATTCCCGCCGATAAAGTAGTGCTGACTCTAAATAAAGGGTTTGGCGAGCATCGACTTCCAACATTTTCCATGCTAGGAGTGTGATTAAAGTGTTTCTTTAACTGTAAATAGAGCCAACTCATCCAAGCAATTTCAGTGTTTTAAAAATACAGCTATATCAATGAAATTTTCCTGAGCTGCACTTTGATCCATTTATGTTTTGTAGTTATTTGCATTAACAATCTGACATGAGCACGCATTTGTTACTATCTCAGACATCACAGGTAAAAACATGCCTTCCTACCTCTGAATGCTCCATTACATGCATGGTATTTACCCAATACTGTTTCATATATGCTAGATACACATTATGATAACTGTGAGAATGTAAGGCCGGCAAACCATGCTCAAATTCACAGGGGTATAGACTTCAAATTTACGCATCGCAATTGTTCGGTACAACCTTTTCAGCGCCAGTAATTTATTACTTACATCACCTATAATACATGGATGGTATACACTTTTCAGAGTAATCTTACTAGGAAAAAATGAAATACATGATTGAATGTTAGGTGCGTAATTAAAAATACCCTTTTTCGTAGCACAGACTTGATATATAATTGCCTTGGGCAGCCTCAAACATTCAAACATTCAATAGCTTACCGCGGCATTGTTGGGAGGCTCATTACTACTTTAATAGTAGTTATTCGAGGGAAAAAACAAGAATAACAATCGCATGTCTGTTCCCATTTTAGGCATCATGTTCAATTGACCAGTATCCTTACCTGTCCTGACTTATGTATTGCTTCACTTGCAGCACTACAGTGTGGCCAAGAGCTATCTATCCCTTTCATATAAACCAATCCTCAACCATGCCTCGTCGCGACCGAGAGCGAGCAGCCCGCGAGGCCAACGCTGCCGCCCAGCGCCGACGCCGCGAGCGCATGAACCGGGCCCAGCGAGAAGCCGAGGCGCTGCAGAATGCCGAACGGCAGCGCCAGCGGCGCGCGGCTCTCGCTGCGGACCAGCAAGCGGCGGAGGCGCAGCGGGATGCGGTGCGACGCAATCAACGACGTGCTGCTGAGGACGAGCAGGAGAGGGAGACGCGCTTGCCGGGAACTTTTGCTGGAATGCTGGAAAGGCTGCTGAAGGGCAGGCAAAGCAAACCACAAGAGGGGAGGGAGTGTACCAAGCAGCGCACGGATGCTACGCCTAGAGAAGGAAGGAACCCAGCAGTGCCGGGCTAGGGAATGGAGGAACCCGGCAGCGCCAGGCCGGCCTTCTAGAGAAGGAATAAACAATCCGGAGACAAACCACCGCGAAGCGGTGGAAGTCTGCGAGCAGAGCCAGCAGACCCGAGTCCTGAGGAGTGCACTGCGGAGCTGCGGCCGAAGCAGGCGATACTTGCCCCGCAGGGTAGGGGCACGTTAGGCCGGCCCGCTGAATCGAGACCTGGTTAGGTCAGCATAGTGGAGGCACCCTGGTGCGCCCACGCAATTGCGTGGGGCTCAAAATTTAGGTCTGGCTTTGAGAGCCCATTACACGAAAAGTTATCGACCGATTTTCAAAGTTTCTTCACCAATCAACGCCTTTTTCAATTTCTTCTACGTTCACCTTCTATATCTCGTGACGCGCCCAGAGGGTCAATCTCGCAGCGCGAGACGTGCCGTCTAGTTCTTATATATAATTTATAAAATGTCCGTCCGTACGTCCGTCGTATGTCATAGCACCTTTTGACAAGTGTGGCCGAAACGGTTACAGGTAGGGGCTGGAAATTTTGCACGAGGGTCCGGTCATGCGGTCCCATCATCGTATTAGATTTTGGCAGTGGTGGAGTAAGTGGGGTGGGCGTGGCGCGCGCCAGAGTGCACCCATGTCGTTTCAAAAATCGGCCTCAAATCGTCGAGCTCTTGAATTTTGCAACTTTTTGCACGTGCTCGGCTCTACTGGATCCCTGATTTCAAGGTACTGGTGAATATTTTCCCAATTCAATTACGGCATTTTAATCACACATGTATCGACGAAAGTGCTATTTATAGAGGGTATTTTTTAATTTTGGGGGCGTGGGTAGTCCGCCCGCCGTGCGTGCAGGGGGATCCTCCGCTGAAAGATACTTATTGAGTATTTTTCTATATTGGCTTAATTTACAGCAAATTCACGAAACATGTATTTAGTAAGCAGATGTTCATTGAGGGTTTTATTTAGTTTTTGGGGGTGTAGGAAGTCCGCCTGCGGTGCGTGCAGGGGGATCCTCCGCTTCAAGGGAGTTATTCTAATTTTTCTTGAAAAAAATAATGGGTTCAGGCGATCCGGAAACAATCCACCGCAAAGCGGTGGAAGTCTGCGAGCAAGGTGAGCAGTGCGGAGTCCTTAGGCGGGCGCGGCGAAGCCGCGGCCGACGAAGGCGGCACTTGCCCCGAAGGGTAGGGGCGCCGTTTTTTGCACTGTATCGGGTCTCCAATGTTAAGGTGCTGGCAAATGGAGAGACATATTTTAAATTATTTTCGGAAATGTTATTAAGCATGTATCGAGCCAACCATTGTTTCTTAAGGGTGTTTTGGAGTTTTTGGGGGTGTGGGAAGTCCGCTTACGGCGCGTGCAGGGAAATTCTCCGCTAGAAAAATGTATGGAGTATTTTAATATTTTAGGTTGATTTACGGCAGTTTCATTAAACATGTAGGAAGCAAACCGTTGTTCATTGAGGGTGTTTTTGAGTTTTGGGAGGCGTGGGTCATCCGCCCGTGGCGCATGCAGGGAGATCCTCCGCTATAAGGAAATTATCGGGTATGTTGTAGCTGTGTGCCACAGCCGCCGGGTTTCTTTTAGCTGTGTGTAATTTAGTGCTTCCGTGTTCCCATCAGTAAACGGTACACAGATGATGGCCTCTGGCGGGGCACGTGAACCCTTGTGGATTACCTCTTGATCGAAAAAGCTGTATTATGAACCCGTTATTGGGTTTCAGAGGTGTACTGGTGATTTTTTTTGGGCCAAATGCGTTTGCAGGCGCGTTGGTAGAAACATTAAACAGTTGATAGGTGGTATTTAAAATGCTGGCATCATTTAGGGGGGGGCGGGGGTCTCCCATTAAGAAGAACCAGAAACTTCTAATTTTGCGTGTAAATTCTCCGATATATTTTAATCAATTCATGGGAGTTCTTTTAAATATATTAAACAAGGTGTTGTTTATTAAGAGTGTTTTTTTGTTTTAGGGGTGCGTTGCTCGTCTGGTGCTGTCGTGTTCCCAGGAGCATAGGGTACACAGACGATGGCCTCCTGGTGGGGTCAGGTGACCCCTTGCAGGTTACCCTTTGAATGGAATATTTGATATGTACCCGTTGTTGGGTCTCAGAAGTGTACTGGTGATTTTTGTTGGCCAAATGCGTTTGCAGGCGTGTTGACAGAAACATTGAACAGTTGATGATTTTCTCTTTAGTTTTTGGTGGTGTGGGTGGTCCATCCGTCACGTGTGCAGGTTGATCATCCGCTAGAAGGAAATTGTCGGGCATCTTTCACATATTTGGCACAGCCGTCGGCTTTTTTAGCTGTGTGCGGTTTGGTGCTGGCGTGATCCCCTGAGCATAGTGTACACAGATGATGGCCCCCTGGTGGGGTTAGGTCACCCCTTGCATGTTACACCTTGATGGAAAAACATTAATATGTACCCGCTGTTGGGTTTTAGAGGTGCACTGGTAACTTTTTGGGCCAAATGCGTTTGCGGGAGTGTTGACAGAAACATTGAACAATTGATATGTGTTATTTATAATTTTCGCAATGTTTGGGGCATAGGCGGATCCAGGATTGCCGATCGGGGGGGCACCTTCCCGGGGGGCACCATCCGGACGGGGGGCGCCATCCGGACCAGGGGGCGCCACCTATGACCGGCAAAAGCTATCAGGTGGGCGCCAAATCCTATCGGTGGGCGCCGACTTTCGCATCCTGGGGGGGGTGGGAAGCGACATTTCAGGGGGCGCCATCGACCTTTCAGGGGGCGCCGAGGGTCCATCGGGGGGAGCACGTGCCCCCTTGCCCCCCCCGGATCCGACCATGGTTTGGGGATCCTTTATTGATAAAAACCACAAAACTCTAATTTTGCCCAAAAAAATAATCGATTCAGGCGATGCAAAGACAAACCACCGCGAAGCGGATGAACTGTCCAGCGCCTGCCCGGACACCTTATCTAAGCTACCCTCTAGGAGCTAAAACAACTCTTCCTACCAAAGCTAAAGTGCACTGAACTTCACAGTATGGGTACAGGATATGAATTGCGGCACAGTTTCACCGCAGGAAACGCATTGCGGTACAGTTTCACTGCAGGAAACGCATTTCGGAGCAGCATGCCTATGGTTGAAGACCGAGCAAATGAATTAAAAAGAAAAAATTAACGAGCGACTTATTGGTTTCCGCGACCCAGTTAACTTAAAGGCTATTCCCAGAAATTAAAGTTTGCCCCCCCCCTTTAAAAATTATAAGTTTCCCTGAATGGGCTTCGGCGACCCAGAGACAAGCCAACGCGAAGCGGTAAAAGTTTGCGAGCAAGGCGAGCAGACATGAGTCCTGAGGAGGGCGCGGCGAAGCCTCCGCCGACGAAAGCGATACTTGCCCCACAGGGTAGGGGCGCCAGCTAGGTCGGAGATCCTTCCCTGTGAGTGGTTATTTAGAATGGGGGATGGCAGGGGTCCTAAATTAAGAAAAACCAGCAAACCTCTATTTTTGCTTGGAAGTGCAATTGGCTATTTTAATCAATTTACGGCAGTTACGGCAGACATGTACCGACCAAAGTGTTGTTCATTGAGGGTGGTGTTAGGTTTTGGGGTGTGGGTTGCAACCCGTGCCACGGTCAGGGGATCCTCCGCTGCAGGGAAATTATCGGGTATCTTTTATCTGTGCGGCACAGCCGTCGGGTTTCTTTTAGCTGTGTGTGATTTGGTGCTGGCGTGTTCCAATGAACATAGGGTACACAGATGATGGCTCGCTGGTTGGCTGGTTGGGCATGTGAACCCTTGCGGGTTAGTCCTTGAAGGAAAAACATTAATCTGTACCCGTTATTGGGTCTTAGAGATGTACTGGTGACTTTTTGGCCAAATGCATTTGCAGGCGTGTTGACAGAAACAGTAAACAGTTGGTGGGTGGTTATTTAGAATCTTGGCAATATTCGGGGGATCGCGCATTGAGAAAAACCACAGAACTCTAATTTTGCTGAGAAAATAATGGGTTTAAGCGATCCGGAGACAGGCCACCGCGAGGCGTTAGGAGTCTGCGAGCAAGGCGGGCAGACCTGAGTCGTGCAGAGGGCGCGGCGAAGCCGCGGTCGACGAAGGCGATACTTGCCCCGCAGGGTATGGGCGCCGCTAGCCGGCCCGCTGAATCGAGACATGGTTAGGTAAAAATAGTGAAGGCACCCTGGTGCGCCCACGCGATTGTGTTGGCCTCAAAATTTAGGTTTGTTTGAAGGCCCATAACCCGAAAAGTTATTGGCCGATTTCCAAAATTTTTTCACCAATCGACGTGCACATCCATTCTCTCACACGCTCACCCCTTACCACTCGTGACGCGCCCAGACGGTCAATCTCGCAGCGCGAGACGTGCCGTCTAGTCTTATATATAATTTATAAAATGTCCGTCCGTACGTCCGCCGTATGTCATAGCACTTTTTGACAAGTGTGGCCGAAACGGTTACAGGTAGGGGCTTGAAATTTTGCACGAGGGTCCGGTCATGCGGTCCCATCATCGTATTAGATTTTGGCAGTGGTGGGGTATGTGGGGTGGGCGTGGCACGCGCCAGAGTGCACCCATGTCGTTTCAAAAATCGGCCTCAAATCGTCGAGCTCTTGAATTTTTCAACTTTTTGGCACGTGCTCGGCTGTATTTGGTCTCTGACTTTAAGGTGCTGATGAATATTCCCCAATTCAATTACGGCATTTTAATCACACATGTATCGACGAAAGTGCTATTTATAGAGGGTATTTTTTAATTTTGGGGGTGTGGGTAGTCCACCCGCGGTGCGTGCAGGGGGGTTCCTCCGCTGAGAGATACTTATTAAGTATTTTTCTATCTTAGCTTAATTTAGAGCAAATTCACCAAACATGTATTTAGTAAGCAGTTGTTCATTGAGGGTTTTATTTAGTTTTGGGGGTGTAGGAAGTCCGCCTGCGGTGCGTGCAGGGGGATCCTCCGCTTCAAGGGAGTTATTCTAATTTTTCTTGAAAAAATAATGGGTTAAGGCGATCCGGAAACAATCCACCGCCAAGCGGTGGAAGTCTGCGAGCAAGGTGAGCAGTGCGGAGTCCTTAGGCGGGCGCGGCGAAGCCGCGGCCGACGAAGGCGGTACTTGCCCCGAAGGGCAGGGGCGCCGTTTTTTGCACTGTATCGGGTCTCCAATGCATAGGTGCTGACAAATGGACCCTCATATTTTGAATTATTTTTGAAAGTTTTATTAAGCATGTATCGAGCCAACCATTGTTTATTGATGGTGTTTTTGAGTTTTTGGGGTATGGGTCGTCCGCTTGCAGCGAGTGCAGAGGATCCTCCGCTGGAAAGAAATTATTGAGTATTTTAATATTTTTAATGAATTTAGGGCAGATTTGTCGCACATGTATCGAGCAAACCGTTGTTTATTGAGTGTTTTATTTAGTTTTTGGGGGTGTGGGTAGTCCGCCCGCGGTGCGTGCAGGGGGGTCCTCCGCTTCAAGGAAATTATTCTATTTTTTCGTGAAAAAAGATGAGTTTAGGCGATCCGCAGACAATCCACCGCGAAGCGGTGGAAGTCGTAGAACAAGGCGAGCAGACCTGAGACCTGAGAAGGGCGCGGCAAAGCCTCGGTTGACGAAAGTGATGTTTGCCCCGCAGGGTAGGGGCGCCGTTTTTTTTGCACTGTATCGGATTTCCAATGTTAAGGTGCTGGCAAATGCAGAGACATCGTTTAAATTATTTTCAGAAATGTTATTAAGCATGTATCGAGCCAACCGTTGTTCATTGAGGGTGTTTTCAGTTTTAGGGGTGTGGGTCGTCCGCTTGCGGCGCGTGCAGTGGGATCCTCCGCTGGAAAGAAATTATGGGGTATCTTTTAGCTAGTGGCACAGCCGCCGGGTTTCTTTTGTCTGTTTGTGACTTTGTGCTGGCGTGCTCCGATGAGCATGGTGTAAACAGGTGTTGGCCTCCTGGCTGGGCACGTGGCCCATTGCTGGCTACCCCTTGATGAAAAAACATTAATCTGTACCCGTTATTAGGTCCCAGAAGTGTGCCGGTAACCCTTCGAGACAAAAAGCGTATGCAGGCGTGTTGACAGAAACTTTGGACAGTTATCGAGGGTATTTTTGTAGTTTTTTTGGTTTTTATTGTGCGCCCTTTGCGCCTGCAGGGTGATCCTCCGCTTGTAGGAAATTATTAAGTGTTTAAATTAATTTACCTCAGATTCAGCAAACATGTATCGAGTAAACCGTTGTTCATCGAGGGTGTTTTTGAATTTTGGGGGTGTGGTTTGTCCACCCGCGGTGCGTGCAGGGTGGTCCTCCGCTCTAAGGAAAATATCCGGTGTCTTTTAGCTGTGTGGCTCAGCAATGCTCGGCTCGGCTGTACTGGATCCCTGATTTCAAGGTGATGTCAAATATTTTTGAATTTACGGCAGTTTTATCACACATGTATCGACGATAGTGCTATTTATAGAAGGTATTTTTTAGTTTTTGTTGGTGTGGGTCGGCCGCCCGCGGCGCGAGCAGGGGGTTCCTTCGCTGGAAGATAATCATTGCGTATTTCAATGCCAGGCCGGCCGTCAAGGAATAAACAAACCGGAGACAATCCACCGCGAAGCGGTGAATTGTCTGCCAGCAAGGCGAGCACACGTGGGTTCCGAGAAGTGCGCGGCGAAGCCGCGGCCAACCAATTCGATACTTGCCCCGCAGAGTAGGGGCGCGGTTTTTTTGCACTGTATCGGTTCTCCAATGTTAGGGTGCTAAAAAATGGAGAGACGTATTTTATATTATTTTGGGCAGCTTGAGTAGGCATGTATCGAGCCAACCATTGTTTTCTAAGGGTGTTTTGGAGTTTTTTGGGGTGTGGGAAGTCCGCTTACGGCGCGTGCAGGGAAATTCTTCGCTAGAAAAATGTATTGAGTATCTTAATATTTTAGGTTGATTTACGGCAGTTTCTTAAACATGTAAGAAGCAAACCGTTGTTCATTGATGGTGTTTTTGAGTTTTTGGGGGCGTGGGTCATCCACCCGTGGCGCATGCAGGGGATCCTCCGCTATAAGGAAATTATCGGGTATGTTGTAGCTATGTGGCACAGCCGCCTGGTTTCTTTTAGCTGTGTGTAATTTAGTGTTTCCGTGTTCCCATCAGTAAACGGTACACAGGTGATGGCCTCTGGCGGGGCACGTGACCCCTTGTGGATTACCTCTTGATCGAAAAAGCTGTATTATGAACCCGTTATTGGGTCTCAGAGGTGTACTGGTGATTTTTTGGCCAAATGCGTTTGCAGGCGCGTTGGTAGAAACATTAAACAGTTGATAGGTGGTATTTAAAATGCTGGCATCATTTAGGGGGGCGGGGGTCTCCCATTAAGAAGAACCAGAAACTTCTAATTTTGCGTGCAAATCCTCCGATATATTTTAATCAATTCATGGGAGGTTTTTTAACATATTAAACAAGGTGTTGTTTATTAAGAGTGTTTTTTGTTTTAGGGGTGCGTTGTTCGTCTGGTGCTGTCGTATTCCCAGGAGCATAGGGTACACAGACGATGGCCTCCTGGTGGGGTCAGGTGACCCCTTGCAGGTTACCCTTTGATTGAAATATTTGATATGTACCCGTTGTTGGGTCTCAGAAATGTACTGGTGATTTTTTGGCCAAATGCGTTTGCAGGCGTGTTGACAGAAACATTGAACAGTTGATGATTTTCTCTTTAGTTTTTGTGGGTGTGGGTGGTCCATCCGTCACGTGTGCAGTTTGATCATCCGCTAGAAGGAAATTGTCGGGCATCTTTCACATATTTGGCACAGCTGTCGGCTTTTTTAGCTGTGTGCGGTTTGGTGCTGGCGTGATCCCCTGAGCATAGTGTACACAGATGATGGCCCCCTGGTGGGGTTAGGTCACCCCTTGCATGTTACACCTTGATGGAAAAACATTAATATGTACCCGCTATTGTGTGTCAGAGGTGCACTGGTAACTTTTTTGGGCCAAATGCGTTTGCGGGAGTGTTGACAGAAACATTAAACAATTGATATGTGTTATTTATAACTTTCACAATGTTTGGGGATCCTTTATTGATAAAAACCACACAACTCTAATTTTGCCCAAAAGAATAATGGATTCAGGCGATCCAAGGACAAACCACCGCGAAGCGGTTGAACAGTCCAGCGCCTGCCCGGACACCTTATCTAAGCTACCCTCTGGGAGCTAAAACAACTCTTCCTACCAAAGCTAAAGTGCACTGACCTTCACAGTATGGGTACAGGATATGAATTGCGGCACAGTTTCGCCGCAGGAAACGCATTGCGGTACAGTTTCACTGCAGGAAACGCATTTCGGAGCAGCATGCCTATGGTTGAAGACAGAGCAAATGAATTAAAAAAAAATTAACAAGCGACTTATTGGTTTACGCGACCCAGTGAACTTAAAGGCTATTCCCAGAAATTAAAGTTTGCCCCCCCCTTTAAAAATTATAAGTTTCCCTGAATGGGCTTCGGCGACCCAGAGACAAGCCAACGCGAAGCGGTAAAAGTTTGCGAGCAAGGCGAGCAGACATGAGTCTTGAGGAGGGCGCGGCGAAGCCTCCGCCGACGAAAGCGATACTTGCCCCACAGGGTAGGGGCGCCAGCTAGGTCGGAGATCCTTCCCTGTGAGTGGTTATTTAGAATGGGAGATGGCAGGGGTCCCAAATTAAGAAAAACCAGCAAACCTCTATTTTTGCTTGGAAGTGCAATTGGATATTTTGATCAATTTACGGTAGTTTTATTAAACATGTACCGACCAAAGTGTTGTTCATTGAGGGTGTTGTTAGGTTTTGGGGTGTGGGTTGCAACCCGTGCCACGGTCAGGGGATCCTCCGCTGCAGGGAAATTATCGGGTATCTTTTATCTGTGCGGCACAGCCGTCGGGTTTCTTTTAGCTGTGTGTGATTTGGTGCTGTTGTGTTCCAATGAACATAGGGTACACAGATGATAGCTCGCTGGTTGGGCATGTGAACCCTTGCGGGTTAGTCCTTGAGGGAAAAACATTAATCTGTACCCGCTATTTGGTCTTAGAGATGTACTGGTGACTTTTGGGCCAAATGCATTTGCAGGCGTGTTGACAGAAACATTAAACAGCTGGTGGGTGGTTATTTAGAATTTTGGCAATATTCGGGGATCCCGCATTGAGAAAAACCACAGAACTCTAAATTTTCTGAGAAAATAATGGGTTTAAGCCATCCGGAGACAGGCCACCGCGAGGCGTTGGGAGTCTGCGAGCAAGGCGGGCAGACCTGAGTCGCGCGGAGGGCGCGGCGAAGCCGCGGTCGACGAAGACGATACTTGCCCCGCAGGGTATGGGCGCCGCTAGCCGGCCCGCTGAATCGAGACATGGTTAGGTAAAAATAGTGGAGGCACCCTGGTGCGCCCACGCGATGGTGTCGGCCTCAAAATTTAGGTTTGTTTGAAGGCCCATAACCCGAAAAGTTATTGGCCGATTTCCAAAATTTTTCACCAATCGTCGTGTTCATCCATTCTCCCACACGCTCACCCCTTACCACTCGTGACGCGCCCAGACGGTCAATCTCGCAGCGCGAGACGTGCCGTCTAGTTCTTATATATAATTTATTAAATGTCCGTCCGTCGTATGTCATAGCACTTTTTGACAAGTGTGGCCGAAACGGTTATAGGTAGGGGCTTGAAATTTTGCACGAGGGTCCGGTCATGCGGTCCCATCATCGTATTAGATTTTGGCAGTGGTGGGGTGGGTGGGGTGGGAGTGGCGCGCGCTAGAGTGCACCCATGTCGGTTGAAAAATCGGCCTCAGATCGTCGAGCTCTTGAATTTTGCAACTTTTTGCACGTGCTCGGCTGTACTGGATCCCTGATTTCAAGGTGCTGGTGAATATTTCCCAATTAAATTACGACAGTTTTATCAAACATGTATTGACAATAGTGTTATTTATTGAGGGTGTTTTTAGTTTTTTGGAGGTGGGTCGTCCGCCCGCGGTGCGTGGAGGGGGATCCTCCGCTGGAAGATAATTTTTGAGTATTTTAACGCCAGGCCGGCCGTCAAGGGAAGGAATAAACAAACCGGAGACAAGCCACCGCGAAGCGGTGGCAGTCTGCGAGCAAGGCGAGCAGACTTGAGTCCTGAGAAGGGCGCGGCGAAGCCGCGGCCGACCAAAGCGATACTTGCCCCGTAGGGTAGGGGGCGCCGATTTTTTGCACTGTATCGGGTCTCCAATGTTAAAGTGCTGGCAAATGGAGAGACATATTTTAAAATATTTTCGGCAGCTTTAAGCATATATCGAGCCAACCATTGTTTATTGAGGGTGGTTTGTAGTTATTGGGGGGTGTGGGTCGTCCGCTTGGCGCGCGTGCAGGGGGCCCTCCGCTAGATAAAAGTATTGAGTATTTTGATATTTTAGGTTAATTTACGGGAGTTTCATTAAACATGTAGGGAGCAAACTGTTGTTCATTGAGGGTGTTTTTTTAGTTTTTGGTGGGGTGGGTCGTCCGCCCATGGCGCGTGTAGGGGGATCTTCCGCTAGAAGGAAATTTTTGAGTATTTTAATATTCTAGGTTTATTTACGGCAGTCTCATCAAACATGTAGTTGGCAAGCCGATGTTCATTATGGGTGTTTTTGAATGTTTTCGGGGTGTGGGTCGTCCGCTTGCGGCGCATGCAGTGGGATCCTCCGATTGAAGGAAAGTATTGAGTATTTTGATATTTTAGGTTAATTTACGGCAGTTTCATAAAACATGTAGGGAGCAAACTGTTGTTCATTGAGGGTGTTTTTGAGTTTTGGGGGGTGTAGGTCGGCCGCTTGGGGCGCGTGCAGGGGTTCCTCCGCTAGAAAAAAGTATTGAGTATTTCAATATTTTAGGTTAATTTACGGCAGTTTCATCAAACATGTAAGGAGCAAACTGTTGTTTATTAAGGGTGTTTTTGAGTTTTGGTGGTTGTAGGTCGGCCGCTTGGGGCGCATGCAGGGGATTCTCCGCTAGAAAAAAATTATTGAGTATTTCAATATTTTAGGTGAATTTACGGCAGTTTCATCAAACATGTAGGGAGCAAATCGTTGTTCTTTGAGGGCGTTTTTGTGTTTCTGGGGGTGTGGATCGTCCGCCCGTGGCGCATGCAGCGGCAACCGCGGCTATAAGGAAAATATCGGGTATCTTATAGCTGTGCGGCCCAGCCGTTGGGTTTATTTTAGTTGTGTGGGATTTGGTAGTGACATGTACCCATGGGCCATCTTTTGGGCACGTGCTCGGCTGTGCTGGATCCCTGGTTTCAAGGTGCTGGTGAATATTTCCTAATTAAATTACGGCAGTTTTGTGGCAGGGTGAGGGGATTTCCTCAGGCAGGGTGAGGCAGGCTGTTTTTAAATTTTTGGGGGTGTGGGTCGTCCGTCTGTAACGCGTGCAGGGGGATACTCTGCTAGAAGGAAATTATTGAGTATTCTAATGCTTTACATTAGTTTACGGCAGATTCATCAAACATGTATCGAGGAAACCGTTGTTTATTGAACTGGTTTTTAGTTGTTGGGGGTGTGAGTTGTCCGCCCGTAGGGCGTGCTGAATCATCCTCCGCTTTGAGGAAATTTTTGAATATCTTAATGCTTTACATTAGTTTACGGCAGATTCATCAAACAAGTATCGAGGAAACCGTTGTTCATTGAACGGGTTTTTGAGTTTGGGGAGTGAGTCGTCCGCCCGTAGGGCCTGCAGGGTCATCCACCGCTATAAGAAAATTTTTGAATTTTTTAATGTTTTCGGCTAATTTACGGCAGTTTCATCAGACATGTAGCAAGAAAACCGTTCTTCATTGTGGATGTTTTTGAGTTTTTGGGGGTGTGGGCCGTCCGCCCGTAGCGCCTGCAGGGGAATCCTCCACTAGAAGGAAATTATCGAGCATCTTTTATCTATGTGGCACAGCCGTCAGGTTATTTGCGGTACAGTTTCACTGGAGGAAACGCATTTCGGTACAGCATGCATATATTTAAGTGCAGAGCAAAGGAATTAAACGGAAAGGTGGGCCGAGGTTCTTATTGGGTTACGTGACCCAGTGAACTTGAAGGCTATTCGCAGAACTTAAAGGTTCCCATATTTACAAACATATAACTTTCCCTGAATGGTCTTCGGTGACCCAAAGACAAGCCACCGCGAAGCAGTGGAAGTCTGCGAGCAAGGCGAGCAGTCCTGAGTCTGGAGGCAGTCGCGGCGAAGCTGCGGCCGACGAAGGCGATACTTGCTCCGCAGGGTAGGGGCGCCTTTTTTGCACTGTATCGGGTCTCCAATGCTTAGGTGCTGACCAATGGAGACCCATATTTTGAATTAGTTTCGGACATTTTTTGGCATGTATCGAGCCAACTCCCCCGCTCCCGGCGCGTGCAGGGGGATATTCCGATAGAAGGAAATTATTGAGTATTTTAATATTTTAGGTTAATTTACGGCAGTTTCATCAAACATGTAGGGCGCAAACCGTTGTTCATTGAGGGTGGTTTTGAGTTTTAGGGGTGTGGGTCGTCCGCTTGCGGCGCGTGCAGTGGGATCCTCCGCTAGAAAGAAATTATGGGGTATCTTTTAGCTGTGTGCCACAGCCGTCGGGTTTCTTTTAGCTGTGTGTGATTTTGTGCTGGCGTGCTCTGATGAGCATAGTGTAAACAGGTGTTGGCCCCCTGGCTGGGCACGTGACCCCTTGCGGGCTCCCCTTTGATGGAAAAAACATTCTGTACCCATTATTAGGTCTCAGAAGTGTACCGGTAGTTCTTTGGGAGAAAGGCGTATGTAGGCGTGTTGACAGAAACTTTGGACAGTTATTGAGAGTGTTTTTGGGGTTTTGGGGGTGTGGATCCTGCGCCCTTGGCGCATGCAGGGGGATCCTCCGCTAGAAGGAAATTATTAAGTATTTCAATGTTTTAATTAATTTACGGCACATTCAGCAAACATGTATCGAGGAAAAAGTTGTTCATTGAAGGTGTTCTTAGTTTTCGCGGGTGTGGGTCGTCCGCCCGTGGCGCGTGCAGGGTGGTCGTCCGCTAGAAGGAAATTATCGGGTATCATTCAGACATTTGATCTTTGGCACAGCCGTGGCGTTTCTTTTACCTGTGTGCGGTTTGGTGCTGGCGTGTTCCCAATAGCATACTGTAAAAAGATGATGGGCTCCAGCAGTGCCGGGCTAGGGAATGGAGGAACCCGGCAGCGCCAGGCCGGCCTTCTAGAGAAGGAATAAACAATCCGGAGACAAACCACCGCGAAGCGGTGGAAGTCTGCGAGCAAAGCCAGCAGACCCGAGTCCTGAGGAGTGCACGGCGGAGCTGCGGCCGAAGCAGGCGATACTTGCCCCGCAGGGTAGGGGCACGTTAGGCCGGCCCGCTGAATCGAGACCTGGTTAGGTCAGCATAGTGGAGGCACCCTGGTGCGCCTACGCAATTGCGTCGGGCTCAAAATTTAGGTCTGGCTTTGAGAGCCCATTACACGAAAAGTTATCGACCGATTTCCAAAGTTTCTTCACGAATCAACGCCTTTTTCAATTTCTTCTACGTTCACCTTCTATATCTCGTGACGCACCCAGAGGGTCAATCTCGCAGCGCGAGACGTGCCGTCTAGTTCTTATATATAAATTATAAAATGTCCGTCCGTACGTCCGCCGTATGTCATAGCACCTTTTGGTAAGTGTGGCCAAAACGGTTACAGGTAGGGGCTTGAAATTCTGCACGAGGGTCCGGTCATGCGGTCCCATCATCGTATTAGATTTTGGCAGTGGTGGGGTATGTGGGGTGGGCGTGGCGCGCGCCAGAGTGCACCCATGTCGTTTCAAAAATCGGCTTCAGATCGTCGAGCTCTTGAATTTTGCAACTTTTTGGCACGTGCTCGGCTGTACTGGATCCCTGATTTCAAGGTGCTGATGAATATTTCCCAATTAAATTACGGCTATGGCTAAATTATTATTTCCCAAATACATGTAGCGACGATAGTGCAATTTATAGAGGGTATTTTTAATTTTGGGGGTGTGGGTGGGCCACCCGAAGCACGTGCAGGGGGTTCCTCCGCTTAAAGGAAGTTATTCAAATTTTTCTTGAAAAAATAATGGGTTCAGGCTGTCCAGAAACAACCCACCGCCAAGCGGTGGAAGTGTGGGAGCAAGGCGAGCAGTCCTGAGTCCTCATGCGGGCGCGGCGAAGCCGCGGCCGACGAAGGCGGTACTTGCCCCGAAGGGTAGGGGCGCTGTTTTTTGCACTGTATTGGGTCTCCAATGCATGGTGCTGACAAATGAAAACCCATATTTTGAATTATTTTTGAAAGTTTTATTAAGCATGTATCGAGCCAACCATTGTTTATTGATGGTGTTCTTGAGTTTTTGGGGGTGTGGGACGTTCGCTTGCAGCGAGTGCAGGGGATCCTCCGCTGGAAGGAAATTATCGAGTATTTTAATATTTTAAAATATTTTACGGCAGATTTGTCACACATGTATCGAGCAAACCGTTGTTTATTGAGTGTTTTATTTAGTTTTTGGAGGTGTGGGTAGTCCGCCCGCGGTGCGTGCAGGGGGTCCTCCGCTTCAAGGAAATTATTCTATTTTTTCGTGAAAAAAGATGGGTTTAGGCGATCCGGAGACAATCCACCGCGAAGCGGTGGAAGTCGTAGAGCAAGGCGAGCAGACCTGAGACCTGAGAAGGGCGCGGCGAAGTCGCGGTTGACGAAAGTGATATTTGCCCCGCAGGGTTGGGCGCCGTTTTTTTTTTGCACTGTATCGGGTCTCCAATGTTAAGGTGCTGGCAAATGGAGAGACATATTTTAAATTATTTTCGGAAATGTTATTAAGCATGTATCGAGCCAAACGTTGTTCATTGAGGGTGTTTTCAGTTTTAGGGGTGCGGGTCGTCCGCTTGCGGCGCGTGCAGTGGGATCCTTCGCTGGAAAGAAATTATGGGGTATCTTTTAGCTAGTGTGGCACAGCCGCCGGGTTTCTTTTGTCTGTTTGTGACTTTGTGCTGGCGTGCTCCGATGAGCATGGTGTAAACAGGTGTTGGCCTCCTGGCTGGGCACATGACCCTCCTCGGGCTACCCCTTGATGGAAGAACCTTAATCTGTACCCGTTATTAGGTCCCAGAAATGTGCCAGTAACCCTTCGGGACAAAAAGCGTATGCAGGCGTGTTGACAGAAACTTTGGACAGTTATCGAGGGTATTTTTTAGTTTTTTTGGTTTTGATTGTGCGCCCTTGGCGCCTGCAGGGTGATCCTCCGCTTGAAGGAAATTATTAAGTATTTAAATTAATTTACCTCAGATTCAGCAAACATGTATCAAGCAAACCGTTGTTCATCGAGGGTGTTTTTGAGTTTTGGGGGTGTGGATTGTCTACTCGCGGTGCGTGCAGGGTGGTCCTCCGCTCCAAGGAAAATATCGGGTATCTCTTAGCTGTGTGGCACAGCAATGCTCGGCTCGGCTGTACTGGACCCCTGATTTCAAGGTGCTGGCAAATATTTTTGAATTTACGGCAGTTTTATCACACATGTATCGACGATAGTGCCATTTATAGAGGGTATTTTTTAGTTTTTGTTGGTGTGGGTGGTCCGCCCGCGGCGCGAGGAGGGGGATCCTTCGCTGGAAGATAATCATTGAGTATTTTAACGCCAGGCCGGCCGTCAAGGCATAAACAAACCGGAGACAATCTACCGCGAAGCGGTGGAAGTCTGCGAGAAAATCGAGCAGACTTGGGACTTGAGAAGGGCGCGGCGAAGCCGCGGCCAACCAGTTCGATACTTGCTCCGCAGAGTAGGGGCGCGGTTTTTTGCACTGTATCGGGTCTCCAATGTTAGGGTAATGGCAAATGGAGAGACGTATTTTATATTATTTTGGGCAGTTTTACTAAGCATGTGTCGAGCCAACCATTGTTTCTTAAGGGTGTTTTGGAATTTTTGGGGGTTTGGGAAGTCCGCTTGCGGCGCGTGCAGGGGATTTTCCGCTAGGAAAATGTATTGAGTATTTTAATATTTTAGGCTAATTTATGGCAGTTTCATTAAACATGTAGGAAGCAAACCGTTGTTAATTGAGGGTGTTTTTGAGTTTTTGGGGCGTGGGTCATCCGCCCGTGGCGCATGCAGTGGGATCCTCCGCTATAAGGAAATTATCGGGTATGTTGTAGCTATGTGGCACAGCCGCCGGGTTTCTTTTAGCTGTGTGCAATTTAGTGCTTCCGTGTTCCCATCAGTAAACGGTACACAGATGATGGCCTCTGGCGGGGCACGTGACCCCTTGCGGATTACCCTTTGATCGAAAAAGCTGTATTATGAACCCGTTATTTGGTCTCAGAGGTGTACTGGTGATTTTTTTGGCCAAATGCGTTTGCAGGCGCGTTGGTAGAAACATTAAACAGTTGATAGGTGGTATTTAAAATGCTGGCATCATTTAGGGGGGCGGGGTCTCCCATTAAGAAGAACCAGAAACTTCAAATTTTGCGTGTAAATCCTCCAATATATTTTAATCAATTCATGGGAGGTTTTTTAATATATTAAACAAGGTGTTGTTTAATAAGAGTGTTTTTTGTTTTAGGGGTGCGTTGCTCGTCTGGTGCTGTCGTGTTCCCAGGAGCATAGGGTACACAGACGATGGCCTCCTGGTGGGGTCAGGTGAACCCTTGCAGGTTACCCTTTGATTGAAATATTTGATATGTACCCGTTGTTGGGTCTCAGAAGTGTACTGGTGATTTTTTTGGCCAAATGCGTTTGGAGGCGTGTTGACAGAAACATTGAACAGTTGATGATTTTCTCTTTAGTTTTTAGGGGTGTGGTTGGTCCATCCGTCACGTGTGCAGGTTGATCATCCGCTAGAAGGAAATTGTCGGGCATCTTTCACATATTTGGCACAGCCGTCGGCTTTTTTAGCTGTGTGCGGTTTGGTGCTGGCGTGATCCCCTGAGCATAGTGTACACAGATGATGGCCCCCTGGTGGGGTTAGGTCACCCCTTGCATGTTACACCTTGATGGAAAAACATTAATATGTACCCGCTATTGTGTCTCAGAGGTGCACTGGTAACTTTTTGGGCCAAATGCGTTTGCGGGAGTGTTGACAGAAAAATTAAACAATTGATATGTGTTATTTATAACTTTCACAATGTTTGGGGATCCTTTATTGATAAAAACCACAAAACTCTAATTTTGCCCAAAAGAATAATGGATTCAGGCGATCCAAAGACAAACCACCGCGAAGCGGTTGAACAGTCCAGCGCCTGCCCGGACACCTTATCTAAGCTACCCTCTGGGAGCTAAAACAACTCTTCCTACCAAAGCTAAAGTGCACTGACCTTCACAGTATGGGTACAGGATATGAATTGCGGCACAGTTTCACTGCAGGAAACGCATTTCGGAGCAGCATGCCTATGGTTGAAGACAGAGCAAATGAATTAAAAAAAAATTAACAAGCGACTTATTGGTTTACGCGACCCAGTGAACTTAAAGGCTATTCCCAGAAATTAAAGTTTGCCCCCCTTTAAAAATTATAAGTTTCCCTGAATGGGCTTCGGCGACCCAGAGACAAGCCAACGCGAAGCGGTAAAAGTTTGCGCGCAAGGCGAGCAGACATGAGTCCTGAGGAGGGCGCGGCGAAGCCTCCGCCGACGAAAGCGATACTTGCCCCACAGGGTAGGGGCGCCAGCTAGGTCGGAGATCCTTCGCTGTGAGTGGTTATTTAGAATGGGAGATGGCAGGGGTCCCAAATTAAGAAAAACCAGCAAACCTCTATTTTTGCTTGGAAGTGCAATTGGATATTTTGATCAATTTACGGCAGTTTTATTAAACATGTACCGACCAAAGTGTTGTTCATTGAGGGTGTTGTTAGGTTTTGGGGTGTGGGTTGCAACCCGTGCCACGGTCAGGGGATCCTCCGCTGCAGGGAAATTATCGGGTATCTTTTATCTAGTGCGGCACAGCCGTCGGGTTTCTTTTAGCTGTGTGTGATTTGGTGCTGGCGTGTTCCAATGAACATAGGGTACACAGATGATGGCTCGCTGGTTGGCGCATGTGAACCCTTGCGGGTTAGTCCTTGAGGGAAAAACATTAATCTGTACCCGTTATTGGGTCTTAGAGATGTACTGGTGACTTTTTGGGCCAAATGCATTTGCAGGCGTGTTGACAGAAACATTAAACAGTTGGTGGGTGGTTATTTAGAATCTTGGCAATATTCGGGGGATCCCGCATTGAGAAAAACCACAGAACTCTAATTTTGCTGAGAAAATAATGGGTTTAAGCGATCCGGAGACAGGCCACCGCGAGGCGTTAGGAGTCTGCGAGCAAGGCGGGCAGACCTGAGTCGTGAGGAGGGCGCGGCGAAGCCGCGGTTGACGGAGGCGATACTTGCCCCGCAGGGTATGGGCGCCGCTAGCCGGCCCGCTGAATCGAGACATGGTTAGGTAAGGATAGTGGAGGCACCCTGGTGCGCCCACGCAATTGTGTCGGGCTCAAAATTTAGGTTCGTTTGAAGGCCCATAACCCGAAAAGTTATTGGCCGATTTCCAAACTTTCTTCACCAATCGACGTGCTCATCCATTCTCTCACACGCTCACCCCTTACCACTCGTGACGCGCCCAGACGGTCAATCTCGCAGCGCGAGACGTGCCGTCTAGTTCTTATATATAATTTATAAAATGTCCGTCCGTACGTCCGTCGTATGTCATAGCACTTTTTGACAAGTGTGGCCGAAACGGTTACAGGTAGGGGCTTGAAATTTTGCACGAGGGTCCGGTCATGCGGTCCCATCATCGTATTAGATTTTGGCAGTGGTGGAGTAAGTGGGGTGGGCGTGGCGCGCGCCAGAGTGCACCCATGTCGTTTCAAAAATCGGCCTCAAATCGTCGAGCTCTTGAATTTTGCAACTTTTTGCACGTGCTCGGCTCTACTGGATCCCTGATTTCAAGGTACTGGTGAATATTTTCCAATTCAATTACGGCATTTTAATCACACATGTATCGACGAAAGTGCTATTTATAGAGGGTATTTTTTAATTTTGGGGGCGTGGGTAGTCCGCCCGCCGTGCGTGCAGGGGGATCCTCCGCTGAAAGATACTTATTGAGTATTTTTCTATATTGGCTTAATTTACAGCAAATTCACGAAACATGTATTTAGTAAGCAGATGTTCATTGAGGGTTTTATTTAGTTTTTGGGGTGTAGGAAGTCCGCCTGCGGTGCGTGCAGGGGGATCCTCCGCTTCAAGGGAGTTATTCTAATTTTTCTTGAAAAAAATAATGGGTTCAGGCGATCCGAAACAATCCACCGCAAAGCGGTGGAAGTCTGCGAGCAAGGTGAGCAGTGCGGAGTCCTTAGGCGGGCGCGGCAAAGCCGCGGCCGACGAAGGCGGCACTTGCCCCGAAGGGTAGGGGCGCCGTTTTTTGCACTGTATCGGGTCTCCAATGTTAAGGTGCTGGCAAATGGAGAGACATATTTTAAATTATTTTCGGAAATGTTATTAAGCATGTATCGAGCCAACCATTGTTTCTTAAGGGTGTTTTGGAGTTTTTGGGGGTGTGGGAAGTCCGCTTACGGCGCGTGCAGGGAAATTCTCCGCTAGAAAAATGTATGGAGTATTTTAATATTTTAGGTTGATTTACGGCAGTTTCATTAAACATGTAGGAAGCAAACCGTTGTTCATTGAGGGTGTTTTTGAGTTTTGGGAGGCGTGGGTCATCCGCCCGTGGCGCATGCAGGGAGATCCTCCGCTATAAGGAAATTATCGGGTATGTTGTAGCTGTGTGCCACAGCCGCCGGGTTTCTTTTAGCTGTGTGTAATTTAGTGCTTCCGTGTTCCCATCAGTAAACGGTACACAGATGATGGCCTCTGGCGAGGCACGTGAACCCTTGTGGATTACCTCTTGATCGAAAAAGCTGTATTATGAACCCGTTATTGGGTTTCAGAGGTGTACTGGTGATTTTTTTGGGCCAAATGCGTTTGCAGGCGCGTTGGTAGAAACATTAAACAGTTGATAGGTGGTATTTAAAATGCTGGCATCATTTAGGGGGGCGGGGGTCTCCCATTAAGAAGAACCAGAAACTTCTAATTTTGCGTGTAAATTCTCCGATATATTTTAATCAATTCATGGGAGTTCTTTTAAATATATTAAACAAGGTGTTGTTTATTAAGAGTGTTTTTTTGTTTTAGGGGTGCGTTGCTCGTCTGGTGCTGTCGTGTTCCCAGGAGCATAGGGTACACAGACGATGGCCTCCTGGTGGGGTCAGGTGACCCCTTGCAGGTTACCCTTTGAATGGAATATTTGATATGTACCCGTTGTTGGGTCTCAGAAGTGTACTGGTGATTTTTTTGGCCAAATGCGTTTGCAGGCGTGTTGACAGAAACATTGAACAGTTGATGATTTTCTCTTTAGTTTTTGGTGGTGTGGGTGGTCCATCCGTCACGTGTGCAGGTTGATCATCCGCTAGAAGGAAATTGTCAGGCATCTTTCACATATTTGGCACAGCCGTCGGCTTTTTTAGCTGTGTGCGGTTTGGTGCTGGCGTGATCCCCTGAGCATAGTGTACACAGATGATGGCCCCCTGGTGGGGTTAGGTCACCCCTTGCATGTTACACCTTGATGGAAAAACATTAATATGTACCCGCTGTTGGGTTTTAGAGGTGCACTGGTAACTTTTTGGGCCAAATGCGTTTGCGGGAGTGTTGACAGAAACATTGAACAATTGATATGTGTTATTTATAATTTTCGCAATGTTTGGGGCATAGGCGGATCCAGGATTGCCGATCGGGGGGGCACCTTCCCGGGGGGCACCATCCGGACGGGGGGCGCCATCCGGACCAGGGGGCGCCACCTATGACCGGCAAAAGCTATCAGGTGGGCGCCAAATCCTATCGGTGGGCGCCGACTTTCGCATCCTGGGGGGGGGTGGGAAGCGACATTTCAGGGGGCGCCATCGACCTTTCAGGGGGCGCCGAGGGTCCATCGGGGGGGGAGCACGTGCCCCCCTTGCCCCCTGGATCCGACCATGGTTTGGGGATCCTTTATTGATAAAAACCACAAAACTCTAATTTTGCCCAAAAAAATAATCGATTCAGGCGATGCAAAGACAAACCACCGCGAAGCGGATGAACTGTCCAGCGCCTGCCCGGACACCTTATCTAAGCTACCCTCTAGGAGCTAAAACAACTCTTCCTACCAAAGCTAAAGTGCACTGAACTTCACAGTATGGGTACAGGATATGAATTGCGGCACAGTTTCACCGCAGGAAACGCATTGCGGTACAGTTTCACTGCAGGAAACGCATTTCGGAGCAGCATGCCTATGGTTGAAGACCGAGCAAATGAATTAAAAAGAAAAAATTAACGAGCGACTTATTGGTTTCCGCGACCCAGTTAACTTAAAGGCTATTCCCAGAAATTAAAGTTTGCCCCCTCCCCTTTAAAAATTATAAGTTTCCCTGAATGGGCTTCGGCGACCCAGAGACAAGCCAACGCGAAGCGGTAAAAGTTTGCGAGCAAGTCGAGCAGACATGAGTCCTGAGGAGGGCGCGGCGAAGCCTCCGCCGACGAAAGCGATACTTGCCCCACAGGGTAGGGGCGCCAGCTAGGTCGGAGATCCTTCCCTGTGAGTGGTTATTTAGAATGGGGGATGGCAGGGGTCCTAAATTAAGAAAAACCAGCAAACCTCTATTTTTGCTTGGAAGTGCAATTGGCTATTTTAATCAATTTACGGCAGTTACGGCAGACATGTACCGACCAAAGTGTTGTTCATTGAGGGTGGTGTTAGGTTTTGGGGTGTGGGTTGCAACCCGTGCCACGGTCAGGGGATCCTCCGCTGCAGGGAAATTATCGGGTATCTTTTATCTAGTGGCACAGCCGTCGGGTTTCTTTTAGCTGTGTGTGATTTGGTGCTGGCGTGTTCCAATGAACATAGGGTACACAGATGATGGCTCGCTGGTTGGCTGGTTGGGCATGTGAACCCTTGCGGGTTAGTCCGTGAAGGAAAAACATTAATCTGTACCCGTTATTGGGTCTTAGAGATGTACTGGTGACTTTTTGGCCAAATGCATTTGCAGGCGTGTTGACAGAAACAGTAAACAGTTGGTGGGTGGTTATTTAGAATCTTGGCAATATTCGGGGGATCGCGCATTAAGAAAAACCACAGAACTCTAATTTTGCTGAGAAAATAATGGGTTTAAGCGATCCGGAGACAGGCCACCGCGAGGCGTTAGGAGTCTGCGAGCAAGGCGGGCAGACCTGAGTCGTGCAGAGGGCGCAGCGAAGCCGCGGTCGACGAAGGCGATACTTGCCCCGCAGGGTATGGGCGCCGCTAGCCGGCCCGCTGAATCGAGACATGGTTAGGTAAAAATAGTGGAGGCACCCTGGTGCGCCCACGCGATTGTGTCGGCCTCAAAATTTAGGTTTGTTTGAAGGCCCATAACCCGAAAAGTTATTGGCCGATTTCCAAAATTTTTCACCAATCGACGTGCACATCCATTCTCTCACACGGTCACCCCCTTACCACTCGTGACGCGCCCAGACGGTCAATCTCGCAGCGCGAGACGTGCCGTCTAGTCTTATATATAATTTATAAAATGTCTGTCCGTACGTCGTATGTCATAGCACCTTTTGACAAGTGTGGCCGAAACGGTTATAGGTAGGGGCTTGAAATTTTGCACGAGGGTCCGGTCATGCGGTCCCATCATCGTATTAGATTTTGGCAGTGGTGGGGTATGTGGGGTGGGCGTGGCGCGCGCCAGAGTGCACCCATGTCGTTTCAAAAATCGGCCTCAGATCGTCGAGCTCTTGAATTTTGCAACTTTTTGGCACGTGCTCGGCTGTACTGGATCCCTGATTTCAAGGTACTGGTGAATATTTCCCAATTCAATTACGGCATTTTAATCACACATGTATCCACGAAAGTGCTATTTATAGAGGGTATTTTTAATTTTGGGGGTGTGGGTAATCCGCCCGCGGTGTGTGCAGGGGGATCCTCCGCTGAAACATACTTAATTAGTATTTTTCTATCTTGGCTTAATTTACAGCAAATTCACCAAACATGTATTTAGTAAGCAGTTGTTTATTGAGGGTTTTATTTAGTTTTTGGGGTGTGGGTATTCCGCTTGCGGTGCGTGCAGGGGGATCCTCCGCTTCAAGGAAGTTATTCTAATTTTTCTTGAAAAAAATAATGGGTTCAGGCGATCCGGAAAAAATTCACCGCGAAGCGGTGGAAGTCTGCGAGCAAGGTGAGCAGTGCTGAGTCTTCAGGCGGGCGCGGCGAAGCTGCGGCCGACGAAAGCGATACTTGCCCCTCAGTGTAGGGGCGCCGTTTTTTTGCACTGTATCGGGTCTCCAATGCATAGGTGCTGACAAATGAAGACCCATATTTTGAATAATTGTTTGAAGTTTTATTACGCATGTATCGAGCCAACCATTGTTTATTGAGGGTGTTTTTGAGTTTGGGGGGGTGGGTCGTCCGCTTGCGGCGAGTGCAGAGGATCCTCCGCTGGAAAGAAATTATTGAGTATTTTAATGTTTTAAAATATTTTACGCCAGATTTGTCACACATGTATCGAGCAAACCGTTGTTTATTGAGTGTTTTATTTAGTTTTTGGGGGTGTGGGTAGTCCGCCCGCGGTGCGTGCAGGGGGGGTCCTCCGCTTCAAGGAAATTATTCTATTTTTTCCTGAAAAAAGATGTGTTTAGGCGATCCGGATACAATCCACTGCGAAGCGGTGGAAGTCGTCGAGCAAGGCGAGCAGACCTGAGACCTGAGAAGGGCACGGCGAAGCCGCGGTTGACGAAAGTGATATTTCCCCGCAGGGTAGGGGTGCCGTTTTTTTGCACGTATCGGGTCTCCAATGTTAAGGTGTTGGCAAATGGAGAGACATAGTTTAAATTATTTTCGGAAATGTTATTAAGCATGTATCGAGCCAACCGTTGTTCATTGAGGGTGTTTTAAGTTTTAGGGGTATGGGTCGTCCGCTTGCGGCGCGTGCAGTGGGATGCTCCGCTGGAAGGAAATTATGGGGTATCTTTTAGCTGTGTGGCACAGCCGCCAGGTTTCTTTTGTCTGTTTGTGACTGTGCTGGCGTGCTCCGATGAACATGGTGTAAACAGGTGTTGGCCCCCTGGCTGGGCACGTGATCCCTCTTGGGCTACCCCTTGATGGAAAAACCTTAATCTGTACCCGTTATTAGGTACCCAGAAGTGTGCCGGTAACCCTTCGGGACAAAAAGCGTATGCAGGCGTGTTGACAGAAACTTTGAACAGTTATCGAGGGTATTTTTTAGTTTTTTGGTTTTGATTGTGCACCCTTGGCGCCTGCAAGGTGATCCTCCGCTTGAAGGAAATTATTAAGTATTTAAATTAATTTACCTCAGCTTCAGTAAACATGTATCGAGCAAACCGTTGTTTATCGAGGGTGTTTTTTAGTTTTGGGGGTGTGGATTGTCCACCCGTAGTGCGTGCAGGGTGGTACTCCGCTCGGGAAATATCCGGTGTCTTTTAGCGGTGTGGCACAGCAATGCTCGGCTCGGCTGTACAGGATCCCTGATTTCAAGGTGCTGGCAAATATTATTGAATCTACGGTAGTTTTATCACACGATAGTGTTGTTTATTGTTTCGACGATAGTGCTATTTATAGAGGATATTTTTAGTTTTTGTTGGTGTGGGTCGTCCGCCCGGCGCGAGCAGGGGAATCCTTCGCTGGAAGATAATCATTGAGTATTTTAACGCCAGGCCGGCCGTCAAGGAATAAACAAATCGGAGACAATCCACCGCGAAGCGGTGGAAGTCTGCCAGCAGGGCGAGCAGACTTGGGCCATGAGAAGGGCACGGCGAAGCCGCGGCCAACCAATTCGATACTTGCCCCGCAGAGTAGGGGCGCGGTTTTTTGCACTGTATCGGGTCTCCAATGTTAGGGTGCTAACAAATGGAGAGACGTATTTCATATTATTTTGGGCAGCTTTATTAAGCATGTATCGAGCCAACCATTGTTTCTTAAGAATGTTTTGGAGTTTTTGGGGGCGTGGGTCATCTGCCTGTGGCGCATGCTGGGGATCCTCCGCTATAAGGAAATTATCGGGTATGTTGTAGCTAGTGGCACAGCCGCCGGGTTTCTTTTAGCTGTGTGTAATTTTGTGCTTCCGTGTTCCCGTCAGCAAACGGTACACAGATGATGGCCTCTGGCGGGGCACGTGACCCCTTGTGGATTACCTCTTGATCGAAAAAGCTGTATTATGAACCCGTTATTGGGTCTCAGAGGTGTACTGGTGATTTTTTGGCCAAATGCGTTTGCAGGCGTGTTGGTAGAAACATTAAACATTTGATGGGTGGTATTTAAAATGCTGGCATCATTTAGGGGGGGCGGGGGTCTCCCATTAAGAAGAACAAAAAACTTCTACTTTTGCGTGTAAATCCTCTGATATATTTTAGTCAATTCGTGGCAATTTTTTTAATATATTAAACAAAGTGTTGTTTATTGAGAGTGTTTTTTGTTTTAGGGGTGCGTTACTCGTCTGGTGCTGTCGTGTTCCCAGGAGCATAGGGTACACAGACGATGGCTTCCTGGCGGGATCAGGTGACCCCTTGCGGGTTACCCTTTGATTGAAATATTTGATATGTACCCGTTGTTGGGTCTCAGAGGTGTACTGGTGTTTTTTTTAATCAAATGCGTTTGCCGGAGTGTTGACAGAAACATTGAACAATTGATATGTGTCATTTATATTTTTGCAACGTTTAGGGATCCCTTATTAATAAAAACCACAAACTCTAATTTTGCAAAAAAAATACTGGATTCAGGCGATGCAAAGACAAACCACCGCGAAGCGGTTGAACAGTCCAGCGCCTGCCCGGACACCTTATCTAAGCTACCCTCTGGGAGCTAAAACAACTCTTCCTACCAAAGCTAAAGTGCACTGACCTTCACAGTATGGGTACAGGATATGAATTGCGGCACAGTTTCGCCGCAGGAAACGCATTGCGGTACAGTTTCACTGCAGGAAACGCATTTCGGAGCAGCATGCCTATGGTTGAAGACAGAGCAAATGAATTAAAAAAAATTAACAAGCGACTTATTGGTTTACGCGACCCAGTGAACTTAAAGGCTATTCCCAGAAATTAAAGTTTGCCCCCCCTTTAAAAATTATAAGTTTCCCTGAATGGGCTTCGGCGACCCAGAGACAAGCCAACGCGAAGCGGTAAAAGTTTGCGAGCAAGGCGAGCAGACATGAGTCCTGAGGAGGGCGCGGCGAAGCCTCCGCCGACGAAAGCGATACTTGCCCCACAGGGTAGGGGCGCCAGCTAGGTCGGAGATCCTTCCCTGTGAGTGGTTATTTAGAATGGGAGATGGCAGGGGTCCCAAATTAAGAAAAACCAGCAAACCTCTATTTTTGCTTGGAAGTGCAATTGGATATTTTGATCAATTTACGGTAGTTTTATTAAACATGTACCGACCAAAGTGTTGTTCATTGAGGGTGTTGTTAGGTTTTGGGGTGTGGGTTGCAACCCGTGCCACGGTCAGGGGATCCTCCGCTGCAGGGAAATTATCGGGTATCTTTTATCTGTGCGGCACAGCCGTCGGGTTTCTTTTAGCTGTGTGTGATTTGGTGCTGTTGTGTTCCAATGAACATAGGGTACACAGATGATGGCTCGCTGGTTGGGCATGTGAACCCTTGCGGGTTAGTCCTTGAGGGAAAAACATTAATCTGTACCCGCTATTTGGTCTTAGAGATGTACTGGTGACTTTTGGGCCAAATGCATTTGCAGGCGTGTTGACAGAAACATTAAACAGCTGGTGGGTGGTTATTTAGAATTTTGGCAATATTCGGGGATCCCGCATTGAGAAAAACCACAGAACTCTAAATTTTCTGAGAAAATAATGGGTTTAAGCGATCCGGAGACAGGCCACCGCGAGGCGTTGGGAGTCTGCGAGCAAGGCGGGCAGACCTGAGTCGTGCGGAGGGCGCGGCGAAGCCGCGGTCGACGAAGACGATACTTGCCCCGCAGGGTATGGGCGCCGCTAGCCGGCCCGCTGAATCGAGACATGGTTAGGTAAAAATAGTGGAGGCACCCTGGTGCGCCCACGCGATTGTGTCGGCCTCAAAATTTAGGTTTGTTTGAAGGCCCATAACCCGAAAAGTTATTGGCCGATTTCCAAAATTTTTTCACCAATCGTCGTGCTCATCCATTCTCTCACACGCTCACCCCTTACCACTCGTGACGCGCCCAGACGGTCAATCTTGCAGCGCGAGACGTGCCGTCTAGTTCTTATATATAATTTATAAAATGTCCGTCCGTACGTCCGCCGTATGTCATAGCACCTTTTGGCAAGTGTGGCCAAAACGGTTACAGGTAGGGGCTTGAAATTTTGCACGAGGGTCCGGTCATGCGGTCCCATCATCGTATTAGATTTTGGCAGTGGTGGGGTATGTGGGGTGGGCGTGGCGCGCGCCAGAGTGCACCCATGTCGTTTCAAAAATCGGCTTCAGATCGTCGAGCTCTTGAATTTTGCAACTTTTTGGCACGTGCTCGGCTGTATTTGGTCTCTGACTTTAAGGTGCTGATGAATATTTCCCAATTAAATTAAGGCAGTTTGATCAAACATGTGTTGACCAAGGTATTATTTATGGAGGGTATTTTTAGTTTTGGGGGGTGTGGGTGGGCCGCCCGAAGCACGTGCAGGGGGTTCCTCCGCTTCAAGAAAGTAATTCTAATTTTTCCTGAAAAAATAATGGGCTCAGGCGATCCGGAGACAATTCACCGCGAAGCGGTGGAAGTTTACGAGCAAGGCGAGCAGTCCCAAATAATGAGGCGGTCGCGGCGAAGCCGCGGCCGACGAAGGCGATACTTGCCACGGAGGGTAGGGGCGCCTTTTTTGCACTGTATCGGGTCTCCAATGCTTAGGTGCAGACCAATGGGGACCAATATTTTGAATTGTTTTCGGAAGCTTTATTTAGCATATATCGAGCCAAATGTTGTTAATTGAGGGTGTTTTTTAGTTTTTTTGGGGTGTGGGTCGTCCGCTTGCGGCGCGTGCAGGGGGATATTCCGATAGAAGGAAATTATTGAGTATTTTAATATTTTAGGTTAATTTACGGCAGTTTCATCAAACATGTAGGGCACAAACCGTTGTACATTGAGGGTGGTTTTGAGTTTTAGGGGTGTGGGTCGTCCGCTTGCGGCGCGTGCAGGGGGATCCTCCGCTGGAAAGAAATTATGGGGTATCTTTTAGCTGTGTGCCACAGCCGTCGGGTTTCTTTTAGCTGTGTGTGATTTTGTGCTGGCGTGCTCCGATGAGCATATTGTAAACAGGTGTTGGCCCCCTGGCTGGGCACATGACCCCTTGCGGGGTACCCCTTGATGGGAAAATATTCTGTACCCATTATTAGGTTCCAGAATTGTACCAGTAATCCTTCGGGAGACAGGCGTATGCAGTCGTGTTGACAGAAACTTTGGACAGTTATTGAGAGTGTTTTTGAGTTTTTGGGGGTGTGGATCGTGCACCCTTGGTCCACGCAGGGGGATCCTCCGCTAGAAGGAAATTATTAAGTATCTAAATATTTTAATTAATTTACGTCAGATTCAGCAAACATGTGTCGAGCAAACTGTTGTTCATTGAAGGTGTTCTTAGTTTTCGCGGGTGTGGGTCGTCCGCCCGTGGCGCGTGCAGGCTGGTGCTCCGCTAGAAGGAAATTATCGGGTATCTTTCAGATATTTGATCTTTGGCACAGCCGTCGGGTTTCTTTTACCTGTGTGCGGTTCATAGGCGGATCCAGGGGAAGGGGCAAGGGGGGGCACGTGCCCCCCTGGATCGACCCTCGGCGCCCCCTGAAAAGTCGATGGCGCCTCCCTGAAATGTTGCTTCCCACCCCCCCCAGGATGCGAAAGTCGGCGCCCAACGATAGGATTTGGCGCCCACCTGATAGAATTTACCGGTCATAAGTGGCGCCTTCTGGTCCTGATGCCACCCCACTGGGAAAGTGCCCCCCCGGTCAGGTGCCCCCCTCCCCATCGGCAATCCTGGATCCGCCTATGGTGCGGTTTGGTGCTGGCGTGTTCCAATGAGCATAGTGTAAAAAGATGATGGGCTCCTGATGGGGTTACGTGACCCTTGCAGGTTACCCCTTGATGGAAAAACATTAACCTGTACCCGTTATTGGGTCTCAGAGGTGTACTGGCGTTTTTTTGGAGCCAGATGCGTTTGAAGGCGTGTTGACAGAAACATTAACAGTTGATGGGTTTTATTTTAGTTGTTGGGGATGTGGGTCGTCCATCCGTTGCGCGTGCAGGGGGTCGGTCCTCCGGTAGAAGAAAATAATTAATAATTAATTTACGGCCCCATGGGGTTAGGAAACGCAGACGCCGAGCAATTGCCTGCCAAAATACCCTTGCGATTTCACGCGACCCAAATAAGGTAACCCCTTGCTGGAACAGCATTGAACGCTACACTTTTTGGGTCTTAAGGGCTATTCAGAATCTTGCTATCATCAAGGGGTTTTATACTAAGAAAAAAAACCTAACTCTAAGGAGAGGGGATGGGGTGTAAATTCCATGGTTTCGGAAGAGGAGTAGTATTTTTGGTAGCATATTTTTCAAAATTTAGGACATCGCTTAATTTTGTGGCACTGCGATCGTGTACATTTTAGCTGTGTGTGACTCAATGTTGACGACGTTGCTGGGACCAAGAAAATATAGAGCTGGACAAAACAATACCAGCCGTAACACCTCCCTCCCCAATAGATTTCGACTGCACCGCACTATTTGGATCACGGAGATCAGGAAGGTGCAGCGGATAAACCGAAATATGTGTATTTATCAGTAACAAGACAATACATTGTGGCGGTGGAAAATTCATATTTTCTTCGTCAAAGGACTCAATAATACAGCAATCAAGAAACGGGCCCCGGCTTTTACATGGTTCCAGGATTAGAACGGACGTTCACTGGCGTTACGCTCTGGCGGGTAAGACTGATCCCTACCAAAGCTACAGTGCAGCGGCACAGTATAAACACAGGATATGCATTGCAGTACAGTTTAATTGCAGGAAACGCATTGTGGTACAGCATAACTATAGCTAATTGGTTAGGTGAGGTATATGGAGGTGAACAAAAGCTGAAGAAATCCAAGCTCGAGAGATCAAATAAAATTAAGCAGACTGCATAAAGTCGCCAATATCAATTGCATTATTGCTAGGTTTACTACTGCTTTAATCGTCCAAGAGATCACACCAAATATTGGTTAGATAGGGTTACAACCCCCACTATACCAACCGGCGAGAACATTGGTCCAGTTCACTAGCCCCCCTCACTACGCTGTAGGTGCTCTGGTATTTCAATTAGAGAAGGTATTCTGCATGTGTTGAAAAATTTCATTGTACGCCCCCCCGCCCTGCATAGAGGCCACAATGCTGCTGGTGCAGCAGACATAGCTTGCACGTGCAGCTGTCAATAATGCTGATTTTGGTTATGTGAAGGACGGTAAAATAGTCTACTTAATTTTGGTTGACCTCGATTATTTCTTTACAAGGAGGATAGCCACACTAACAGTTACGTTTCCAAGCCACCAAAAGCACGAGAACAAACAAGTGAAAAATATTAGCTGTTGGAGATTCAATCTGTCTGTTTTGCTTCTGAAGGTAAAGCTTTGACACTGTATTTGATTTCTCCGGCATTAAGTGTCAATCTCTTTCACGAATTTTAGTATTAGACATCGGGTTTTGAAGGTCATGAATGTATTATTATGCAAGTGCATGGTACCAGCTTAAAGATTATGAATTTTTAAGCAAAACATGATTTGTTAGATCATGCAACAAGTTGTGCTCAAGGCATATAACGAATGCACAATAATGGGTCATGTGAGTGAAAAGGACGTCTTCAAGAGAAGTAGCCATACTTTCCAACCTTACAATGAAGACAGTGCATGCTATTTTGTTAATATTGGCTTCCAACCGGCTGTTTTCCTTCCAAAGTTAGTGATTTTGCTCCCCGTTTAGTCGATTTATCCCCCTAACGGCCCGAGTCAGATCAGAACTTGTGCACATTCCCGCCGATAAAGTAGTGCTGACTCTAAATAAAGGGTTTGGCGAGCATCGACTTCCAACATTTTCCATGCTAGGAGTGTGATTAAAGTGTTTCTTTAACTGTAAATAGAGCCAACTCATCCAAGCAATTTCAGTGTTTTAAAAATACAGCTATATCAATGAAATTTTCCTGAGCTGCACTTTGATCCATTTATGTTTTGTAGTTATTTGCATTAAGAATCTGACATGAGCACGCATTTGTTACTATCTCAGACATCACAGGTAAAAACATGCCTTCCTACCTCTGAATGCTCCATTACATGCATGGTATTTACCCAATACTGTTTCATATATGCTAGATACACATTATGATAACTGTGAGAATGTAAGGCCGGCAAACCATGCTCAAATTCACAGGGGTATAGACTTCAAATTTACGCATCGCAATTGTTCGGTACAACCTTTTCAGCGCCAGTAATTTATTACTTACATCACCTATAATACATGGATGGTATACACTTTTCAGAGTAATCTTACTAGGAAAAAATGAAATACATGATTGAATGTTAGGTGCGTAATTAAAAATACCCTTTTTCGTAGCACAGACTTGATATATAATTGCCTTGGGCAGCCTCAAACATTCAAACATTCAATAGCTTACCGCGGCATTGTTGGGAGGCTCATTACTACTTTAATAGTAGTTATTCGAGGAAAAAAACAAGAATAACAATCGCATGTCTGTTCCCATTTTAGGCATCATGTTCAATTGACCAGTATCCTTACCTGTCCTGACTTATGTATTGCTTCACTTGCAGCACTACAGTGTGGCCAAGAGCTATCTATCCCTTTCATAT
This sequence comes from Lepas anatifera, assembly GCA_034440635.1. Lineage (NCBI taxonomy): Eukaryota > Metazoa > Arthropoda > Thecostraca > Lepadidae > Lepas > Lepas anatifera. The sequence goes on along the minus strand of JAOTON010001731.1, from coordinate 14,372 downwards.
AAACCAATCCTCAACCATGCCTCGTCGCGACCGAGAGCGAGCAGCCCGCGAGGCCAACGCTGCCGCCCAGCGCCGACGCCGCGAGCGCATGAACCGGGCCCAGCGAGAAGCCGAGGCGCTGCAGAATGCCGAACGGCAGCGCCAGCGGCGCGCGGCTCTCGCTGCGGACCAGCAAGCGGCGGAGGCGCAGCGGGATGCGGTGCGACGCAATCAACGACGTGCTGCTGAGGACGAGCAGGAGAGGGAGACGCGCTTGCCGGGAACTTTTGCTGGAATGCTGGAAAGGCTGCTGAAGGGCAGGCAAAGCAAACCACAAGAGGGGAGGGAGTGTACCAAGCAGCGCACGGATGCTACGCCTAGAGAAGGAAGGAACCCAGCAGTGCCGGGCTAGGGAATGGAGGAACCCGGCAGCGCCAGGCCGGCCTTCTAGAGAAGGAATAAACAATCCGGAGACAAACCACCGCGAAGCGGTGGAAGTCTGCGAGCAGAGCCAGCAGACCCGAGTCCTGAGGAGTGCACTGCGGAGCTGCGGCCGAAGCAGGCGATACTTGCCCCGCAGGGTAGGGGCACGTTAGGCCGGCCCGCTGAATCGAGACCTGGTTAGGTCAGCATAGTGGAGGCACTCTGGTGCGCCCACGCAATTGCGTGGGGCTCAAAATTTAGGTCTGGCTTTGAGAGCCCATTACACGAAAAGTTATCGACCGATTTTCAAAGTTTCTTCACCAATCAACGCCTTTTTCAATTTCTTCTACCTTCACCTTCTATATCTCGTGACGCGCCCAGAGGGTCAATCTCGCAGCGCGAGACGTGCCGTCTAGTCTTATATATAATTTATAAAATGTCCGTCCGTGCGCCGTATGTCATAGCACTTTTTGACAAGTGTGGCCGAAACGGTTACAGGTAGGGGCTTGAAATTTTGCACGAGGGTCCGGTCATGCGGTCCCATCATCGTATTAGATTTTGGCAGTGGTGGGGTAGGTGGGGTGGGCGTGGCGCGCGCCAGAGTGCACCCATGTCGTTTCAAAAATCGGCCTCAGATCGTCGAGCTCTTGAATTTTGCAACTTTTTGGCACGTGCTCGGCTGTACTGGATCCCTGATTTCAAGGTGCTGGTGAATATTTCCCAATTAAATTACGGCAGTTTAATCAAACATGTATTGACAAAAGTGTTATTTATAGAGGGTATTTTTAGTTTTTTGGGGTGGGTGGTCCGCCCGCGGTGCGTGCAGGGGGATCCTCCGCTTAGGAAGATAATTTTTGAGTATTTTAACGCCAGGCAAAGCCGTCAAGGGATAATAAACGAACCGAGAGACAATCCACCGCGAAGCGGTGGCAGTCTGCGAGCAAGGCGAGCAGTCCTGAGTCCTGAAGGGCGCGGCGAAGCCGCGGCCGACGAAGCGATACTTGCCCCGTAGGGGAGGGGCGCCGATTTTTTGCACTGTATCGGGTCTCCAATGTTTAAGTGCTGACAAATGGAGAGCCATATTTTAAAATATTTTCGGCAGCTTTAAGCATATATCGAGCCAACCATTGTTTATTGAGGGTGTTTTGTAGTTATTGGGGGGTGTGGGGTCGTCCGCTTGGCGCGCGTGCAGGGGCCTCCGCTAGAAAAAAGTATTGAGTATTTTGATATTTTTAGGTTAATTTACGGAGTTTCATTAACACATGTAGGGAGCAAACCGTTGTTCATTGAGGGTGTTTATTTTAGTTTTTGGGGGTGTGGGTCGTCCGCCCGTGGCGCGTGCAGGGGGTCTTCCTCCGCTAGAAGGAAATTTTTGAGTATTTTAATATTCTAGGTTTATTTACGGCAGTCTCATCAAACATGTAGTTGGCAAGCCGATGTTCATTATGGGTGTTTTTGAATGTTAGGCGTGTGGGTCGTTCGTTGCGGCGCATGCAGTGGGATCCTCCGATAGAAGGAAAGTATTAAGTATTTTGATATTTTAGGTTAATTTACGGCAGTTTCATAAATTATGTAGGGAGCAAACTGTTGTTCATTGAGGGTGTTTTTGAGTTTTGGGGGTGTAGGTCGGCCGCTTGGGGCGCGTGCAGGGGTTCCTCCGCTAGAAAAAAGTATTGAGTATTTCAATATTTTAGGTTAATTTACGGCAGTTTCATCAAACATGTAAGGAGCAAACTGTTGTTTATTAAGGGTGTTTTTGAGTTTTGGTGGTTGTAGGTCGGCCGCTTGGGGCGCATGCAGGGGATTCTCCGCTAGAAAAAATTATTGAGTATTTCAATATTTTAGGTGAATTTACGACAGTTTCATCAAACATGTAGGGAGCAAATCGTTGTTCTTTGAGGGCGTTTTTGTGTTTCTGGGGGTGTGGATCGTCCGCCCGTGGCGCATGCAGCGGCAACCGCGGCTATAAGGAAAATATCGGGTATCTTATAGCTGTGTGGCCCAGCCGTTGGGTTTATTTTAGTTGTGTGGGATTTGGAGGGACATGTACCCATGGGCCATCTTTTGGGCACGTGCTCGGCTGTGCTGGATCCCTGGTTTCAAGGTGCTGGTGAATATTTCCTAATTAAATTACGGCAGTTTTGTGGCAGGGTGAGGGGATTTCCTCAGGCAGGGTGAGGCAGGCTGTTTTTAAATTTTTGGGGTGGGTGCGTGCGCCGTCTGTAACGCGTGCAGGGGGATACTCTGCTAGAAGGAAATTATTGAGTATTCTAATGCTTTACATTAGTTTACGGCAGATTCATCAAACATGTATCGAGGAAACCGTTGTTTATTGAACTGGGTTTAGTTAGTTGGGGGGTGGAGTTGTCCGCCCGTAGGGCGTGCTGAATCATCCTCCGCTTTGAGAAATTTTTGAATATCTTAATGCTTTACATTAGTTTACGGCAGATTCATCAAACAAGTATCGAGGAAACCGTTGTTCATTGAACGGGTTTTTGAGTTTGGGGGTGAGTCGTCCGCCCGTAGGGCCTGCAGGGTCATCCACCGCTATAAGAAAGTTTTTGAATTTTTTAATGTTTTCGGCTAATTTACGGCAGTTTCATCAGACATGTAGCAAGAAAACCGTTCTTCATTGTGGATGTTTTTGAGTTTTTGGGGGTGTGGGCCGTCCGCCCGTAGCGCCTGCAGGGGAATCCTCCACTAGAAGGAAATTATCGAGCATCTTTTACTCTGTGTGCACAGCCGTCAGGTTATTTGCGGTACAGTTTCACTGGAGGAAACGCATTTCGGTACAGCATGCATATATTTAAGTGCAGAGCAAAGGAATTAAACGGAAAGGTGGGCCGAGGTTCTTATTGGGTTACGTGACCCAGTGAACTTGAAGGCTATTCGCAGAACTTAAAGGTTCCCATATTTACAAACATATAACTTTCCTGAATGGTCTTCGGTCAGACGACCAAAGACAAGCCACCGCGAAGCAGTGGAAGTCTGCAGCAAGGCGAGCAGTCCTGAGTCTGGAGGCAATCGCGGCAAAGCTGCGGCCGACGAAGGCGATACTTGCTCCGCAGGGTAGGGGCGCCCTTTTTTTAACTGTATCGGGTCTCCAATGCTTAGGTGCTGACCAATGGAGACCCATATTTTGAATTAGTTTCGGACTTTTTTGGCATGTATCGAGCCAACTGGTGTTAATGGAGGGTGTTTTTTAGTTTTTTGTGGGGGGTGGGGTGACGTGCCTTCCCGGCGCGTGCAGGGGGATATTCCGATAGAAGGAAATTATTGAGTATTTTAATATTTTAGGTTAATTTACGGCAGTTTCATCAAACATGTAGGGCGCAAACCGTTGTTCATTGAGGGTGGTTTTGAGTTTTAGGGGTGGTGGGTCGTCCGCTTGCGGCGCGTGCAGTGGGATCCTCCGCTAGAAAGAAATTATGGGGTATCTTTTAGCTGTGTGCCACAGCCGTCGGGTTTCTTTTAGCTGTGTGTGATTTTGTGCTGGCGTGCTCTGATGAGCATAGTGTAAACAGGTGTTGGCCCCCTGGCTGGTGCACGACTGACCTTGCGGGCTCCCTTTTGATGGAAAAAACATTCTGTACCCATTATTAGGTCTCAGAAGTGTACCGGTAGTTCTTTGGGAGAAAGGCGTATGTAGGCGTGTTGACAGAAACTTTGGACAGTTATTGAGAGTGTTTTTGGGGTTTTGGGGGTGTGGATCCTGCGCCCTTGGGGCGCAGGGGATCCTCCGCTAGAAGGAAATTATTAAGTATTCAATGTTTTAATTAATTTACGGCACATTCAGCAAACATGTATCGAGGAAAAAGTTGTTCATTGAAGGTGTTTTTTAGTTTTTTGGGGTGTGGGTCGTCCGTCCGTGGCGCGTGCAGGGTGGTCCTCCGCTAGAAGGAAATTATCGGGTATCATTCAGACATTTGATCTTTGGCACAGCCGTGGCGTTTCTTTTACCTGTGTGCGGTTTGGTGCTGGCGTGTTCCCAATAGCATACTGTAAAAAGATGATGGGCTCCAGCAGTGCCGGGCTAGGGAATGGAGGAACCCGGCAGCGCCAGGCCGGCCTTCTAGAGAAGGAATAAACAATCCGGAGACAAACCACCGCGAAGCGGTGGAAGTCTGCGAGCAAAGCCAGCAGACCCGAGTCCTGAGGAGTGCACGGCGGAGCTGCGGCCGAAGCAGGCGATACTTGCCCCGCAGGGTAGGGGCACGTTAGGCCGGCCCGCTGAATCGAGACCTGGTTAGGTCAGCATAGTGGAGGCACCCTGGTGCGCCTACGCAATTGCGTCGGGCTCAAAATTTAGGTCTGGCTTTGAGAGCCCATTACACGAAAAGTTATCGACCGATTTCCAAAGTTTCTTCACGAATCAACGCCTTTTTCAATTTCTTCTACGTTCACCTTCTATATCTCGTGACGCGCCCAGAGGGTCAATCTCGCAGCGCGAGACGTGCCGTCTAGTTCTTATATATAATTTATAAAATGTCCGTCCGTACGTCCGCCGTATGTCATAGCACCTTTTGACAAGTGTGGCAGAAACGGTTACAGGTAGGGGCTTGAAATTTTGCACGAGGGTCCGGTCATGCGGTCCCATCATCGTATTAGATTTTGGCAGTGGTGGGGTATGTGGGGTGGGCGTGGCACGCGCCAGAGTGCACCCATGTCGTTTGAAAAATCGGCCTCAAATCGTCGAGCTCTTGAATTTTGCAACTTTTTGGCACGTGCTCGGCTGTACTGGGTCCCTGACTTTCAAGGTGCTGATGAATATTTCCCAATTCAATTACGGCTATAAATTATTATTTAATCACGCATGTAGCGACGAAAGTGCTATTTATAGAGGGTATTTTTAATTTTGGGGGTGTGGGTAGGGGTGCGTGAGGGGGTTCCTCCGCGAGAGATACTATTAAGTATTTTCATCTTAGCTTAATAGAGCAAATTCACCAAACATGTATTTAGTAAGCAGTTGTTCATGAGGGTTTTATTTAGTTTTGGGGGTGTGGGAAGTCCACCCGAAGCACGTGCAGGGGGATCCTCCGCTTAAAGGGAGTTATTCTAATTTTTCTTGAAAAAATAATGGGTTCAGGCGATCCGGAAACAACCCACCGCCAAGCGGTGGAAGTCTGTGGAGCAAGGTGAGCAGTGCTGAGTCCTCAGGCGGGCGCGGCGAAGCCGCGGCCGACGAAGGCGGTACTTGCCCCGAAGGGCAGGGGCGCTGTTTTTTGCACTGTATCGGGTCTCCAATGCATAGGTGCTGACAAATGGAAACCCTCATATTTTGAATTATTTTTGAAAGTTTTATTAAGCATGTATCGAGCCAACCATTGTTTATTGATGGTGTTCTTTGAGTTTTTGGGGGTATGGGTCGTCCGCTTGCAGCGAGTGCAGAGGATCCTCCGCTGGAAAGAAATTATTGAGTATTTTAATATTTTTAATGAATTTACGGCAGATTTGTCGCACATGTATCGAGCAAACCGTTGTTTATTGAGTGTTTTATTTAGTTTTTGGGGTGTGGGTAGTCCGCCCGCGGTGCGTGCAGGGGGGTCCTCCGCTTCAAGGAAATTATTCTATTTTTTCGTGAAAAAAAGATGAGTTTAGGCGATCCGCAGACAATCCACCGCGAAGCGGTGGAAGTCGTAGAACAAGGCGAGCAGACCTGAGACCTGAGAAGGGCGCGGCAAAGCCTCGGTTGACGAAAGTGATGTTTGCCCCGCAGGGTAGGGGCGCCGTTTTTTTTGCACTGTATCGGATTTCCAATGTTAAGGTGCTGGCAAATGCAGAGACATCGTTTAAATTATTTTCAGAAATGTTATTAAGCATGTATCGAGCCAACCGTTGTTCATTGAGGGTGTTTTCAGTTTTAGGGGTGCGGGTCGTCCGCTTGCGGCGCGTGCAGTGGGATCCTCCGCTGGAAAGAAATTATGGGGTATCTTTTAGCTAGTGGCACAGCCGCCGGGTTTCTTTTGTCTGTTTGTGACTTTGTGCTGGCGTGCTCCGATGAGCATGGTGTAAACAGGTGTTGGCCTCCTGGCTGGGCACGTGGCCCATTGCTGGCTACCCCTTGATGGAAAAACATTAATCTGTACCCGTTATTAGGTCCCAGAAGTGTGCCGGTAACCCTTCGAGACAAAAAGCGTATGCAGGCGTGTTGACAGAAACTTTGGACAGTTATCGAGGGTATTTTTGTAGTTTTTTTTGGTTTTTATTGTGCGCCCTTGGCGCCTGCAGGGTGATCCTCCGCTTGTAGGAAATTATTAAGTGTTTAAATTAATTTACCTCAGATTCAGCAAACATGTATCGAGTAAACCGTTGTTCATCGAGGGTGTTTTTGAATTTTGGGGGTGTGGTTTGTCCACTCGCGGTGCGTGCAGGGTGGTCCTCCGCTCTAAGGAAAATATCCGGGTGTCTTTTAGCTGTGTGGCTCAGCAATGCTCGGCTCGGCTGTACTGGATCCCTGATTTCAAGGTGCTGTCAAATATTTTTGAATTTACGGCAGTTTTATCACACATGTATCGACGATAGTGCTATTTATAGAAGGTATTTTTTAGTTTTTGTTGGTGTGGGTGGTCCGCCCGCGGCGCGAGCAGGGGGTTCCTTCGCTGGAAGATAATCATTGCGTATTTTAATGCCAGGCCGGCCGTCAAGGAATAAACAAACCGGAGACAACCCACCGCGAAGCGGTGAATTGTCTGCCAGCAAGGCGAGCACACGTGGGTCTTGAGAAGGTGCGGCGAAGCCGCGGCCAACCAGTTCGATACTTGCCCCGCAGAGTAGGGGCGCGGTTTTTTTGCACTGTATCGGTTCTCCAATGTTAGGGTGCTAAGAAAATGGAGAGACGTATTTTATATTATTTTGGGCAGCTTGAGTAGAGCATGTATCGAGCCAACCATTGTTTTCTAAGGGTGTTTTGGAGTTTTTGGGGTGTGGGAAGTCCGCTTACGGCGCGTGCAGGGAAATTCTTCGCTAGGAAAAATGTATTGAGTATCTTAATATTTTAGGTTGATTTACGGCAGTTTCATTAAACATGTAAGAAGCAAACCGTTGTTCATTGATGGTGTTTTTGAGTTTTTGGGGGCGTGGGTCATCCACCCGTGGCGCATGCAGGGGATCCTCCGCTATAAGGAAATTATCGGGTATGTTGTAGCTAGTGTGGCACAGCCGCCTGGTTTCTTTTAGCTGTGTGCAATTTAGTGTTTCCGTGTTCCCATCAGTAAACGGTACACAGGTGATGGCCTCTGGCGGGGCACGTGACCCCTTGCGGATTACCCTTGATCGAAAAAGCTGTATTATGAACCCGTTATTGGGTCTCAGAGGTGTACTGGTGATTTTTTTGGCCAAATGCGTTTGCAGGCGCGTTGGTAGAAACATTAAACAGTTGATAGGTGGTATTTAAAATGCTGGCATCATTTAGGGGGGGCGGGGGTCTCCCATTAAGAAGAACCAGAAACTTCTAATTTTGCGTGCAAATCCTCCGATATATTTTAATCAATTCATGGGAGGTTTTTTAACATATTAAACAAGGTGTTGTTTATTAAGAGTGTTTTTTGTTTTAGGGGTGCGTTGTTCGTCTGGTGCTGTCGTATTCCCAGGAGCATAGGGTACACAGACGATGGCCTCCTGGTGGGGTCAGGTGAACCCCTTGCAGGTTACCCTTTGATTGAAATATTTGATATGTACCCGTTGTTGGGTCTCAGAAATGTACTGGTGATTTTTTGGCCAAATGCGTTTGCAGGCGTGTTGACAGAAACATTGAACAGTTGATGATTTTCTCTTTAGGTTTTGGGGGTGTAGGTTGGTCCATCCGTCACGTGTGCAGTTTGATCATCCGCTAGAAGGAAATTGTCGGGCATCTTTCACATATTTGGCACAGCTGTCGGCTTTTTTAGCTGTGTGCGGTTTGGTGCTGGCGTGATCCCCTGAGCATAGTGTACACAGATGATGGCCCCCTGGTGGGGTTAGGTCACCCCTTGCATGTTACACCTTGATGGAAAAACATTAATATGTACCCGCTATTGTGTGTCAGAGGTGCACTGGTAACTTTTTGGGCCAAATGCGTTTGCGGGAGTGTTGACAGAAACATTAAACAATTGATATGTGTTATTTATAACTTTCACAATGTTTGGGGATCCTTTATTGATAAAAACCACACAACTCTAATTTTGCCCAAAAGAATAATGGATTCAGGCGATCCAAGGACAAACCACCGCGAAGCGGTTGAACAGTCCAGCGCCTGCCCGGACACCTTATCTAAGCTACCCTCTGGGAGCTAAAACAACTCTTCCTACCAAAGCTAAAGTGCACTGACCTTCACAGTATGGGTACAGGATATGAATTGCGGCACAGTTTCGCCGCAGAAACGCATTGCGGTACAGTTTCACTGCAGGAAACGCATTTCGGAGCAGCATGCCTATGGTTGAAGACAGAGCAAATGAATTAAAAAAAAATTAACAAGCGACTTATTGGTTTACGGACCCAGTGAACTTAAAGGCTATTCCCAGAAATTAAAGTTTGCCCCCCCTTTAAAAATTATAAGTTTCCCTGAATGGGCTTCGGCGACCCAGAGACAAGCCAACGCGAAGCGGTAAAAGTTTGCGAGCAAGGCGAGCAGACATGAGTCCTGAGGAGGGCGCGGCGAAGCCTCCGCCGACGAAAGCGATACTTGCCCCACAGGGTAGGGGCGCCAGCTAGGTCGGAGATCCTTCCCTGTGAGTGGTTATTTAGAATGGGAGATGGCAGGGGTCCCAAATTAAGAAAAACCAGCAAACCTCTATTTTTGCTTGGAAGTGCAATTGGATATTTTGATCAATTTACGGCAGTTTTATTAAACATGTACCGACCAAAGTGTTGTTCATTGAGGGTGTTGTTAGGTTTTGGGGTGTGGGTTGCAACCCGTGCCACGGTCAGGGGATCCTCCGCTGCAGGGAAATTATCGGGTATCTTTTATCTGTGCGGCACAGCCGTCGGGTTTCTTTTAGCTGTGTGTGATTTGGTGCTGTTGTGTTCCAATGAACATAGGGTACACAGATGATGGCTCGCTGGTTGGGCATGTGAACCCTTGCGGGTTAGTCCTTGAGGGAAAAACATTAATCTGTACCCGCTATTTGGTCTTAGAGATGTACTGGTGACTTTTTGGGCCAAATGCATTTGCAGGCGTGTTGACAGAAACATTAAACAGCTGGTGGGTGGTTATTTAGAATTTTGGCAATATTCGGGGATCCCGCATTGAGAAAAACCACAGAACTCTAAATTTTCTGAGAAAATAATGGGTTTAAGTCATCCGGAGACAGGCCACCGCGAGGCGTTGGGAGTCTGCGAGCAAGGCGAGCAGACCTGAGTCGCGCGGAGGGCGCGGCGAAGCCGCGGTCGACGAAGACGATACTTGCCCCGCAGGGTATGGGCGCCGCTAGCCGGCCCGCTGAATCGAGACATGGTTAGGTAAAAATAGTGGAGGCACCCTGGTGCGCCCACGCGATTGTGTCGGCCTCAAAATTTAGGTTTGTTTGAAGGCCCATAACCCGAAAAGTTATTGGCCGATTTCCAAAATTTCTTCACCAATCGTCGTGCTCATCCATTCTCCCACACGCTCACCCCTTACCACTCGTGACGCGCCCAGACGGTCAATCTCGCAGCGCGAGACGTGCCGTCTAGTCTTATATATAATTTATAAAATGTCCGTCCGTACCCGCCGTATGTCATAGCACCTTTTGACAAGTGTGGCCGAAACGGTTACAGGTAGGGGCTTGAAATTTTGCACGAGGGTCCGGTCATGCGGTCCCATCATCGTATTAGATTTTGGCAGTGGTGGGGTAAGTGGGGTGGGCGTGGCGCGCGCTAAGAGTGCACCCATGTCGTTTCAAAAATCGGCCTCAGATCGTCGAGCTCTTGAATTTTGCAACTTTTTGGCACGTGCTCGGCTGTATTTGGTCTCTGACTTTAAGGTGCTGATGAATATTTCCCAATTAAATTAAGGCAGTTTGATCAAACATGTGTTGACCAAGGTATTATTTATGGAGGGTATTTTTAGTTTTGGGGGGTGTGGGTGGGCCGCCCGAAGCACGTGCAGGGGGTTCCTCCGCTTCAAGGAAGTAATTCTAATTTTTCCTGAAAAAATAATGGGCTCAAGCGATCCGGAGACAATTCACCGCGAAGCGGTGGAAGTTTACGAGCAAGGCGAGCAGTCCCAAATAACGAGGCGGTCGCGGCGAAGCCGCGGCCGACGAAGGCGATACTTGCCACGGAGGGTAGGGGCGCCTTTTTTGCACTGTATCGGGTCTCCAATGCTTAGGTGCAGACCAATGGGGACCAATATTTTGAATTGTTTTCGGAAGCTTTATTTAGCATATATCGAGCCAACTGTTGTTAATTGAGGGTGTTTTTTCGTTTTTTTTGGGGGTGTGGGTCGTCCGCTTGTGGCGCGTGCAGGGGGATATTCCGATAGAAGGAAATTATTGAGTATTTTAATATTTTAGGTTAATTTACGGCAGTTTCATCAAACATGTAGGGCACAAACCGTTGTACATTGAGGGTGGTTTTGAGTTTTAGGGGTGTGGGTCGTCCGCTTGCGGCGCGTGCAGGGGGATCCTCCGCTGGAAAGAAATTATGGGGTATCTTTTAGCTGTGTGCCACAGCCGTCGGGTTTCTTTTAGCTGTGTTTGATTTTGTGCTGGCGTGCTCCGATGAGCATGGTGTAAACAGGTGTTGGCCCCCTGGCTGGGCACATGACCCCTTGCGGGGTACCCCTTGATGGGAAAATATTCTGTACCCATTATTAGGTTCCAGAATTGTACCAGTAATCCTTCGGGAGACAGGCGTATGCAGTCGTGTTGACAGAAACTTTGGACAGTTATTGAGAGTGTTTTTGAGTTTTTGGGGGTGTGGATCGTGCACCCTTGGTCCACGCAGGGGGATCCTCCGCTAGAAGGAAATTATTAAGTATCTAAATATTTTAATTTATTTACGTCAGATTCAGCAAACATGTGTCGAGCAAACTGTTGTTCATTGAAGGTGTTCTTAGTTTTTGCGGGTGTGGGTCGTCCGCCCGTGGCGCGTGCAGGCTGGTGCTCCGCTAGAAGGAAATTATCGGGTATCTTTCAGATATTTGATCTTTGGCACAGCCGTCGGGTTTCTTTTACCTGTGTGCGGTTCATAGGCGGATCCAGGGAAGGGGCAAGGGGGGCACGTGCCCCCCCTGGATCGACCCTCGGCGCCCCCTGAAAAGTCGATGGCGCCTCCCTGAAATGTTGCTTCCCACCCCCCCCAGGATGCGAAAGTCGGCGCCCAACGATAGGATTTGGCGCCCACCTGATAGGTTTTACCGGTCATAAGTGGCGCCCCCTGGTCCTGATGGCACCCCCGGGAAAGTGCCCCCCGGTCAGGTGCCCCCCATCAGCAATCCTGGATCCGCCTATGGTGCGGTTTGGTGCTGGCGTGTTCAAATGAGCATAGTGTAAAAAGATGATGGGCTCCTGATGGGGTTACGTGACCCTTGCAGGTTACCCCTTGATGGAAAAACATTAACCTGTACCCGTTATTGGGTCTCAGAGGTGTACTGGCGTTTTTTTGGAGCCAGATGCGTTTGAAGGCGTGTTGACAGAAACATTAACAGTTGATGGGTTTTATTTTAGTTGTTGGGGATGTGGGTCGTCCATCCGTTGCGCGTGCAGGGGGTCGGTCCTCCGGTAGAAGAAAATAATTAATAATTAATTTACGGCCCCATGGGGTTAGGAAACGCAGACGCCGAGCAATTGCCTGCCAAAATACCCTTGCGATTTCACGCGACCCAAATAAGGTAACCCCTTGCTGGAACAGCATTGAACGCTACACTTTTTGGGTCTTAAGGGCTATTCAGAATCTTGCTATCATCAAGGGGTATTATACTAAGAAAAAAAACCTAACTCTAAGGAGAGGGGATGGGGTGTAAATTCCATGGTTTCGGAAGAGGAGTAGTATTTTTGGTAGCATATTTTTCAAAATTTTGGACATCGCTTAATTTTGTGGCACTGCGATCGTGTACATTTTAGCTGTGTGTGACTCAATGTTGACGACGTTGCTGGGACCAAGAAAATATAGAGCTGGACAAAACAATACCAGCCGTAACACCTCCCTCCCCAATAGATTTCGACTGCACCGCACTATTTGGATCACGGAGATCAGGAAGGTGCAGCGGATAAACCGAAATATGTGTATTTATCAGTAACAAGACAATACATTTTGGCGGTGAAAAATTCATATTTTCTTCGTCAAAGGACTCAATAATACAGCAATCAAGAAACGGGCCCCGGCTTTTACATGGTTCCAGGATTAGAACGGACGTTCACTGGCGTTACGCTCTGGCGGGTAAGACTGATCCCTACCAAAGCTACAGTGCAGCGGCACAGTATAAACACAGGATATGCATTGCGGTACAGTTTAATTGCAGGAAACGCATTGTGGTACAGCATAACAATAGCTAATTGGTTAGGTGAGGTATATGGAGGTGAACAAAAGCTGAAGAAATCCAAGCTCGAGAGATCAAATAAAGTTAAGCAGACTGCATAAAGTCGCCAATATTAATTGCATTATTGCTAGGTTTACTACTGCTTTAATCGTCCAAGAGATCACACCAAATATTGGTTAGATAGGGTTACAACCCCCACTATACCAACCGGCGAGAACATTGGTCCAGTTCACTAGCCCCCTGACTACGCTGTAGGTGCTCTGGTATTTCAATTAGAGAAGGTATTCTGCATGTGTTGAAAAATTTCATTGTACGCCCCCCGCCCTGCATAGAGGCCACAATGCTGCTGGTGCAGCAGACATAGCTTGCACGTGCAGCTGTCAATAATGCTGATTTTGGTTATGTGAAGGACGGTAAAATAGTCTACTTAATTTTGGTTGACCTCGATTATTTCTTTACAAGGAGGATAGCCACACTAACAGTTACGTTTCCAAGCCACCAAAAGCACGAGAACAAACAAGTGAAAAATATTAGCTGTTGGAGATTCAATCTGTCTGTTTTGCTTCTGAAGGTAAAGCTTTGACACTGTATTTGATTTCTCCGGCATTAAGTGTCAATCTCTTTCACGAATTTTAGTATTAGACATCGGGTTTTGAAGGTCATGAATGTATTATTATGCAAGTGCATGGTACCAGCTTAAAGATTATGAATTTTTAAGCAAAACATGATTTGTTAGATCATGCAACAAGTTGTGCTCAAGGCATATAACGAATGCACAATAATGGGTCATGTGAGTGAAAAGGACGTCTTCAAGAGAAGTAGCCATACTTTCCAACCTTACAATGAAGACAGTGCATGCTATTTTGTTAATATTGGCTTCCAACCGGCTGTTTTCCTTCCAAAGTTAGTGATTTTGCTCCCCGTTTAGTCGATTTATCCCCCTAACGGCCCGAGTCAGATCAGAACTTGTGCACATTCCCGCCGATAAAGTAGTGCTGACTCTAAATAAAGGGTTTGGCGAGCATCGACTTCCAACATTTTCCATGCTAGGAGTGTGATTAAAGTGTTTCTTTAACTGTAAATAGAGCCAACTCATCCAAGCAATTTCAGTGTTTTAAAAATACAGCTATATCAATGAAATTTTCCTGAGCTGCACTTTGATCCATTTATGTTTTGTAGTTATTTGCATTAACAACCTGACATGAGCACGCATTTGTTACTATCTCAGACATCACAGGTAAAAACATGCCTTCCTACCTCTGAATGCTCCATTACATGCATGGTATTTACCCAATACTGTTTCATATATGCTAGATACACATTATGATAACTGTGAGAATGTAAGGCCGGCAAACCATGCTCAAATTCACAGGGGTATAGACTTCAAATTTACGCATCGCAATTGTTCGGTACAACCTTTTCAGCGCCAGTAATTTATTACTTACATCACCTATAATACATGGATGGTATACACTTTTCAGAGTAATCTTACTAGGAAAAAATGAAATACATGATTGAATGTTAGGTGCGTAAT
>JAOTON010001730.1:1577500-1903116 GCA_034440635.1 Lepas anatifera | reverse complement strand
GAATACCAAAAAATGTTTTTAGCTAAAAGAGGTTACCATTAGGAGCCAAAGCAACATATATAATTCATTTTCTCTTTTTCTTGAAGTATTGAAACATATCTTGAGCTTAAACACAGTCAATAAGCAAGTTATACATGCTGGCAGAGGCGGACGCAGACCCGAGTTGGGGGGCAAACCCATGTCTGCCTCTCCTCCTGGGGGGGCGAAGATTTTTTTTGCTCTACAGACCTAGTGTAAACACCTTTTTCAAAAATTTATCCGGCGTTTGGGGGCCAAAAGATAGTTTGGCCCCCCTCCAGCGCTTTGGGGGAGAGGATGGCCGGGAATGGCCCCCTGCGTCCGCCAATGCATGGTGGTATGTTCAGCATGTGGGTTTTTAAGATGACCAAAAAAGAAAAATGTGTTTCCTCAGCACGTGCAGCAGGGTTGAGCATAACATAACTTGCCTAAGATTGTGTCATTAAGTGTAAAAAATGACCAGCGAGGACGGGGTCGATGGGTGTAAATTTCTCCATTTTTTCTGCAAACAGTAAAACCTTGGACAAATGAAATGGTGATCAAGTGGTTTCTTGGCATGTCTTATCACATGGCTTTCTCAGTTTAGATCATATTAAGAAGGTGTCATGTTCCTTTTAAACTGGTTTTGAGAGTTCCCACATTTAAGAACTAACATGGGTCAAATAGCCCATTATTGGGTAAAGTGGTAATTGGGAATGCTTGTCACGATTTCAGGCACGGCAACTATCCAAGACCAGGAGTGTCAAATGCTGCCCAAACAGGTGCAGATCAAGCAGGTTGCTTAGGGGAAGCCAAGCCCATGCACATGAGAATAGGTCAAGTATACTTGAGCATACTTTCTATAGAAAGTACTGACTGACGGAATTCATCTGGTGCAGCCAATGCATTTTGCACTATCAATTAGAGATACATTGCAAATAGGCAAAAGCAATCAAAATAGTTTTGCTGATGCAAAGTTCCCCAATTGATCAATTATGAAACCCTAGTTGGCTAGGGAACAGGCCATAAGAGGGTTTGGACCCTTTTACTGCTTTTACTGCTTTGGGGGTCATGACCGAATCGGCCAGGGTTTGTACAGCATGGCAGGTTCTGTACAGCATGGCAGGTTCTGTACAGTATGGCAGGTTCTGTACAGCATGGCAGGTTCTGTACAGCATAGCAGGTTCTGTACAGCATGGCAGGTTCTGACAAGAGCTCATTGGCGCAGCCTTGGGGAAGATCAACCAGTTTGGGACAGCATTTACCTTTTTTGGGGCAGGTAAGGAAACTTTGAATTGCTCTCCCATCCATTTATCTTCTTTCCTTTAACAGTGTGTGGTCACCGACTGCTGGTGAATCATACCTACCTGTACGAATGCAAACATGCCGCATTCTATTTTGAGCACTTCAGCAAGCTCCGTCCAACACTAGGACCCAAAGCGGTACTTTCCAGTCTTTTACCATTATTGTCATTGCGCTAAAACAATTTTCACACGCCGACCTACTCGATGAATCAAACTATAGCCATTTACAAACGGCATAACGACCTAAGGCGAAGAAAATAGGGCAAAGGAAGTTTGGGGATGTTCCAGGCCCTCTTGCGGAAATCCGAGAGCTTTTGGTGCCAGACATTTTTCAGGAAATACGTACTAGCCTTGAAAAATCCCCAAGATAAATGACGTAAAGAAACGTAACGAATTCTCTATTATTGCCTTGTTCTTGGTTATGACAATTATGACTCACGTGTTTCAATCCCTTGCGTCATTTGTCTTGGAAAATTTTTTGACAAAGCACCTGGCACCAAAAGCTCTCAGATTTTCGCAAGAGGGCCTGGAACATCCCCATATCCATTGTTTTCGACAGTGAACAGTGACTTCAATGTTCAGATTTGCCGTCGGGCCCTGGTCGGGCCCTGTATATCCGGCAAATCTGGCTGTCGCCGATTGTAGTCACTGTTCACTGCATCCAGTGATTGTCACTGTCAAGGGACATTGCTGGCCAAGCGCTGTCTTGTGTATTGGCCGTAGAAAAATAGCAAAGGGACGTGACTACTAATTAGACAAGTATGATTCACTTATTTTATTTGCCATAAAGTCTTATCTATTGAATCGTCTATCGTGACATAGGCGGATCCAGGATTTCCGATCGCGTGGAAAAGGGGGCTTATAAGCTGGGGCGCCATCGGGGCCATGAGGATGCCTTTTTGTACGGAAAAACCTATTGTGGGGGCGCAGTACCTACATACTGAAGGGGTGGGAGTGGGAGGCGTATTTTAGGTGGCGCCATCGACATTTCAGGGGCGCGCGTGACCATTTCAGATGGAGGCGAGGGTTTATGGGTGTGTGTGTGTGTGGGGGGGTGCCAAGTGCCCCTTGCTTCCTGGATCTGCTTGTGTATGGAGGTTTTTAGCAGCGTAAAGACCCGGCTCCCTGGGAGTTTTTTGGTTTCTTGGCGGCTGCCAGGGAGTTACGATTTTGTAGACGTTATCTGTCACACTGAATATTTTCACTAGTCAAGTTCTGCCGCAATCCTGGTTGGCGAGTTTGCGGGTTTTCCACCCCTGTTTATGTATTACCCTAGTGGAGCATTTTGAAAATCAAACTATTGAGCCCACTGTACATACATACATCTCCTGACGGAGAGCTGTGCTGCACAATGCAAAACTATGTCTAACTTCATCAAATGGTGCCGCCATGCACACGATTTTAAAGCAATGCAAAGGTTTAATTCCAGTGCAAAGGGTATATCGAAGCAAAATTCAATTATGTGAATGAATTATTTTCACTACGTCTCACAGTAAGGGAGCCCGCGACTATATCGAGAGCACGGCCAAACCGGCAACATATCGCGATGGTTTAAAAGTTCAGTGAAAGTTCGAATACGTGATACCAAAGGCACGCACGCCTTTCTTACGCATACATTTTTCAGCACGGTTAAGTTCTTGTTAATTCCACAACCAAGCCTAACCAATGTTGGAAGACAGCTCCTAGTCTGTTCGCAGCTCCTAGTCTGTTCGCCCATGCGATAATGGAAAAATGAATGAAAAATTCCATATAATATCAGCGGTAAATACGACATTCATCACTGTTCATCAAATATCTACAAACAAAGAAAGAGAGGTTCGGGTTTCGTATGCCTATATTTGAACCAAGCAGTGTCATGTTGTGTAATTAGACTTTTATGCGTGCTCTTTTATGGGTGATCTTTTTATGGGTGCTGCGTGAATGGTCGCAAATCTAGTCATGGCGAATGTCCAATGCAAAGGTAATATTAAACGTACTGTTATAAATTATGTGGCTTAAGTAATGAGTAATTTGACGGCCATCATTGCAGGTGAATGAATGCGTTTATGCAGGACACAGTCAGCACCAGCGTTGAAGTCATCTCAGTGTATTCTGTTATTTCTTAATGATTATACAAGGCACCATGAGTGTAGAAATATATCTATTTTTGGGTGCCCGACCACCTCCAATGAAACTTTCAAACAGTGGTAAAAGTGGTATAACAACCTTTGAATGTTCTTTTTTAATTTCAAATACTTCTTTGGTTGAATACAGTTTAAGCGGCCTGTAAGAGGGCTGAAACACATGATACATTTTATTTATTTTCACGTAGTGGCTCTCCATAATGTTTCCAATTAGCCCACCCCTAATCATGAAAAGACACCAATCAAAAGCCATTTGAAGAGGCGTGTGAGCTGGGATCTGTGTCGGCTATGAAATGATCACATTTTAAAAATATGTGATACAACCTGTTCAAGTGACCAAGTCGAATACGTTATGATTTCAGGACACTATTTTTTCGCATATATGAACAGATTCAAATTACCCCTGGGAATGAAAGCCACTCAGACACGTCTTTTTAAATTGTATGAACCCTCTCAATCGTATACTATGCTGCACTGGGTCACCTTGTATCTATACTATTTTTCCATGTCCGGGAACAACGTAATTGTATGAGTTAGTGGTGCTTATAGGATACGTTATACTTATTTTAATTATTGATAAATTCGCAACATCTTTGTAAATTTTCGTTTAAGGGTCCAAGGCAACCCATTACTAATAAGTTCCTTTGGCCTCATCTCCCTCGAAGCAATGGATCTTTTTCAATCACTTTTAATGGCTGCTATTTTTCTTTTTTATAAATCTTATCCATGTTGTTGCCAATTTAGTTTTAGGAATAGGAGTCTAACTAGAGTCATCAAGGGACTTTTTCACGGGTACCCTGACCCCACCACTCGAACCAGCAACTCCCACGATGAAGGGTTGATTAAGGAACCTAAGTTGAACGTTCCACAAAGCTTAAGGACAGCTGTTTACCTCAGGTCTCCCTCTCACCAGTCAGTTGCCAGCTGACCTACGGTATTTACGGTACCTACCAGCTGCCAGTTGACCTAAACTATTCTTCCAGAAGCTGCAAAAATGTCGGGTAAGAGGGAGATGAAGTACAGTGGCGCTGCGCGATTGTTTTTTACTACCTGTGGAAACATGAGGAGGCCAGTTACCCGCCCCCTCGTCATTGGCGGACGCAGGGGGGGGACATTCCGGCCATGTCCCCCCAAAGCGCTGGAGGGAGGGTAAACTATCTTTGCCCCCCAAACGCCGGATAATTTTTTGAAAAAATGTGTTTACACTAGGTCTGTATAGCAAGAAAATCTTCGCTCCCCCCCCGAGAGCGATCATGTACTTAGAGAGGTAGCTTATACTAGGTCTGTCGGGCATTGAAAAAGGTGTTTACACTAGGTCTCTAGAGCAAAAAATCTTCGATCCCACCTCCCCCCGGGAGGAGAGGAAGACATGGGTTTGCCCCCCCCAAACTCGAGTCTGCGTCCACCCCTGCTCCTCGTATGGGCGCCTGTTAATTTTCATAAACTCTGACACATGCACGATGAAAATTTCGTAAAGACAATGCGATATCATTGCAAGCAACCGATTCCAAAAGAAATCACTTTGTTTGCGGTGTTAAACACAGTGGCGGCGCTTGAACATTATGTCAGCCTAGGCACGATTAGCTTAGAGGTAAGGACGCCGCCCAGGCTTTTTACCTGATATTAGACAGGGGTGATTCCAGCAAGTCGGCTGGAGAAGGGGGCAAGCTCAATTCGATGAACAAAAAGAATATTTATGTTTAAACGTTTAATAGCATAAAAATTGACAAAAACATTTGTCGGTGGATTGTGGAAACGGTTATGCAGCAGTATATGAAGGTACAAGGCAAAATTCAAGAAGGATAGGTAGGTAGGTAAGTAGGCCGGGAAGGACACGGTACTCACGAGCGCTTCCCATTTCAAGGACAGCTTCGGCAGTTCAGTGTTTATGACGTCCAATTTCTTGCTATACGATCGATTTGTGAACGGATTTTTTTAAATTTCCTCCGCCAGATTTTGTGCCATGACTGACGTTCCTCATAAGGGTTTCACAAATTAAATATCTCGCTAATAATTTCCAAAAAAACTGTCAGCGCTAAAGAAGGCTAGACATCCGCGAATACAAGAATGGCAATAAACGAATCTGCCGTAATCAAGGTCCTGAGACATGGCATCGCACGTGCTAGCTACTAATGCAAGCCTAGTTGGCAGATTTAACGAGCCAGTACTTGCGTCCGAATGAAGGAGGTATTAGAGATGTCAATAAAAAAGCACACGTTAGGTTTGCCACGGGGTTCAGCAGATCCGTAGGGGTTAGGCAGATTCAGCGAAATCGCGAAGTGCCTAATCTCACATTTGTTGACGGTAAGAGCTGTGAACGTGGATCCTCAGAAATGAAAATTATCGGCTCTTTGACCCAGTGACCTGCAAAAGGAATATTCTCTGTAATATCGATACAAATTATATTTATTCCACATAATATATATATATATATATATATATATATATATATATATATATATACATATATATGTATACTTCGACATTTAAAAGTGGCTAGGCAGTGCCTAATGTGCCTCTATGGCAACGCCCCCACTGGTTAAACATAATGCTGTACTACCGCAGTGGTGAAAAAACCGTCTGCATACCTATCTTAGGTGCTAACAATTTGGAATTTAAAGCAAGAACGCATTTTAATTTTTTATTCAAAAGATAACTTATGAAGCCAAATTTCTGTGGTGTCTGAAAGCTCAATTTCAACTGCAAGAAGGTCAAGCTAGGTCAAAGAAAAGAAAAAGTCAAACGAATTAAAAGTGAAAAAAATCTAAATTTTCGAATTTTCTTTTTCAAAATAATGTATGTTCAAGATGAGTTCAATGATATACAAAACGTGTTAATCAGGCAATGCGTTTTTTAATTATAAAGCATCAAAGATGAGTCTACAGGGTGACCTGACCTCCCGAAAATGTCTCGCGCTATATCTCGGTCACCGTTGATCGGAGGGGACTAAGATTCTCATAGCCGTGTTTTAGCCCAAAACCACCCCGGATACAAAGTTTCAGATTTTTCTAGACATGGTGGTGTCAAATTGAAATATTTTTGTTCGTTTTGTCCTGGAATGCCCCACCAGTTACTTGAAGTAACATCCCCACTGCCTTGAGAGATTAATTTAAATCAACATCACCTAAATTTCTAAATTGTCCCACACACTTCGTTATAGGCAGGCAAAGGTGATATGCACAGAACGCCTAAAAAAGTCAGTTATAACTAACTCGCCTGTACTGAGGTATTTCGGCAGCCACGCGTAGGAGGAATGAGCGTGCTTTGGTGGTGGTCAGGCATTTTGGCAGCCATGCGTATGAGGAATGAGCGTGCTTTGCTTGTGCCAGGTATTTCGGCAGCCACGCATGTGAGGAATGAGCGTGCTTTGCTTGTGGTCAGGTATTTCGGCAGCCACGCGTATGAGAAATGAACGTGCTTTGCTTGTGGTCAGGCATTTCGGCAGCCACGGATGTGAGGAATGAGCGTGCTTTGCTTGTGGTCAGGTATTTCGGCAGCCACGCGTATGAGAAATGAGCGTGCTTTGCTTGTGCCAGGCATTTCGGCAGCCACGCGTAGGAGGAATGAGCGTGCTTTGCTTGTGGTCAGGTATTTCGGCAGCCACGCGTATGAGAAATGAGCGTGCTTTGCTTGTGCCAGGCATTTCGGCAGCCACGCGTAGGAGGAATGAGCGTGCTTTGCTTGTGGTCAGGTATTTCGGCAGCCACGCGTATGAGAAATGAGCGTGCTTTGCTTGTGCCAGGCATTTCGGCAGCCACGCGTAGGAGGAATGAGCGTGCTTTGCTTGTGGTCAGGTATTTCGGCAGCCACGCGTATGAGAAATGAACGTGCTTTGCTTGTGGTCAGGTATTTCGGCAGCCACGCGTAGGAGGAATGAGGGTGCTTTGCTTGTGGTCAGGCATTTCGGCAGCCGTGCTATATGAACCACCCGATATGAACTTTGCTTGGGGATGTCACTTCTCACACCTGAGCTGTATTTGATTGCGGAGAAGTCGTCCAACTAGGAAGCTGAGGCGGGCGATGAGGTCATAAGGGCCGTCCGCCACATCACGGAGCAGAAAGCCGACCCAGTGCCGCCTCTCTGGACCGGTTCACATGTACCTTTTTCCATCAGTCACAGCATCTTTGCTCGTGGTAAGAGGCGGCCAGAATCCGATGTTTTAAGATGCAAGATATATTCTCATGTCACCGCACATTTTTTTAAAGAAAACATTGATTTATCCTACACAAAGTATATTTTAGCATCCTTGCATATTATTCTCAAGCTTTTTTTGTGCTAAGGAATGATATAATCATGACCTTACATTTGATAAATTGAACGATATCTTTTACTTTCCGTCCAGCTTCAATCGCCATTACATGGTTCGTTACGGTGTTGATGCCATTCATAAATAAACAAATGGAAAGCGATCAATGATGTGGCATGATAATATTAAAGGGGATGGGTAGTGTAGAGCAGCAGAAGGCTCAGATATATATATATATATATATATATATATATATATATATATATATATATATATATATATATATATATATAAAATGAAAACATCCTGCCAAACTACACAAAAATAAAAACCCACGACCCGGCAGTAAGACAATCAAGTTGCACAAGGGAATACCGGAGGAATCTTATCGGCGAAGAAATAGAAAAGAAACAAAAGCTAGTGAAGGAATATGAAGAACAATTGGAAAAGCTAAATAGTGAGCTTCAAAACGAAAGCATATCACCCAAGGTAAGGCAAGAAATACTTAACGAACTAAAGATTAGTGCTGATAACGCTTTGCATGTTAACAAGATTGGAGTATCCAAAAAACTATCCAAGCTATACGGTGGTCAAATAACACTCCCAGAGAATAGAACAGCTTATGTTAATCTCTCATCAATCGAAATAAGTGACGCCCAAGCTGAGCTTCTTAAACTTGGAATTAACTGTCATTTTCAAGCCAATTATGATTGTATTGAGAAAAAGGCAGAGCTTGAAATACTTCATCAAGATATACAAAAGCTACAAAAGGAAAACAAAGTAAAAGTGAATCCAAACCTTAAGGACCAACTCATCGGGGAAAGTTCTAAGAAAAGAGGAACATTTTCAAGCAAAATAATCACTAAGAGACTTCGTGATGCCGCCAAGCAGCTTCGTGAGGATGAACGTATCATCATACGCAGAGCAGATAAGTCGTCCGTGTATGTTATTATGGATAGGGAGGAGTATATGTGTAAAATGGATGCTATCCTCAGTGACACTCAAAAGTTTGAAGAGATCAAAAGAGACCCTACCAATACGTTGAAGGCAAAAGTGAACCGGTTGATAGACTCAGCTAACGCAGTCGTAGATGGAGTGCATTTTGGTAAAATAGTAGGGGAGTATGCACCTGGTTACGCATATGGTAACGTCAAAACTCATAAGAACGATAACCCACTGAGACCGATCATATCCCAGACGCCCACCCCATGCTATAAACTGGCAAAACGTCTCAATGATTTACTTAAGCCCTTCATTCCAGCCAAGTACAATCTTAACTCTGTAGACGAATTCATAGACATCCTTAGGACCAACAAGCCAACAGGCCAGCTAGCTTCCATAGATGTGGAAAGTTTATTCACCAATGTCCCTGTCGAAACAACAATCCAAATAATAAAACAAAACGTCTACCATAACTCGGACAAAACACTCGCACCACTCAAACTACCCCCTAGCATCTTAGAGGGTCTGCTTCGTGCTTGCACCACCGAATCTCCCTTCCGAGGTCCTAATGGTAAGCTTTATAAGCAAAAGGATGGCATAGCCATGGGGTCTCCGCTTGGCCCCTTATTCGCCAATTTTTACATGTGTGAGTTGGAGAATTCTGTCCTTGCCGACCAAAGCATCGCTCCCAATATCTTCTGCCGTTTTGTGGACGACATATTTTTTAGACGTACGCGACACTAGCCACCTATATAAGATTATAGCATGTCTAGAAGAAAAGTCGGTCCTCCACTTTACGTCAGAACTCAGTGTCAATAGCAAAATACCATTTCTCGATGTACTTGTTTCAAAAAGTAGCGGTTCATTCACGACTAGTGTATACAAAAAACAGTCAAATACAGGTAACGTCATGAACGCCAAAAGTGAATGCCCAGACAGGTATAAGAAAAGTGTAGTGCGCGCTTTCATAAGACGAGCTCATACGCATTGTTCCTCATATGCACTGCTTCACTCTGAGTTTTCCAGGACTAAACAAATTCTTGTAAATAATGGCTACTCGAATTCTGAAATAGATGAGGAAATCCAAACCTATATGGAGAAAGTACGCAACGTAGCACCCAAAAAAGAGGAGAACACAATTCGTTTATACTACCGTAGTTTCATGAGCACGGCTTATAAAGTTGATGAGAGGGTTATTCGAGGCATCATCTCTGATAATGTTACCTGCACGAACAAAACTGACACCCTGGACCTCACCATTTATTACACTACAAAAAAGACAAGCAGCCTCATCATGAAAAATAACATCACTGCAAGCACAGACACCCTAAAAAAGACCAATGTAGTCTACAAATTCTGTTGCCCCATTGAAGATTGTAGACTTCACAACGTAGGTTACATTGGTTCAACCACAACCTCACTTTCACGTCGTCTCACTATGCACCTACAAGAAGGCACTCTCAAGGAACATATGACAGAACACCATGGCATTGCACTTACACGAAAGCACCTCACACAAAACACAACAGTCCTGAAAACATGCTCCAGCCGCACCCAACTCATGATCACTGAAGCCCTTTACATCCGCGAACACACACCAACTCTTAACAAACAACTGCACTCACAAAATACACTTACCCTGTGGAGCACGGCAATTGGAAATTGACTTACGTAGGTACACGCTAAATAATATTTATATTCCGCGCAATGAAAAGTGTAATATGAACCATGTGATGTAACAAAGTGTGATCTATTTTTCAAGAGACGTGTAGCGATTTTAAAAATGTACTGCAATGACCTTTCCCGAACGGCTCGATCTGATTTTATCTCGATGCAATCGTTAACTGTTTGATTTTATGTGAGTCATGTGTGTATGTATGCTTTTGATAATGGATTTATTAGATAATCCGAAACGTTAAGCAATAATATATCCACCACAAATGCCCCTGGGAAATCTTATATTTGACCTAAACACGAAAACAAAAAAAGACAATCCGATCGATCGAAAATACCAACAAGAAGATCGCAAAAGCAAAAAGTGCAATATTATTCAACGGTCAGTGCCAAAATGAAAACATCCTGCCAAACTACACAAATATATATATATATATATATATATATATATATATATATATATATATATATATATTTAATTCGTGATCTTCGTGGATCTCGGTTACCTCAGGCACACCTGAGGGGGGGACATCTCTCGCCCCCTCCTCTTCGCCTGTTTTATTAACGACCTACCGACTGCTGTCCACTCGGATTGTATAATTTTCGCCGACGACTGTAAACTGTATCGCAGAGTTGACAGTACAGCTGATGCCACACAACTGCAGGTAGACGTAGATCGATTATGCGCGTGGTCAATGAAGTGGCAACTGTCACTGAATCCGTCAAAGTGTAAATATTTAACTCTGACACTTCGTACAAAGCCCATTTTAGAAACGTACCACATAGGCAACTCGGAGATTGAGAGAGTGAGTGAGATGCGCGATCTTGGAGTGATCATAGACTCGAAATTAACGTTTCAGTCCCACATCGATGACATGGTGCGAAAGGCCAACAGGGCTCTAGGGCTTTTAATAAGGTCTTTCCAGACAGGGAAGAATGGTCCATCACTACAGGGGATAGATCATAAAAGTATGATTGTGACTTTTTGCGCCAACGTTCGGAGTATTTTGGAATATGGCTGTGTGATATGGGGAGGAGCTGCCGACACACATCTGAAACGTGCGGACAAAATTCAGCACAAGTTTCTTATTTGGCTCTGCGCAAGGTGTCGTGTTCAAAACGTTTCACTGGAGTATGCTGACCTTCTCCGTCATTTTGGGTTGGCATCCTTATCCGCGAGAAGGTTACAGTATGATATTATGTTCATCAGAAACATTCATAATCACAAAATTGATTCACATTTTCTTTTGGAATGCTTCCCATTGGCAGCGCCTCCCGTGCACTTCGAAACTGGTTGCTTTTCAACGTTCCCCTACGCCAGAACTAACACTGTAAGGTCGAGCATGTTTACCAGAATTCCCCGTGTCTGTAACAGGTTTTTAAATGCAAATAGGGACGTTGATATCTGGCACACGAGCTTAGGAGATTTTAAGAAGCGAGTGATCGCCTTTTCCTTTACTGTCTAAGGTGTATACAGTGTGCTCGACGAGAGTGGATGTTTTTAGCGTTATTTACATTTTATCGTTTTGTTTGTTTGATCCAGTGTACTGCTTTTATCTTATCGACTTCATCTATAAGTGGGTTTTACTGACCCGTTGGTGATATGTTTAATAAACTAAACTAAACTAAATTTGAAACATGCAATTCTATTGCTAGAAAAGGTCCGCCACCAATTTAAACGGGTAGCCAGGCGTGCCCCCTCCGCGATCCCAACGACAACAGTACCCTTACGTTAACACCACCAGAACATAAGATATTATAAGTCGCGGCACGCCCTGGTAGGAAAAAGAAAGTAACTTAAAGAAAGCATAATAAATATCAATACTATTAGTAAAAACTGCCAGTAGTAGCTCCCTGTAAATATACAGGGAGCAGGAATACAGGTCTATTTAGGTTAAATGCACAATAATTAACCTCATTACCGGTTAGATTGTTAGTCTTTTTCCAAACGGGACTACCCAAAACTGGAGATTCGTGTTAGCCCCTCCGAGATTCTGGCGAAAAGATAGAGGCCTAGTAACATTCGCCAGAGAACTCGGAAGACAGTAAGCAAATTAGGGCAGACACGCAGGCATAGGCAAGCAAGCAAGCAGGCAAACTAGCAAGCAAGCGCAGCAGGGAGTCAGACACACGCACGCACGCACGCACACGCACGCACGCACGCACGCACACGCACGAACGCAAGCACGCACACGCACGCACGCACGCACGCACGCACGCACGCACGCACGCACACACACACACACACACGCACACGCACACCCACACGTACACGCACACACGCACAACGTCCATGCAACACGCACAAACCCACACATATACACTAGGAAGCATTTATTGGGACACATAATTACAGTCTTCCATGTGCAGCCCCATTACCAAGGTTCACATGTCTTCCCCCACTATAAATTTCACGGCCATGGTCACGTTGGTTACTAATTATTTGTTCTATATTTGGCAAGGAAAATATCCCTTACAAGTTTTTTTAGTGTGTTTCTGTTTAGGGGTACATCTTCCGTAGTCCTAAATTTGGCACATAAAGTTTTATTCCAAATTTCTGGTGCAGTACATGTAATATAAAATTTTCTGTAATTTGTGGTGGCTAAAGGTACTTCAAAATGTTGTACTAGTCTAGTGTTATTTGCTCGGTGGTGTTGAAACATTGAAGACATCACAGTTGGCATCGTACCATTTAACACATTTGATAGAATAACTATTTTTTGTTCCGACACTAGTTCTGGAAACTTCAGAATTTTTAGCTCAAGAAATAGTTCATTCGTTGGATAGTAGGTTTCTTCGTTATAATTCTAACTGCTCGTTTTTGAAGTTTAATGGTTTTATCTAGTCTGGATTCATAATTACTACCCCAGACAAGCGCGCAATAATTTAAATGGGGCAAGATTAAGGCATTGTAAAGACAAAGTAATTCACGTGTTGACATAAAGAATTTAGCTCTGCTCATTATGCCGAGATTCCTACTTATAACTGTGGATAAACTTGAAATATGAGAGTCCCATTTTAATTTTTCGTCAATATTTATTCCTAGATAACGTATATTTTTCGCCCTTGAGATTTGTACACTGTTCAAAGTCACATCAAGATTTTCCAATGCACACCCAGAGTAAAGTTGATAATGTGATTTAGACGCGTTTAATGATAGACGATTTGCTTTGAACCATTCTGATACTTTAGGCAGGATATTTTTTACCTTAAGCTGAAGCTTTACTGAATTTTCTTCTGTTATGATAATAGCAGTGTCGTCCACAAACAAGTAAAATGTACAGTCATTTGATACTTTATAAAGGTCGTTAATATATACTATAAATAACAAAGGCCCTTAAATTGATCCCTGTGGAACACCAGTGTCTATTTTTCTAGGTTTTGATAGTTTCTTTTATCCTTGTCTTTTGAGATCTGTTTGATACATAGGAGCAAATGATTTTATATAATTTTCCATGTATGCCAATTTTATTTATTTTACGTAAGAGTATACTTAAACTAACCGTATCGAACGCTTTTTTTCAAATCAAGATATATTCCACACGAAACATGACCGTTTTCCAGAGATTTTGTTAAGTTGTCATAGAGGTGCGCCAATGGCATGTAGGTACTATGCTTCTTCCTAAAGCCGAATTGCAATGGGTACAAAATATCATGTTGAGTCAGATAATCCGAAAAGTAATTATAAATTAGTCGTTCAAGAATCTTGGAAAAAATGGGCAACAAGGAAATGGGACGATAGTTTGTGAATTTATCTTTTTCGCCAGATTTATAAACAGGCACAATCGATGCAATTTTCAAAATATCTGGGAACACAGCATTTTGCAAGCAAATGTTGAAAAAGTATGTCAAGTTGTTAAGGCATATTTTGTAAGTGCAAAGGAGGAGATGAGTATTTATGCCGTCAACGCCACCACCCACAAAATTTAGCGATCTGATAACATCCTCAATCTGTTTCTGGTTAGTTGAGAGTTCCGAAAGATGTGGGGGATGTGTATAATTTTCAATATAACTTATTGGATCTACATCAGACACTAGGATTTCCTTTTCAAGTTTCGAACCTAAGGAAGAGAAAAAATCGTTGAAACCATCTCAGATATCCTCATTTTCATAACGTTTGTTTTTCTCGTCAGTGAAAACTTTGGGGTATGAGCTAGTTTTAGAGGTTTTTCTATTAATTACTGCATTTAGTATATTCCATGTTTGTTTTCCATCACCCTTATGCAACTCAAACATGTGTTTATAATAATCTCGCTTAGTATCTTTAATTATTTTAATCAGTATGTTTCGATATTGCTTATATTTTTCCTCATGGTTTGTTTCGCCAACGTTCCTATTATTTGAATTATCTTTGTCTTTAGATAGAATATATTTCCGATAAAGTTTATTCTTCTGATTAATGCAAGCCAAAATACCTGGCGAGATCCATGGCTTTATTGAGGTTTTTCTTCTACTAGGCACAAAGGCCTTAGAAAACTCTTCAACTCCCATTTTATAGGCATTTATGATTACTTTACAAGCTTCATTTGAATCTTAGAAAAATTCATTTGGATCGGTTATGTTCTGAAAGATTTGCAATTTGGATACCAGGAAGTCATTTAATTCAGTTTCCCTTCTCTTATCAAAAATTTTTATTGGTTTCCTTCTGTTAAATTCTATTCATTTTACTTCGATACACATATAGATAGGAAGGTGATCAGATAGGTCATCAATTATTATACCCGATGAACGCACTTGATTTAAATAATTTATGAATATATTATCGATAAGGGAGCCTCCATGTGTTGATATTCTGGTTGGTTTTGAAATTAAGGGTAATAAATTGTATGATTGCATCAAATTCATAAACATCAGAACTTTACTGTCTTCTTGCATTTTTAAGAGATCTAAGTTAAAGTCTCCTGCCAATATATATTTCATTTGACAATTATCTAATAGTCCTAGAATACTCTCAATTTTTTCCATGAATATGTTGTAGTCTTGATTTGGAGGTCTGTAAATTTCACCAATCACAAGTTTTTTTGTCATATATATATATATTTTTTATTTATATATATCATATATATAGATATATATATATATATGATATATATAAATAAAAAATATATATATATATGACAAAAACTTGTGAAAAATGGTGAAATATATATATATATATATGATATATGGAAGACACTTGAGACTTTTTAAATTTACTTTATATTTATATGTTATTAAATTTTAAAAAATTAAAAAAAAGTCTCAAGTCTCTTCCATATATCATATACCATGTCAAGAACATATCAACAATATATATATATATATAATATATGATATATGGAAGAGACTTGAGACTTCTTTAATTTACTTTATAGTAATATTTTTACAGACGTTTCGGAGTGAAAGCACCTTCGTCAGTGTGAACTATAAAATTACATCAAAAAGACATTAAAACAACACACACATGAAGCACCATAAAACGAATATATAAATATATATATATTTATATATATATATATATATATATATATATATATATATATATATATATACAGTGAATGACAACTGCAGAGAGGATCGTGCCCACCCCCCCGCGCTACCGAACTTAAAGTGGGTGATTATATAATTTTTAAGTTGACAACATATTTAATGGTGTGCCTCCTCGAAACCTGGATGTAAAATCGAGGTGATGTACTGGGATTATATGTTTGGACGCAGTCCTTCATCAGAATGAGGATGATACAATAGTTAGAATCACACATGTTTGGTCTTGCTACATATCCTGTCAACTGATAATCATGCTCCTCGTCGCCAGACATCCTGTTAACGTGTAATCATGCTCCTCGGCTCAGCACTCCGAAATATATCAACATTATATGGTTTTTGTTTCATTCAGATAGCAGATAAATTTAGAAATGGGCACATCCCGAGGGGCGTTCGCGCTGTGTCTCCCTGGCTTCTAGTGGGAACCAGAGGTAGAGAAATCTGCCAACTTCCCAACGATGCAACGATGCAACGGTGTGACAAGAATAGATCAAGTCGGCGACAAAAAGACAAGATTGTGCTCACCTCAGCCTAGGGAGTTAACGCTCTGTCTGTCGTCTGTCTGTCTCTGTCTATCTGTCTGTATGTCTGTCTGTCCGTCTGTCTGTCTGTCTGTTGACCATGCGTCTGGAAAATAAACCCCTTTTTGGTGCCAAGCCCAAACACTTTTGGTCACACAAGTTTGGTTTGAATTTCGTTGGTGATGCTTGGCATTGTTCCGACCTCTGGTGAGAACCAAGTCACTATGGTGCGACCCTGGCCTGCCTGAGCATAAAGACTCAGAGATCGGAGGACACGTTAGGCCCATTAACATGGACGGTCATGGATGTTGTTTGTCCTGCGTCAGCCAGGGGCAAAATGTGTGATGAAAGAAAAGGCGTGAGGACCATGTTGATTTCAGGTCAACGAGCTGTGCGGCAGGACCATGTGAGGATGTGAGTGTACGGCCAGTTCCTCCTGTATCAAAACACTACCAGAGGTAGCTGAGGATGTGACTGTGCGGCCAGTTCCTCCTGTGTCAAAACACTACCAGAGGTAGCTGAGGACGTGAGAGTGGCGCCAGTTCCTCCTGTGTCAAAACACTACCAGAGGTAGCTGAGGACGTGAGTGTGCGGCCAGTTCCTCCTGTGTCAAGACACTACCAGAGGTAGCTGAGGATGTGAGTGTGCGGGCAGTTCCTCCTGTGTCAAAACACTACCAGAGGTAGCTGAGGACGTGAGAGTGGCGCCAGTTCCTCCTGTGTCAAAACACTACCAGAGGTAGCTGAGGACGTGAGAGTGGCGCTAGTTCCTCCTGTGTCAAGACACTACCAGAGGTAGCTGAGGATGTGAGTGTGCGGGCAGTTCCTCCTGTGTCAAAACACTACCAGAGGTAGCTGAGGATGTGAGTGTGCGGCCAGTTCCTCCTGTGTCAAAACACTACCAGAGGTAGCTGAGGATGTGAGTGTGCGGCCAGTTCCTCCTGTGTCAAAACACTACCAGAGGTAGCTGAGGATGTGAGTGTGCGGCCAGCTCCTCCTGTGTCAAAACACTACCAGAGGTAGCTGAGGACGTGAGAGTGGCGCCAGTTCCTCCTGTGTCAAAACACTACCAGAGGTAGCTGAGGACGTGAGAGTGGCGCCAGCTCCTCCTGTGTCAAAACACTACCAGAGGTAGCTGAGGACGTGAGAGTGGCGCCAGTTCCTCCTGTGTCAAAACACTACCAGAGGTAGCTGAGGACGTGAGAGTGGCGCCAGTTCCTCCTGTGTCAAGACACTACCAGAGGTAGCTGAGGATGTGAGTGTGCGGGCAGTTCCTCCTGTGTCAAAACACTGCCAGAGGTAGCTGAGGATGTGAGTGTGCGGCCAGTTCCTCCTGTGTCAAAACACTACCAGAGGTAGCTGAGGATGTGAGTGTGCGGCCAGCTCCTCCTGTGTCAAAACACTACCAGAGGTAGCTGAGGAAGTGAGTGTGCGGCCAGTTCCTCCTGTGTCAAAACACTACCAGAGGTAGCCGTTGGCGAGCGTCTCAGAGCAGAAGACGTAACCACCGGAGGCTCAGCTGGGCGCTCAAATGCATGAATTGGAAATACATGGTCTGATGTTATCTATAAAAAGGTCAATCCTGGCTGATTTCTGCCCTGAAAACGTTTATTACTCCACAAACGACAAGTTTGAAGACAAACGAGATATCAAGTCAAAGATTTTCCGTGATACTTTACGATACGTATCCACAATTTTATACTATGGTTTTTGTTATACTTTGGTCTATCCCGTAACTTCTAGGGCTGCTCGATTCTCAGGGTCAGATATATTCCTCAGCTGGGCTCAGCGCAGAAATATATCGGTCATCTCTCTCCTCGCGGATTGGAAATAAACTCAGTGCTGTTCAGGTCGGGTTGTCCACGCGGAACGGTTGCGAGGCTGCTACGCACGCCCTCAGGGCTTTTGGTACCCACGCTGCAGAGAGAATGGGAAGGCCATCCTTGTGAAGTTGGAAGTGTCAAATGCATTTAACTCCGTGAGACGTGATGTCATGTTAGTAGCCGCGTGATGTCATGTTAGTAGCCGCTCAGTCCCGTAATTCCACCTTATACCCGCTCATATGGCAGGGATACAGCAGTGCCACCCCTCTCTTCATCAGAGGAGAGAAGATAATGTCAAGGACTGGGATTCAACAGGGTGACCCAGTGAGCTTCCTTTTGTTCTTCCTCACCATAGATGATGCTATCAGATCCTCAAATACAGACACCGATATCTGGTAGGTACCTTGATGACAGCACACTCGGAGACCGGCTGGAGCAGGTTATTTCCCCGGGCAAAGCTCCAGAACACGATGAAATTTCCAACGACACGCTGCGTCAGCAGGGGATAAAGCAGAAAGAGCCCTACTCACCCTCTCCAGCACGTTGGTGGTCACCACGTTACGGACGAGACATGGCTGATGGTATGCGACCAGTTCAGATATCGTGGGAAGACCCCAACGGCGGACCTCGTCACTGATGTGCTGGAACTTTCTTTTGCCGGTGATAACTCGTGCCAAAAGATTTATGACTTTTTGAATTCCGTGAATTTGAGTTACAATAGCAAAATCAATCCAAGATAGACACCCCATGCTCATCTCACCTCTTCACGCTTAAAGGGAATGTGGCATCTTGGTCGAATCCTGGAATTTAGTGTAATTAGGCGTACTTTTAGCCGAAAATAATGAAACCACTCATGATTTCTCTGAAAAATGTACAACAAGCTCAATATTTTGATTTTTAAAATACTCCTCTAGGAAAAGAAATAAATAACTGCCTGTGGATGATGTCATGATCTGGCAACCAGTACCATACTCGAAACACTTCAAGGGCTTCAATTGGCTGATGCTCATCGTGACGTCAGAATATGTCATCACACCAGCAGCTCACAGCAATGGCCGCCTGGCGAGGGGTACATGAGGGGTATACTTCAGGTAGGTTTTAGCTTTTTTCTACGGAAATATTGAGTTCCAAGACAAATAATATATAGAGTACCGGGTTGTCCGACTAGCAACTTGGCTATCTCAGTTAAAATCACGTTATAAAGGTGCCACATTCCCTTTAAAGCACCGCTGTATTTAGAATGCCACAACTGCCCCAAAAAATGATCACAATCATTATGGCAGGCCATTTTTTAACATGTTAACTGGGGGCCATTTGCCCCCCTCCAGTCGGCCGAAATGCCCCCCCATGCACGATGCAATGCTGCCTCTCTTATTAGTTAGTTAGCTGAGGACTTTTTATAAGGCCCCCTCCTGAGCCTTTATAACCAATTGGCAAAGCAGCCTCAGCATCAACTAATCACAACGCTGGAGAAGAAGGCTGGCCTACAACCAATCAAACATCCTGTTCTATCTACGGGAAGCCCACATCCCAGCCAGTACCGTGACATTGCATGGTGCTCTCATTTCACACGCAGTCAGTTGTCAGCGCTAAGAGTTCGTTCGTGGATTAGACGGGACACGGTGTAGTCAAAGTGCGTAAGGCTGGTTGCTGGTGTGGCGGTATGAAGTGCTTAGCCTTTTTATTTATTATCGTGGTGGTAGCGTACGTAAGCGTCACCACCGGCAAAAAGCTGAGGTGGCCAGCCCAACATCAACCTGATGCTGACAGCAAACTTTCCACGTTAGTAGGGGAGACTGGGGTCAATTGTAACAAATTTCACATTTCTGGTTCTGGAGAAATAGTGCTTTGAATTAGATCACTTATAATTATATTTTCATCAACTTTGAAGATTTTGCAATATGACAGACGTAGAAAGATTTGAAAATGAAAAAATTAGGGGTCAAAATTTCACTTCTAAAAATTTCCTTTAGCTGTTGCAATTGACCCCACGTGAGGGGCAATTGTAACAGTACCGGGGGTCAATTGTGCCAGGTTAAAGCCGTATGAATTTCGACGATTTATTTGTACCATAAAAAGCATCCTAATGCGAACACTTCTGCATCTTTGGCCTTCACTTCAGCTTCATGGACCGTCTCCAGTCGAGCCCCGCGTTCGGTGGAGTCCTGGTCGAAAACGAGGCATTCTCTGAAAGTGCGAGACATTTGTTTTAAAACAGCCGATGCAATTTTTTTAGAAAGATGAACATAAAGAATACCGGTGATTTTTTTTTATAAATTATATTAATTTATTTTTTTTTTTTTTTTTTTTTTTATTTTTTTTTTTTTTTTTTTTTTTTTTTTTTTTTTTTTTTTTGAAAAAATTTTTTCCTTTTTTAAAACAAAAAAATTTTTTTTTTGGGCACATTTACCTGTTGGACTGACTACCTACAAACATATCTTGATAATTTGACTGAAATCTCGATAATTTTTCAAACTGGGCACATATAGCCTTAGCAGCTGATGTGCCCTTAAACCCCAATCATCATCGTTACTTTTTCAATATAGAAATATTATATAGGGCAGCCCACGTTGTCACTTTTCTGAAACATATACCAACCTACGAACAAATATATCATTGCAAAGCAATGTGATTGCCATAAACAGTAGAGCACCCAGGGGGCAGCGCGCATTCCACCCCCCTCCCCACTGAAGGATCCAGGGGGGGCAAACAGGGCAATCCCCCAAATGGATTTTTGTCGATTTTATTCAAAATCCATGTTTGCCCGATTTTAGGCCGCTTTGCCCCCTCCCCCAACGGTCGACCTGGATCCAGGCCTGCCCCCCCCTCCCGACGTGTTAAGTGCATCCTCCCAAAAACAGTTCACACTAGGTCTGCGAAGCAAAAATTTCATCGCTCCTCCACCCCCCCTCAGGATATGAAGATTGGCCCCTTTGGGCGAACAAGTGCGCCCCTTCATCGGCCTGACGTCCCCTCGTCAGCCCCCCGTCCCAAACGAACATCCTTGGTGCGCGCCTGATCATAAAATCACTAACCTAGCTACTGCATTTGTGCAGAAGAAGCAAGTTTATTACGTCGTAAGGTCATTGCGGTCAATTGTAACATTGTTGCATTTCATCCGAAGAGAAATGTTACAATTGTCCCCATCACAGCGCACAATTTTTTAAACCAAATTGCCGCTCAACCAGCTGGCCTAGGCGACAGATTCTGTGCTCATTTGGTAGCTAATTCAACACTCTTTATGCACTGAAACTGTTTACGCTGTACCATATCGTACCCATCAATAAGCTAATCATCTTTAAATATTTCAAAAGCTACAAAACACCCTCAAAAACACATAATTGTGAACAGCGTCTGACTTACCCGCAGTACCGTGTTGAAACTTCGTTAACAAAGGCAGCAGCTGATTGCGCATTTCCGGTTGTGCCACAAGTGTCATCCACTGATTAGTTTAGACAATATAGCCAGTGTTACAATTGCCCCGTGTTACATTTGACCCCAGTCTCCCCTACCACAAAATTTTCAAATTTGGCCTCCTCGTTGCCTTCTGCAGCGGCTGGTTAGACAAATTTCTGGTTTACTCCCATTTTGACTGAGATCAGGAAATTGTTGGTCAAAAAGTGGGGGGAAGGGGTGATTGATAATCCCCAAAAAATGTTCTGGTTATGTAGATAAAATCATTCGATGGCCACGCGGGGTTGGAAGGGCACCCCTGGCTTCCTATTAGATGGGTAGTGTGCTAAAAATATTGCGTCAAGTCAATATCAAACTGTCAACAATTAGTTTTAAACAGTGATACAAATCGTTTTTTCTGTGGTTTTATGACTACCGCTAGGGGTCGTTTGAGCCTCAAATCTGGCTTTTGTGGTGTTTATTTGACTATTTTAGTGGACATGAAATTTTGCCCCTCTTTGGCCCTTTTTCTAACTCGGTTTGACCTTTTCCGCTGAAAAAACCTGGCAGCCCTGGGCAGCATCTATAATCTCTAGACTTGGAATAGCTAAAAAATTGAGAGACATTTTTTAACACTAACGCGTCTAAGTTGTATTAAGCCCCCTCAAAGTGGCGTCTTGACCACTTGAATACACTATAATGGTCAGCACAAGAAATGCCCCTCACTGACCTTTCCTTAAAAAATGCCCTGCATTATGGTATTCCATGACGTTCAACTGGTTCTTTGTTTTATACCATGTTGGCTCTAGCCGAGATACTCGCTGAGGTTTTATTTTCGTATTAGCTCGATCGAAAAACTGGGAAAGTTTTACTTAATGCACAGATAATTACATTAACACGCGCATTAACGGGGGTCTGAGTAAGAGTGTAATTTTCTATCTCTTTGAGGGTGCTCGGGAATCTCCAATCCTAATTTGAGTACCCCCAATCATGTCTTGAGCACCCCCAACACATGTGCCAC
This sequence comes from Lepas anatifera, assembly GCA_034440635.1. Lineage (NCBI taxonomy): Eukaryota > Metazoa > Arthropoda > Thecostraca > Lepadidae > Lepas > Lepas anatifera. Next base: position 1,880,549 of record JAOTON010001730.1, on the reverse strand, counting down.
CCCTGGATTATCACCGATGCCCTGACCAGTATCACCCCTATCTCATCACGGCTGCCCTGATTCGTGCTCCCTGATTCGTGCTCCCTGATTCGTGCTCCCTGATTCGTGCTCCCTGATTCAGGCTTCCTGATTCGTGCTCCCTGATTCAGGCTCCCTGATTCGTGCTCCCTGATTCAGGCTCCCCTGGCAAGTTATTGCCGTCCCGGCTTCATAACTTCCACCCCGATTGGTTCCACCTCTAGCTCATCAATACTGCCTGGTTTATGACACCACATCACTACCACCAACAGTTCATCATTGCTGGCCTCCGGATGGTCACTGCCGCCCCTGGTTCATCACTGCCGCCCCCTGGCTGATCACTGCCGACGCTGGTTCATCGCTGCCACCCTGATTCATGCTGCCCCTGGCTTATCCATACTGTCCCCGGCTTATTTCCCATACATGTACGTGCCTCTCCTGGCTAGTCACTGCCGCCCCTAGTATCACCACTGCCACCCCTGACTTATCACTGCCGCCCCTAGTATCACCACTGCCACCCCTGACTAATCACTGTCGTCCCTGGTTCATAAACTGCCGCCGTCTGCCTGATCACTTCCGCCCCTGACTGATAAATGCCTCCACCTGGCTGATAACTGACGCCCCCTGGCTCATAACTGCCGCCCCTGGTTCATTACTGCCGCCCTGACTCATGCCGCCCGTGGCTTATCCATAGTGTCTCCGGTTTATTTCTCCACCCCTATACGTGCCCCTCCTGTTTAGTCAGTGCCGCCCCCGGCTGATCACTGCCACTGCCGCCCCCGGCTGATAACTGCCGCCCATGGTTCGTCACAGTCGCCCTGATTCTTGCCGCCCCCTAGATGATCACTGTCGCCCCTGGTTCATAAACTGCCGCCCCATGACTGATCACTGCCGCCCCTGGCTGATCACTGCCACCCCTGCTTCATCACTGTTGCCTCAAGGCTGAACACTCGCCCCTGATTGTAATCCACAGGGCCCTTCACAACCAGCACAACCAACTGAACCATCCTTTTAGGAGACAGGGTCACCGTGGCTAGCATGGCCCTTTGCGGTCAGCAGGGCCTACCGTGAATATCAGGATAAGTAAATGTAACTATAGGACCCTTTGAAGCGAGTTGGACCTACAATTGACTGTAGACCCCGCTACCAATGTAAGGGCCCTTTCTAGTCAGGTGGACACCTCGTAAGCAGGTCCAGAGCGTCCTGGTGGCCCTCTGCATACAGCATGGTTCTCTGTAACTAGTTACAGAAGGCTATCAGATACCAGCCGAACGCTTTATAACCATAAGGCTTTCTGGAGCCAGCAGCACCCGCTCTGACCAGATGGGCCCATAATGGTCTGCTGAGCTCTAGTTGCCCCTATAAAAAATTATTAACTGGCCTATCTTCTCAAATCCTGGATGCATGAGATAGCAAAGACACTGATTATATATTCGAACACAGCTCTTCCTAACAATCTTCATGAAAAGAATTGGTTGGATAAGTTTTTTATCATGGTGTGAGCTGCGAACTTGAATTTCAGAACAATTGCTGTGTTTTGTTATATTTTTCATCCCGGACTTGAAGAGATAGGCTTATGAACAACTTTTCTACGCAACATCATGCTCCTCGGTGCAGGAAACCGAATCCGTGAAACTCAGAGAAGTTTCTCCCTTAGAAGAAATACTTAATAAGGCCTTTTCCGTTTTTTTAGAACGATTGGTTAAGCAGTTTGGTAACTTCTGGTAAATTTGGAACATAACAATTTGGTAGTTTCTGGTTTTAAGTCTGGTTATGTACACAAATGCCTTGTCATAGTCTAGTTGATATATTTTAGGGGCGGTCTGGTTTTAAGTGACGTTTAAGGTGATTTGACACGGAAACCACGCTCAACGTTTATTTTTGCTGGCCGACATATTTTTTGGGCCCTTTTGGCGCCATCGCAAGGGTCGTTTCGGCGCCACCGCCCCCCCCTGAGTAAAATCCTGGCTATGTCCCTGGCACGTGAAACAATTCCACCGTTCCCTAACTTTTTCAGCCCTCTTTGAAACGGCATCCAAAGAAATTAAGAAAGAAACCAAACAAATTATTTAAAAAAACGGCTAACATGATACCAAGGGCCACCCCTAGATGGATGGGTCCGTCCCTGCTGCTTGGAGCTATTCTCGAACTAACGGCTTATCAAACGGCTGACGTTTGCTATTGATCTGCAGCCGTTGATGAGGCTAAGTTTAGCCTGTGAATGCTGAAGTTGGTGGCCACATGTCACATGTTCACAGTTGCATTTTTAACACTCATTGGGCATCTAGTTCAATTTCCCCGGAGAGCCAATATCACTAGGCTTAATTATGAGCTTAAAGTTTCTCCCAGTAATATTTTGTATATGATAATATGAGCTATGACCCTTAACATGCTTTGATTAGAAAATAAAAAAACACCCATCCAAGACTGCTGCTTTAAGCATAAGAGGAGAATCCAAATATATATTTTGGCTTTCCCCTCACAAAAACTCTCACACCTCGAAAAAACAGTTCTTAAAATCAGCAGAAGCTTGCACATACATCTAGCAGCACAATATGGAAGCCAATTCTTGTTACTTCTGTCGGACAGTAAACCTTTTAGGAGTTTAGGTTAAAAAACCTAAATTTACATCAATTATACCTGTTCTGTTATTTTGCTTTATCGATGGCGGCTCTAGAACAAAGAAAATAGCCACCTGATATTAACTTTCTCATAGGTTTCTGCCGATGACCTTAATTTCCTAAACATTTCAGATAACTGAAAAGATAAACTACAGGTTCAGTTCTAAGTTTTCGAAATATAAGAAAGTATTCATCATTACATTGCACTCCACATAGTTGCTTCAGACAATGGAAAATAGCGGAATACCGACCATTTTCCCAACTATTTTTCCAATCGTTCTCTATGCTCACAAAATATTGCAATCGATATTTGCCCCGATTGCAATCGATATTGCAATCGATATGCGCCCTCAAGAAAATTCCACTGAGAACCACATATTTTATTCAAAACACAGCTCTGGAACATGTCAATTCAATTCGGGACCTAGGTGTCATTCTTGACGAAAAATTAACATTTGGCCCACACATTGACAATACAGTAAAAAAAAGCAAACAGGGCCCTAGGCGTTTTATTTCGATCCTTCCAAAAACTTAGAACGAGAGGACACTTCAGCCCGTCTTCCGTGAGAACTTCCTACTACGCGCATGTCCGCTCAGTACTTGAATATGGATGTGTTGTCTGGGCAGGTGCAGCCAGGGTACACTTAGAAAGACTGGAGAGAGTACAACATAAATTTTTGATTTGGCTCAACCATCACTCTCCACATCGTGCTGCGTCCCACACCCTATCATATTCTGACCTTCTCCAACATTATCACATATCATCTTTAAAATCTCGTAGAAATTATTATGATCTTATGTTCTTGAGAAACCTTTATCGCGGACGCATTGACTCTTGTTTTTAGTCAGCTCATTTTCACTGTCCACTCCATTAAGAATCAATCGCAATTTGTCGCTGTTTAGAGTTCCGTGTGCCAGAGTGAACACTGTTAAGAACAGCCTTTTTGTAAGGATGCCCCGTGAAGTCAACAGTTTTCTACAAAAACGCCCAACGTCTGACTTCTTTCATGACGATTATTGCACGTTTCGGAGAGAGGTTTTGAATATTTAAGAGCATTGTGATTTAGGGTCTGTTTTAAACCTCCTCAGTATATTTTTAGCGTTGTATTAGATTTTATTATTCCGTATGTGATGTTTTTTTATAAATGTATACAATATGTTTTAGGGCGCATTTTTTAGCGATGTGAGCATGATGTTTTATTATTCTGTAAGTGTTGCTATCATTCGTGCATGTATGTATATAATTTTATCACAATGACTTCGTCCATAATTGGGAATACCCGTCGACGATTGAATAAATAAATTGAAATTGAAATTGAAATTTAGTGTCGATTTTAGAATCCGAACCACTGTCATTTATCAATTGCCTGGTTGGAATTCGAATGAAGTGGCCCCAGGACAATAGAAATGCACGGATGCCCATACACTTTGTCTATACTCTTACATAAGTCTTCATTTGTATTATGCGTCGGGTAAATTGGGGATGCGTTTTAACATGTCAATTTTACTCCGATTTCAATGCTAAAAAGGTGATTACTTATTTTTCTATTCGGCATGAACGACTCCAGAACATATCGAGTGATTGCTTCTTCGCAGCCTTCCCCACTCTCAAAAATATACAAAGCTTTCGCTTATGCAGCCAGTGCGGGGTCATAGAAGTAGCATAATCATTATGGGCAATTATGGAATCATATATGGGGCAATGGCAAATAACTCATATTATCCATCCGCTATGCAAGATATATCCAACAATATTCTGCCAACCTCTAACCCACGGATTGTATCTCTTATACAACAAGACTATACCAATATGGTGTCTACCGTTTGAATACTTCTTGAATTTTTCAAAACTAGGTATAGATCGAGCATGCAAACACTTCATGAAAACCTCCCGTCGGAAAACAGTTTACAAAACAGCCAGAAACAGTTCACAATTCACCGTAATTATCTAACACACTGTTCAACTATTATTTTCGCTACAGTATCACATGGTTTAATTTTCCCCATATGCCCTTGTAAAAACAAGGGTACAAGAACATAAAGCGGACCTCAGCTATCACAGAACAACTAACGTCACTACTGCACGCGCCGATGTAACAACTAATGCACGCGCCGATGCCAATGAAAGCGGAAAAGGCCAGCTTGAAAATGGCTATATCTATATATGACCATGCTCTTCATAAAAAACTGCCTGCTTAAAAAAACCAAACAAGTTTAAGCAAACTATCGGCTATCACATGAAACAACCAGCGGAAGAACCATACAATCTTCGAACGATAAATAAGTACAATTTATCCACTAATGTCATGTAAGACACGTTGAAAATGCAGGCCATCTCCCAAACTGGAACAAATTAGTCATACTATGCTCGGAAAAGAAAAACAAGAAGGATTAACAATAGAAGCGGCCTTTATAAACACAACATCAACGATCAACGGGAATATGGGGAAAATTAAACTATGCGATACTGTAGCGAAAATAATAGTTCAACAGTGTGTTAGATTATTACGGTGAATTGTAAACTGTTTCTGGCTGTTTTGTAAACTGTTTTCCGACGGGAGGTTTTCATGAAGTGTTTGCATGCTCGATCTATACCTAGTTTTGAAAAATTCTAGAAGTATTCAAACGGTAGACACAATTTTTGCAATTCATTGTACGAGCTTGTTTCTTCGAAAGACTAGACCAGTAGATTTCTTACAGACTTTTCATTTGTTTCAGCTGGCCAATACCTTGTTGCAAGTATACCGTACCGAATTATTTTACTGGTGTAGTCTTTGATCCTTGATATGCTGCCTGTAGCTGAAGTGCTAAGAATAGCCTATCATTAGTACATGTAAAGCTAGATTAGTGGAATTATTGCAAACTGCAATTCACCTCAATACCATCTTTTATTAGATTAACTTTGCTCAAAATGGCATTGGTCATTTAAAGGGTCCACTTTTTAAAATGTCATTTGAAGTATCCCACTTTTATAATGGGGTTTGAAATGGGATAGCAGTTTTGTAGAGCGTATTGAGCAACCACTAATGAATATTTTATTTCATCCAAAGCTCTCGGAATACAATTTCCGCCAGCTTTGAAGTTCAAAGTAAAGTAGGAGGTCGATAAAAAAAACATCGGCAAAATCGAGGCATGGGGCCTCCTAAACCTAACTTCAGGGATGTTTCTAAGACTTATGGTGGTATAAGTTGGCATCTATCTCTAAAAAAATTCGACCACGGGTATATACTTTTTGACAATCGCAGCGACAAAAGCCTGGGTGCGATATAGCCTAGATGCTGAAAGCGCCCTATAAACCCCAATACACACACACAGCGACAAAAGCCTGACATCAACCCACAGTGTACGGGTCTTAAGATACGCCCCCTGTTCTATCAAAACTAAGAGGGCCAGGCAAAAGGCCCTTTTGGGGCTTCGTGGGGATCATAATGATCTATATTATGACGAAGTTTCATTGACCTAGGTCAATATATTCAAGGTAAAATGCGGTCATAAGGGTCAAATATATTTCGTGCTGGGAAACTGCGGAAGCGCCGTCATTATGCGAGAAAAGCCAGAAATACACTCAGTACATACTCATATCACACATACAGACTAATATCACAGATAACATGTACAAAATCATGCCTTCTGAAATTTTCTGGTCAGTGTCATTCAAGGTAATTAATGTATGACGTCACAATACGATATATTCCAAAAATGTACGCCACACTAGCTTTATGGCAGCCGTTGGGCGGGAAATAAAAGTTTAACCTTGATACATGACATTTGACCTTGACCCATATTATTTGAGCTTGACATTTGACCTTGACTTAAATCATGGGTAACGTAACTATAAAGTCACTGCATAATATACGCCATTTTGCGTAAAGTAATCTAAAAGAAAGCCAGGGTCATGATCTGTGGCTTCGGTTTTGACATTCAGGAGAGGCGGTCCTGCTAAATAATTATCTGGCCCATATGGTGTTATGAATTTACACTTTGGTTTTCAGAGCAAGTGACCTGATGTGGCCGAAAGACGGGCAGTTGAGAGGATTCTGAGGTAACGTACAATGGAAGGGGCTAAGTGCCCCTCTCCCCACGAGATCTCAATAACCAAAAAGTCCAGGAAAACACACGTTTGGGGGTGTGCCAGGACTATGGTATTTACATTATCACCGACTTTCAATCACCTAGAAAAATGTCCTCAAGGTCAAACGAGGTCATGGACGTCAAAGCTAGGTTGTGGTGGAACTGTTAGGAGATTTCGTTATTATGGAGGAAAAACTTGCGAATACTCTGAAAGTGGGTTCTGGTGATAAAGGCAAGCTCACAAACAACGTTCTCTGGTATTTTGTGGTGATCATCATTTAACACGCGCATTGACAGGGGTCTGAGCCACCTTCGCTTTGCGGGGGGTGGCGGGTACCCGCCCCCCCAAGATCTCGAGAACCACGCTAGGTAGCGAAAAACAGTAAACGGCGTTGAGTAGCCCATCCACTTTTCCATCGAAAATATCTGAATCATTCTTTTTCAGGTCACATTTAAGGTCACTAGAGGTCAAAACACGCCCTAATAGGGATAACATGTAAATGAAGGTTTTTGGTCATTACATCTAAACAAGTAAAGATAGAGCAATAAAAGTAAAATTACATGAATCCTCGCAGCAAGCCGAATTGAATGATATATAAAATCACTTTTGTAGGTCAAGTTAAAGATTTGACCTGACCTCAGGTCAGGTCAATGTCAAATTTCATCAAATGCATATCATTAGAACTGCAGAGACAAGGAAAATCTAATGCAGCTAAAATAAACGCTCTATCACCATCCGTTACTAAGTTATTCAGTTAAAACCATTTTTCCCATGTATTTCCAATGGAGAGGTCATGGCTTGTACCTGACCTTAGGTCATTGATATAAAAAATACCGGACCATGTCTTAGAGAACTCGGTAGGCCCATTATGTGATATGAGTTTCAATCGGATAAGTTCACCCTCTTCCGACTTATGCTATCTTAAACTTTTTTGAGGTCAGGTCCCTTGACCTGTACTGGTGACCTGACCTGAGATGACCTGACCGTAAAATTTTGGAAAAAAGTTTTAAAAATGATGAGAAAAAGGTATACCAAGTACGGCGGCGCTATGCGCTGCCGTTTTTATGCTATCTCCGAAAAACCCGAGGGGGGCGAGTACCCGCCCCCGTCGGCTACCTCTCTTACTGACTCTTAATGCGCGTGTTAAGGCCATTGACTATGGCGTCACTATTTCATAAGTGAAATTTCCAGCACTAATCCCTAAACTAGCCACTGAAGCCACCGTTCCGCGGAAAATAAGCGTTTGACCATTTTCCATGACCTTTGACCCTGGTCGTTAACCTTGACACTGACATTGTGTAAACTTGACACTCATGATGTTAGCACGTAATGTAAGTCACATTGTGTGACGATATCTAACTGGAAGCACTGAGGACCCTTAAACCTGACCTTGAACTTAAAGTGGGGTTACATTGACGCACTATTCCAATTATGCGTCTTTACGGCTTCCTTACTCGGTCTTCGATTCAGGGGGAGCTGATGCATCGCGCAAGATTTCGATTATCTCAAAACATAGATGTGACTTTAAAAAATTGCAAGAATACATTTTTGACCAGTAGGTATATAATTTTTAGTCAATCGACGCCCTTATCATGTGCTCAAGATCTGCCCATTTGCGTTTTCTATGCAAAACGAGCATTTGAGCAGAACAAGGACAGATACTATACCTTCTTGCCGTTCTGAAGTCCAAAGGCGGGCCTTCACTTATACATAGAGACGATAATATCGCTCCTGAAGTTCTGCACTCCTACCAATTTTTACGCAGTAACCAAAGAACTGCTTCTAGGACGAAGGCGCGATTCGGCTACATTTCTTAGAACTTATTAGCACGTTGAGTTATGATTTTTTTAATTGGCCAGTAATGCTTAACATACGTTTTCGATTAGAGGCCAAAATTCAAGTTATTGCTCACCACAGGCACTAAAAAATGGTTCGGATTTTTGCAGGTAACTGGAAGAACGGTTGGCATCTCAACATCAATCATGCTAGGGAAATGGTAAAGGTGTATTGATTTGATGAGGTAGTGGCGTTACCTCCAGGGACGATTCTGATTTGATGAGGTAGTGGCGCTACCTCCAGGGACGATTCTGATTTGATGAGGTAGTGGCGTTACCTCCAGGGACGATTCTGATTTGATGAGGTAGTGGCGCTACCTCCAGGGACGATTCTGATTTGATGAGGTAGTGGCGCTACCTCCAGGGACGATTCTGATTTGATGAGGTAGTGGCGCTACCTCCAGGGACGATTCTGATTTGATGAGGTAGTGGCGCTACCTCCAGGGACGATTCTGATTTGATGAGGTAGTGGCGCTACCTCCAGGGACGATTCTGATTTGATGAGGTAGTGGCGCTACCTCCAGGGACGATTCTGATTTGATGAGGTTGTGGCGCTACCTCCAGGGACGATTTTGATTTGATGAGGTAGTGGCGCTACGCCCAGGGACGATTCTGATTTGATGAGGTAGTGGTGCTACCTCCAGGGACGATTTTGATTTGATGAGGTAGTGGCGCTACCTCCATGCACGATTTTGATTTGATGAGGTAGTGGCGCTACCTCCAGGCACGATTCTGATTTGATGAGGTAGTGGCGCTACCTCCAGGGACGATTCTGATTTGATGAGGTAGTGGCGCTACCTCCAGGGACGATTCTGATTTGATGAGGTAGTGGCGCTACCTCCAGGGACGATTCTGATTTGATGAGGTAGTGGCGCTACCTCCAGGGACGATTCTGATTTGATGAGGTTGTGGCGCTACCTCCAGGGACGATTTTGATTTGATGAGGTAGTGGCGCTACGCCCAGGGACGATTCTGATTTGATGAGGTAGTGGTGCTACCTCCAGGGACGATTTTGATTTGATGAGGTAGTGGCGCTACCTCCAGGCACGATTTTGATTTGATGAGGTAGTGGCGCTACCTCCAGGCACGATTCTGATTTGATGAGGTAGTGGCACTACCTCCAGGGACGATAAGACATGAATCAGAACATGGATTCTAACGCAGAAAACCACACGCTTATAGCATCCATGAAATTGATTTTTTGTCCAGCTACTTTGCGCGTACCAGAAGCTGTCGATCCTTCAGGAATGAGTAAAAGTTTGGCCTAATGCGCCGACCGAGCACTGCCCAACTGCCAATATTGGCTAGACTTCAGTGTTCCAAATCCCATGGTGGTGGAGAGCGACACCCGAGCAAGCTGAAATTTGCACTCACTTCTGAGTTATTCTTACTAATATTTCCGTTCACTTTTTAACTAGGGGTTTTTAGCACAACATATAGTTGAAGAGAAACGTGTTTGTTTACTCCCACAAAACTGCAACTCTTGAATTTTAATTTTCGGACTATATTTTCCAATATCATTCCACACATGGTACTCCACGGCATAACCAGTTTTTGGGACACTGCTCGTTCTGCCCCAGAAACGAAAATTACTAAATATTGACTATAGACCATATTACTACACTGGGACCCGACTAGCCCTCAACTACTAATTCAGACCATCATCTCATAGCCAAAATACGCCCTAATGGTCAATCAGATCTCTGAACCAAGTCGTTTGCTACCAAACAAACGTCGTCTTTATCAGTTTCCGGACTTCCTGGATTTGCCTTTTCTGGAGCTTGGTTGCGTGCTTCTTGCGCCACTGGCTCCAAAAGTGGGGGGCGCGGTAGTGGAGTGGTCAGCGTAGCTGGCTTCCATTCAGCCGACCCGGGTTCAAGGCCCGGCGGCTCCCCTGAACAAGGAGTAAGCTGGCTCCCGAGGAACCCTTCCAACAGGGAAACAGTTGGCGACGTCATATGACCCTGGCAGTTGATGCGTCGATAAGCCTAAAAAACTATGGCTCCAAAAGTCATCCGCTAGGTATCGGGGCGTCGCAGCAGAGATAGACCAGGCCCCTACGTAGCATAACCTTGGATTTCGTTCCAATTTCGTCCAGTGGATTGTCAGGAGTGAGAATTTCTGATCTGGTATTATTTTTTTCCTCAGACGTACGGTTTCGGAGTTATAGCTTGAAGAAAATAGTGAAAATCGCCGATTTCGGCAAAACATGGTGATATACAACGACTATTTTCAGCCTTGAAATTCACTTATTCGCTTCAAATGACACGGGATTATATTGAGCTTGTAAAAATCAAGGTTGGAGAATCTCATTTTTTATTCGAAATTTTCATTTTTTTAGAGATGCCTTGACCATTGCTTCAAACGGTTTTTTTAAGTGTGGCCAGTAATTCACGTTAAAGGTATCCATAACAAAATGTGCACCTATATGTCTTCTATTTAGTGAAGTCAATCATGTTTTGAGTTCTAGACTTTTTCAATGTGTAATTAGCCATAGAATGATGCCATGCGTGCAAATATCGGCCGCCCGGCGCGCCTGGCCGTCGTCGGCGCGGCCGCTGGTGCGTGGGCACGGACAGTAAATTGACTCGGGAGCGTATGAACTCTTGCAATCGTGATTAAAGGTGGCAAATAAAAGCAGAAACACGTGCTCAACAAAATGGTGAAATCAATGCAATTCTAATTCGGTTACGGGTGTACGACCCACCATACCTTCACGTTGCCCATAAAATCGATTACGGATTTGAGTCATACATTTGGATTTTGAAAATGAAGGGACTTGTGTATTTGTGCAAGCTTGGTCTGTTTTGCGTGTTGAAACGACATCGTATCCAACACCGATGAACCTTGGCCGCAGTTGTGCGGTCTCCACCCCGGTTTGTGCGTCAATGCCTTTATGACACGCACGAGGTGTCAGATGTCCGGTGCACAGCTCATGAAGCTGGGAGCACATCCTCCATACATTATATGACATTGATAATTGAGCAGTCGGGTGTTAAATGGAGATAAGGCATGGCTTCAAGGTGGCCTACTTCGTTTCGTACGCCAGTTTTCTGCTGTCGGTGTTGGTGTTCACACTTTTGTGCGACATAGGAGTGGTAGAATGCCACGGGATAAGAGGGCCTATTGTGCTGACTGCAGGATCTACTTTTTCCAGATTCTTGGTCCCGGCGCCGGCAGGCCTCGAGTGGTCCCGGCAAGACCCAACGTGGTCCTGGCATTGGTCCCGGAAAAGAATTCGGGTTAATAAGCTGGCGGAAATTGTATTCCGAGAGCTTTGGATGAAATTACATATGCTATCAGTGTTTCCTCAACGCGCTGTACAAAACTGCTATAAGAAACGTTTTTCGGTGATTTTTTGTTTCTTTCTCGATTTTTTCACGAAAAGTATCATGGAAGTGTTAGGCGAAAGGTATTTAATTTTTTACACGTTGAAAAATGAATTTTATGGCATAAAACGTAGTTTTTCAATCCCATTCTGGTAGAACTAAGGTGCAGTTTTTTATTTGTCCTGGAATTTTACGGGGGGGCAAAAATACCTCTACCCCTCTTCCAAATCTTAGTTTGCCTCTTTCAAATCTCAGCTCGCCCTCCCCCGCCCGTGACGCCGGCACTGGTTACCATACAGATTGTTAACATCAATCTTAAAGGCTAGGGTTCCTCCCACAGGGAAGTTTGACGGAAACCTGGACCTGAGTCTGGCCTGATAGTCATAGGTGTTGCATACATACACGTTATATTTCCAGTGAACACTCCCTCGGCGGGGGATCCCTAAATAAGACAGCGGACATCGGCGCCGCACGGCTCAACGCTGGAAGGCATCGGCAGAAGGAAACAGTTATAAGTATCGACAAACACACGCGGATAAAAACGCAGACAGAAACAAACAGTTTTAAAAGCAATACTCACGACAGGACATGTGGTAAGGCTGCGCGTACATTACCGTCCGACCCGTTCAACTCCCGTCAAATTAATACAACCAGGAGCCGGCTGCGACGCCCGCAGAAAACGCTGGCACGAGCCAAGCGCTCCACCAGAACCGCGCCAACACGGCCATGCTCGACACCAGCGCCACATCGGCACAGCCGCTCGCGACACCAGCGCCGCCTCACGCCCGGCGGGTCAACACTAGAGGTGGGACTTTCCGGTCCCGAGCTCCAAGCCCGGGACCCAATCTGGTCCCGGCGGGACTTAAGGCTAAATACCGGGACCAAAGGCAAGCAGGATCAAGCAAAATCCACTGTAATGGAAATGCATATTTTATCTGAAACTAACATGTGAGACAAAACATAATTGTCATTTCCAAACATATATCATTCACTTCATTGCCTCCTTGATAGCATTTTCCAGCTTTATCAGACGAGAAAAGTATTAATTCAACTGAACGGAGGAGCAAAAACAATGTTGCGCACACACACCACACAGAACCAGGGCACACCACACAGCCACGGGCTTCAGAGTGAGGGGCGTCCCAATTCTTTCGGCCCCCATCCAACTTTGGGCCCCTTGGTAAGAAATGGGCCCCCTTTCACAAAACAGGCATACTCTTTATATGGATCTGTACAAGATGACTTTTCGGAAGGTACCATATATTTTCCTGTGGCATCCTAGCAAAATAGGGAAACCCAGCTGCCGGGGTGTCACAAAAAATTACTTCACGGATTTTTCGATGCATCATGAAACATTAAGTAAAGCCGCCTAAAATTTTCACTGCATATTTTCTTTTTCGGAAAAGGAATGAAAATATTTCCGTTTTTTTCTTGTAATGGACCCCAAAACCTGTGAAAAATAGTTGGAGTTATTGTTAAATATACATAGATACAAATACATGTCAACATCTTTCATCTAAAGTGCGCGCTCCCTCCGGTAGCGCACTATTTCATGCATTCGTAAGTGTTTTTTTCAGTTGTTATTTAATTATGGTGGCAGTCAAAAGTTTTGTAGTTCCTCGAGATACGATCCAAATAAGAATAAGTAAGGCTGCATAATGAACGCACTTTGTTTTTCTTCTAAATATTTCAGCGAAACATACAGGGAGTCATATATCGCAGGGGTATGGGGTAATGACGCCGAGGAATTAAGGTTTCTAAACGGCATATATTTCCATGTCAATGTTGACTTCTTCAATATCTCATGTCCTGGTAACGGGAAGAGTCTCCAGCCTACAGCATCCAATGAGTCATCGAATGAACGGGGGCAAGGGCGCCATTTTTGCGCGGAGATCAGGTTAACACCAAATCCTATCGCAGGGGTGCCGATACTCGCATCTGGGGGAGGGGGCAGGGCATTTTTAAAGGAAAAATCAGTGGAGTACATTTCTTGTGCTGGCCATTATATTGTTTAGAGGGGCTCGAGACCCCATTTTTGTGTTATTCCATATCCTAGATATTATAGATGCTGCCCATTGAAATCAGATTTTTTCGGCAGAAAAAGGCAAAAACTAGTTAGAAAAAGGGCCAAAAAGGACAAAATTTTGTGTTCACTAAAGTTTCCAAATAAATACCACAAAAACTAAAACGACCCCTAAAGCTGGTCACAAACCCATCGAAAACGCTTGTGTCACTGTTTGAAGCTAGTTGTGGACAATTTGATATTGACTTGACACAGTATTTTTCAGCACAATGCCCATTTAATTGGAAGCCAGGAGTGCAGTTCGAATCCCGTGTGGCCATCAAATGATTTTATCCACATTATCAGGAAATTTGTTTGGATCATCAATTGTCCTGGCCGCACCACTCCCCGCTAACTTTTGATATTTTTTTCCGTTTTTCAACGGTGAATTTGTTGTCCTTAAACAGTGGCTGATCTAGTATTTTGATAGGTTGGGGAAGGGTGGAGGCTCAGAGGGCGCACTTTGCCATCATCTTTTCACCCCAAGGGCGCCTATAATATTGCATCCTTCGAGCCCGGTTTTTTGGTGGCGGTCATTTTTGTGGATCGCGTTTTTAACAAAGTTCTGTCTCTCCCTCCCACCGCGCCGCCCTGGCACCTTTCTACTTATCTGTTGCTTTTTGTGTCAGAACATGTTATCCAAGAGCGGAGAAGGCCAAAAGAAGCCCTATTTATACATGGGACAAACCAAAAATAGCTTCGGTGCCAGCTGCTAGAAAAACGGAAAAAGAGAAGATTCCAAGAAAGGGCCAACCAGAAACATCCCGGGGCCAAACACGACAAAAAAGGCAAAATTCGAGGTATCTGGCTTCAAAATGGCCAACCTGGCAGCCCTGATGCTACCGAAATGTATTCCAAATAAATAAACTATTTCCTCATTTTTCGGTATGAGTTTGGCCCTGTGAGTTTTCACTAAAGTTTTCTCTACAGTCTTCTACTACCCTGAGTGTTGAGACTTCATGTCTTTACATATCAGTGAGATACAACTTGAAAGATCTTCTTCTTAACTTGTATATTCATGCAAGAACGTTTCAGTATATTTGTTTTACATTTTGAGACTGCCATGCGTCCTGCTCCACGCCTGTGCTTGCCAGATATGCATAGCCGAAAACCTTCAACGTCCAGATCAGAAAATACTCTAAAACTAAAACTCAAACCCTTCAACATCCTCCCTTCCTTACGAATGAAGATCTAGCATACCTATCAGCTGTGAAATGCTTAGGTGTCAGATATGCTAATGGCGTTCCCCTAGAAGGGATGAGCAACACCACAATAACAAAAGAACCTTCAACATCCTCCCTTCCTTACGAGTGAAAGATATAGAACATCTCTGAGCTGTGAAGGGCATTGGTGGCGAACATGAAAATGGCGCTCTCAAGAAAGGATGATCAGCTTTGTAAGAGCAACATTACAGTTACAAAAACTACCTCCGAACGTGAGGAAAAACGAACATTTTGATTCTCGGCTTATAGACACTGTTTACCGGTGCTGGGCTAACATGCACTTGTGTCTGACTAGCACTAGACACAGGCGGCTATCACTATTACTCGCCTTACATCTGATAGTCCGAGGCCCACGCTGGTGGTCGTCTGGTGCGCACTGAACGCGGTCCGAAGTCGGAACCTCGGGCAGCACTGACGGGCTCTGCTTCTGCCGGATTCGTTGCCACCGGATCTGTGCCAGGATGTTGGTTTTCGCCGCGATCTGCTATCACTGGAATCGAGTCCGACGCGGGATCCTCTTCCTCGGGCGTCGTAGCGGGTTGGGAAGAGAACTCCATCGGACTGTCCCGGATGTGTACTCGGTTCCGCACGTATGCAGTGCCACTGTCATCACGCACGGTGTAAGATCGCTCACCGTCTCTGCTGATAACAGTGCCTAGGTCCCACGAGGGTAGAGTCGGAGTCTTCTGGAATCGGACCCGCCGCCCCTCTGGAAGTATCGGCAGGTTTCTTGCGCCTTTGTCATACTGCCGCTTCGCCTGCTGCCGGCGTTGGCATTTCCGCTGAGACACAAAGTCATAACGTCCCGCCATGGGGGATTGGAAAACATGTGGTATAAGAGAGCGAGCATGCCGTCCAAACATGATTTCGGTAGGCGACAGGCCAGTATCTTGCTGCGGAGTGTTTCTGAGCTCAAGCAGAGCTTCGAACGGATCAGTTCCAGAGATCATCACCTTGTGTAGCATCATCTTGATGGTCTTGACAGCCGCTTCCGATCTTCCATTTGCCTGCTGATGAAACGGAGAAGATGTTTTATGAACGATGTTCCACTGCTCCGTCCAGTTCCTGAATTCCCGTGAAGTAAACTGAGGCCCACCATCCGATATCAGCTCTTTGGGTATGCCATATCGCGCACAGTGCGTCTTGAGTTTCTTGATAACTGCTTGACTGGTTGTACTTCCCATCTCATCAACCTCAATGAATCCCGAGAAATAGTCCACCGAGATCAAATACGTCTTTCCGGCCAGTTCACAGAGGGCCACACCTATCTTCTCCCATGGTGCCGTACCTGGAGGTGTCGTACACAATGTTTCTTTTTGGTTGTTCGGTTTGTGCTCCTGGCATGCTCCACATCCCTGGATCATCGAGCTGATCTCAGCCTTCATCGATGGCCAGAACACGGCTTGTCTTGCTCGCCGAAGCATGCTGTCTAATCCAAGGTGAGCAGCATGCAGCTTTTGCTTTACATAGCCACGCATGCTTTCTGGTATCAGTAGCCTCTCACCTTTCAGAATGATCCCATCTTGATGGCTTAGTTGGCCGCGTAGTGAAAAATACTGCCGGAGTGGAGGGGGCAACACATCTTTCTTATCTGATGGCCACCCATGTGTGATGAACCGCATGAGAGCTAGCATGAGCTGATCTTCAGCAGTAGCTTGTTTTAGCTTCTCGAGGATCGCATCCGGGAAACCCTTGAGGGCGTCTACGGCCATAACTTCAGGGTAGCGAGCAGTGGAGTCAACGTAAGCCCTGCTCAATGTGTCAGCGAGCTTCAGACTCGTACCACAGACATATTCAAACTCCACATCATACTTGAGCAGCATCAACATCAGGCCCTGAAGCCGTTTTGGTGCGTTGCTAAGTGGTCCCCCTTAAGATGGAGGCCAGCGGTTTGTGGTCGTTGTAGACCACCACTTTTCTGCCATATGTATACTGGTGGAACCTTGTGAGGCCAAATACAACTGACAGAAGTTCTTTTTCTATCTGCGCCCAATTCTTTTCATTTCCTCTCAGCGATCTTGATGCATACTCAATGGGTCGTCCTGCCTGGATCAGCACAGCCCCACACCATCTTGACTGCTGTCGACTTGAAGCACAAGCTCTTGGTCTGCCTTATAGTAAGCAAGGACAGGGCTTGCTGTGATCTTCTCTTTCACCTTTCTCAGAGCCTGGTTGCATTCATCAGTCCAGTGCCATTCCACTCCCTTTTGAGTCAGCTCTCTTAGTGGTGCTAGATCATCAGCCAGATTGGGTAAGAAACGGGCTAAGTATTGCACCATACCACATAGGCGCCGTACTCCGTGCACATCCTGAGGTGCTGGCATCCGCATGATGGCATCTACTTTCTGGGGATCAGCTTGAACACCCTCAGCTGTGATCCTGTGTCCCAGAAAGGTCAGTTCGGTTTTCTTGATTTCAGCCTTGTCTTCATTCAGCTTGATCTTCTTTTCATCACAGCGCCTTCGTAGTGCATCCAACTTCTTCTGGTGATCCCGGTCTGCTTCTTCCTTGTCATTACCGCAACCAAATACAACAATGTCGTCAGCCACACACACCACTCCATCCAGGTTCCCAATGGCTTCGTGCAGTTTCCTCTGAAAAACTTCACTGCTGACCTTCAACCCAAATGGCAGTCTAGACCAGCGATATCTACCAAAAGGTGTGATCATAGTTGTTAACTTACTTGACACCTCATCCAGCGTAACATGCCAGAAGGCTTCCTTCACATCCAACTTACTGAACACCTTGGCCTGGCTCAATTCTGGTAGAACATCATCCAGTGTCGGAAGTTTGTAGTGCTCTCGCATGAGCGCTACGTTGAGTGGCTGAGGGTCAATGCAGATCCTGAACTTGCCATTTTGCTTCTTCACAACAGCCATTTGGCTTACCCATTCTGTTGGTTCCACAACTGGGATCAGGACTCCTCTTCTGACCAGAGTGTCAATCTCTGCCTTGACCCCTGCTTTGAGAGCCAGCGGCAAAGTGCGGCATGGCAGTGCACGTGGCTTGACACTGGGGTCCACATGGAGGGTAGCTCCCCCAGATCACCTAGAGCTTCTAGGGAATCTTCTGTCACCGAAGCAACAAAGGCATCGATGTTGATAGAGAAGAAATCCAGATCACGGACTGTGTTCAGACCCAATAGGCAGGTGAGGTTGTTGGGCACAACCACGAAGTCAAGGGTATGCAGCTTTTGGTCCTTGGGGTTCTGGACTGCCAGCGTGACTTCACCAATAGGCTTGATTTGGCCCCTGTTCCAGGCAGTGAGCTTCAGCGCAGAGGGTCGGATCTGAGATGGGGTAACATACTTTTCATTGATAGTGTTCACATCAGCAGCGGTATCAAGTTGGAACTGCACTTCCTGGTCATTCACGTGCATGGTTGCAGTAAGTCGCTTGCTGTTTTTCTCTTCAACCGCTGCAAGCCAAACAGTGTCCCCTTCCTCATCATGATCCTGGCTCAGCCTCAGAGACTGCACAACTGATTTTTCTTGCATACTGCCTGGAAATGATTCCTGCCATTGCAGGCTAGGCAAACCTGCCCCCAAGCAGGGCAAGCCTCTCTCTTCCACTCATGTCCTCGACCACAAAACTTGCACTGTTGGATTTGAGTTTGTGGTGGCTGACGCATTTTGGCAGGAGGGACACGAGGGGAGGAGAACGAGGCGCTGCAGCCCGGGCACCCCGACCAACAGCATCCACTAAACCCTTCAACACTGAGTGTGGCAAGGTAAGTAAATTCCTGTAGTATTGAACACATGTGATTTATAGTCTAAATCGAGACAAGCTTTTATGTACACACCTAGTATGATGTGCGGCTGTTCATGCCAAAATCATCTAGGGAGTGTACCACAAAGCCAGTTCATAATTGTTGGGGCTTATCGACGCACCAACTGTCAAGGTCATGTGGCTTCGCCAACTCTCTCTCTCTCTCTCTCTCTCTCTCTCTCTGTTGGAAGAGTTTCTCGGGAGCCAGTTTGATGATGCTGACAAAGGGCTGTGGCCGAATATATCATCTCTTCCAATTTTCAACACCAAGGAATCGATGAGAAAGGCCAACTAACAACTTATCAACTTTACAGAAGACAAAGAATGATGCAGCGATCTCACTATAAATTTCACGTATACTACCACCACAAAAACAAGTAAATAGCCTAAGCATGTCACACCGCCACACCAGCGACCAGTCTGATGCGATTTGACTACACCGTGTCCCGCCTAATCCACGAACGAGCTCTGACCGCTGACAGCTAACCGCGTGTGAAATGAGAGAATCATGTGTGTGTGTGTGTGTGTGTGTGTGTGTGTGTGTGTGTGTGTGTGTGTGTGTGTGTGTGTGTGTGTGTGTGTGTGTGTGTGTGTGTGTGTGTGTGTGTGTGTGTGTGTGTGTGTGTGTGTGTGTGTGTGTGTGTGTGTGTGTGTGTGTGTGTGTGTGTGTGTGTGTGTGTGTGTGTGTGTGTGTGTGTGTGTGTGTGTGTGTGTGTGTGTGTGTGTGTGTGTGTGTGTGTGTGTGTGTGTGTGTGTGTGTGTGTGTGTGTGTGTGTGTGTGTGTGTGTGTGTGTGTGTGTGTGTGTGTGTGTGTGTGTGTGTGTGTGTGTGTGTGTGTGTGTGTGTGTGTGTGTGTGTGTGTGTGTGTGTGTGTGTGTGTGTGTGTGTGTGTGTGTGTGTGTGTGTGTGTGTGTGTGTGTGAAAATGAGTCATCAGAACGAATAGCTTACTTGAAAAAGAAAATTCAGGGACTGGTGAAAACGGCAATCCCCACCTGGGTCAGTGTTTCAATTGTTTAAATCACAGTCGTTTTGATTTATTTCAGTTGATCAATTCTGTGATGTAAGTCTTGGTCGCTGGGCGCGCCTCTGCCCAGTGACGCCTCTGCCCAGTGACGCCCGGCCACGGACACATCCTCGGGCGAGGGTGCCAGCCAGCCCCCGTTCAAGTTGCCTGGCATTTTGCGACGGTGACGTCATCGCCGCGATGCCGCAGGCGTTTTCCGGCTTGAAGTATGGGCAAACTGGGTATATTTGACATGGTCAGTAAAGCTGGCAAATGGCTGAAAGACGTAAAAAATGGCTTAGTTGACAAGTTTGCTCATATTTCTAGCCAGTACAGAGTTTCTGCAGCCCTAAGACCGGCCTGCAGGGACTTCAGGGGCTTTTCTGGCAGTGGTTTTCCGTTGCTCTTAAGAGTCATTATCAGTGTAATAGCATTGTAATTTCATCCTTCACGTCATCGTTGCTTAGCTAAAAATAGGAGGTACGGATCTTTCCAATGGAGGTTTTTTAGCGAGACGAACAAATTGTTTGAGGTACCGTGCAGTCGCGGATCCAGGACTTATTTTGGGAGGCTAGAAGACTCAAACCTCCCCACTGCCAGTGGCGGATACAAGGGGACTAGTGCTCGAGCCCCCCCCATGTTAGTGTCTAGTAAATGCATTGGCCGATGCTGATGTGAGGCAATGGCGGGGAGGCTCGAACCCCCTTGTCCCCACCCAAAAAAAGTCCTGTACCCGCCACTGTCCCCCACCATAGTCTCCGAACAGCCTTTGCTTATACAGATATTAGTAGATATCTCGAAGGCCCCCCCTCGAAATTTAGGAGGCTCGTGAGCCCCATAACCTCCTTATATCTGCCACTGGTACCATAGGCGGATCCAGGGGACAAAGCCCGGGCGGGTGTCCCCCGATGGGCCCCTCGAGGTGTCCCCTGAAATGGTCACAGCGCCTCCTGAAAGGTAGATGGCGCTACCTGAAATGTCGTTTCCCACCCTCCCCCCCTCCGCAGGATGCAGAAAGCAGCGCCCGCCGATAGGATTTGGCGCCCACCTGATGGGTTTTGCCAGCAAAAAGTGGTGCCGCCTGGTCTGGATGACACCCCCTCCCGAGAAGAATGCCTCCGCCCCCTCCCCCGACTGGCAGTCGTGGATCTGCCTATGACTAGTGCCCTGTATATATAAACAGCCCAATTACAATAACTTTGGGTAAAATTTCATCACACTTACGGGTTGCAATGGGGTGAGTCAGAGGCGTAGCCACGGAATTTTTACGGAGGACAGGAGTGGTCCGGCGATGATGACAAGGGAAAGGGAAGAGTTGGCACTTGGCGGATGCAGGAGACAAGGGGGCACTTGGTCTTGGTCCTCCAATAGCCAATGGGGAGCACACCCCACGTCCATGCTACTTTCGAAGCCCATGACTGCAACTGTTGAGCGGTCGGCACGTGTAACATTTAAATGCAAAGCCTAAATTTAGGCTTTGAGCAGCGGCTATAATCCGGCTCTGAGGTGCAATCTTTCCTACTATCGTTACTGTTTCCGTATTTACCCAAACCCACTCCCTTCACCCCGTATGTCGTTTCATTGGTTTTTATTCTCGCTCGGTCCCGTCATGTTTCTCTTTTACAGTGTTGCGGCTCAGTAAAAACCGTAGTACAGGGTGTTTCATAAAGAATGATATTTTTGAATTGATCATAATGCGGTTATAAATAGGTTGCTGTGGTATGATTTACATATCAATCGAAAGATGATTTTGGGACATTTACGATTATTCGTATGTTGATAGCTGTTTGGATATTTTTGCTAGTAAAAAGTAGTCTTAAAAATGACTTGAAAAACACTGTCTATCTTGCCTTCATCGAAAATGTTCGTCGAAATCACGTGCGTATCACGTGACAAGTATCACGCCAATGGCACTGCAAACATGATATCGTCACTATGGTACGTCTCAGTCCAGATGCACATTGCCTCTGGAGATTAATTCTAAAAAACATCTCTCAAGCTTAGGAAAGCTCGGGTCCAAGCAAGCAATCCCCAATTGGTCCATGTCCCTTATTCTGCGGTGAACAGTGGGGTCTTTTGCGCTGTGTCCGCCGCATCCAGTCATTCATATGGAAGGTAAACCAATGAGCCATACGGAGCTTGAGCCAAAAACTTTTAACTTGTAATATTACTGAGACTTTTGCTTTTAATGTGCATGCTCACGTGCCATTTGTGTGTGCTAAAGCCTTTTAGAGTGCTGCAAGTTCAGTTTTCTCAAATATAAGCGGGCATATATTATGTTGCTTGCACCATTTTCCGAGTACATTTAAGACGAGAGAAGACATGTGATGCAAATGAAACATATTTACATAAAAATGTCCTACAATTTACCATTAAAATGAGTGTTTTGTGAACAGATTTGAAGGATTTTTAGTACTTTACTGAACATTTAAAAAATATCATTCTTTCTGAAACACCCTGTAGGATTGCCAGACCAGTATACTTTTTAGTATAACATACCAAAGCTACTAGATTTGTCGACATATTTCACTTCACAGATATCGAAGTGCAAAATAGTGTATTCCATGGCTCTTTCCTTAAATATCTCAACTCAATTTATCCAAAAAGCTTAAATTTTAGCCCTCAAAATAAGGAGCTGTTTGCTTTCTTAGCGGATACCAAGAAAACAACCAAAATTTTACTATTAGAAAACTTGAACCAACCTGGGATTCTGGGGCCTTGGTGGCAGCCCTGCGGATCAGCGGCGGCTCGGCAGTCTTTCCGTTACGGCGAGCGCAGACTTCTGCCACTTTGGCGCATCAAAAGAACGGTGCGTCAGCTGATGAATGGTTTTTCACTTAGAAGATGCTCACTAAAAGGCATGCGGAAGCTAAATAAAATGTTTTTCATATAAAAAAACGTTTATGCCGTATTGTTGCCGGACGAATCTATCTAAAAATATGACTTTTATCCATTTTTTCGAAACCGTCAAAAAGTAAATCAATTAAGTAATGCCTAAGCACTAGAAAATTCGAACTTGTTTTTTGTTTAGAATGCAATGGGGACACACACCACCCACTCCACCCTAAATATTTTCTTGTCCGGATTTCACAGAGTTTAAAAATATCGCGAGAGGCAACCATTCGGTGACAACTCCACCCTTCTTTGATTTTGTGCGGGCGACATAGGCGGATCCAGGGGGCACGTGCCCCCATCAACCCTTGGTACCTCCTGAAATGCCCACGGCGCCCCCTAAAAGCTTGTTAGCACCCCTAAAAGCTCGTTAGCACCCCCTAAAATGTCGCTTCCCGCCCCCCCCCACCCCCGATGCAAACACCAGATGGCGTCCCCTCCCCCCCCGATTGGCTATACTCGATCCGCCTATGGCTGGTGGGTCATTTTTGATCGGATAAGCGGATACGGGGAGAGGGGGGTGGCAAAATATCACATGTATGTATAGGTGGTGGAGGTGGTTACCAGGGGCTTGGGAGTGCATAGGTGAAGTGGCGATATTTTTTAATTTTTTCTGTCTCCGGAAAACGCTGCCTGCAGTACACTGTACCGGCACATTTTCGTGGGTTCACGCAGACAATGGGGAGAAAATGCAAAAAAACTTTACTGAGGCCCTCAAATTTTGGCGATTCCCTCCTGGTTCGCGAGTTGTGGTGGTGGAGGGGGGGGTCCCTCCCCTCTTCGATGCCTGGACCCCCAAATCATAGGCAGATCCAGGAAGCAGAAATTAACTTCTAACCATCGGCCCAGAAGTACTGTCTCCAAAGTCTAGTGCGATTCTCCTCGCTCTCCGATGAGAGGTACCACCAGAAACGAGCCGCTATCCCCCACCTAGTAGACCCCTCTACCAGTGGAGAGAATCCCGCTTGCTCATTGGTACGTGGGTACACAACGAACGATTTTCAACTCACCATTATTAGCCGAGGTCGGAAGTTAGAAAACTAGACAAATAAGCATCGGGACTGAGTGTGATGGTTTCGGAAAATCTTAAAACTCTTGCGGGCGAAACAAGTTAGAGGAAACACAATTTTTTATTTAGACTCCTTGTTCCCTATCTCAATTACTCAAATTAGACTTCAAGTGGGAAATTGTTGAATGAAAAATCGGGGGAGACAGGCCTCTTGCTCCTCCCTCCGATGTGTATGCAAACGGGTTATTGTTTAAAGAGAATTAGGGAGAATATCTAGACATCGACATATATGCACGGAAACCCCTCACTTTTTTTCTCATATCTTGGTCCGTAAATCTACATAAATCTTGGTGAGGTGCATCTCGTTGGTGTTACATATGCAACCATATTTTTAAGAATATGCCTTCCACTCTGGTCATCGTCAGCCCGAGAAACGCCCCCCCCAGTAAAATTCAGTGACGACGCCCCTGGGTGCGGAACAAACGCAATCAGATCAACTCGCCCTCCTCACCAGATATACACACACTGAAAGAGCCTAGACACGCTGGAAAATAGAATTTAACTATGATTAGAATGCTTCTTTAGACTCTTTTAAAACGTATCTATACGACAATCAGTACAGTAACATAAGCGTCATACACGTTTATTGAACACGCAACCCCTGTATCATTTAAATAATTCATGCAGATCTGCATTATTTACATGTCACCGATACTACTAAGATCTCACCACAAATTACTTGCAGGATATTACACTGAGCAACTCAGGTACACGCTTCGTTTGAATCCACCCGAGCTGGATGCCTTGCTCGTGAAAGATCGAGTAGACTAAGCTTCACATAGATATCACATTCCTGGAATTTTAGTACGCATCGACTGCAATGGACATTCCGCGCCCATGTCTAAACTATTTAAAACAATAGGTGTTGGTTCAGGCATGAGAAAAATCGGCAGCAGTTCATGCTTTGGTAAAATATCCTACAATACTTTCCAGACTGCAATGTAAGTCGTGCTTTACGTCACTGGTAAGACACAAAAAAACAGCACAGACACCAAACATAAAAAACGTGACTTGATCCGAATTATAATTTCACTGACAGGTTATCACACGACATGACCACCAGAGATAAAGTGACATTAAACTTCACACGCGCATTGACGGGGGAGGGGCGGGTACCCCCTCGGGTATTTTAAGGTAACATAAAACGGCGGCGCGTAGCGCCGCCGTACTTGGCATACCTTTTCTCCGATCATTTTCAAAACCTTCGTCAACATTTCAAGATTAGGTCATCTCAGGTCGGTTCACCAGTACAGGTCAAGCGACCACATCAAAAAAGGTTTAAAATAGCATAAGTCAGAACAGGATAAACTTATCTGATTGAAACCCATTCAGACAGCGAGCCCACCGGGTGCTCTAAAATATGCTCTGGCATTTCTTACATCGATGACCTAAGGTCAGGTACGAGCCATGACCTCTCCATTAGATTTACATGGGGAAATGGTATTAACTAATAACTTAGTAATGGATGGTGATAGATTATTTATTTTAAAAGCATTAAACCTGTCTTTGCGGTTCTGATGATATGCATTTTGACTTTTGACTTTGACCTGACCTCAGATCAGGTCAAATCCTTGATTTGACCTAATATGACCTAGCAATTGCTTGAAACTCATCACATAATAGGCCCACCGAGTTCTCTAAAATATGTTCCGGTATTTTTGATAGCGGTGACCTAAGGTTGGGTACGAGGCATGACCTCTCTATTGGAAATACAAAAAAATTGAAATGAAAAAAATTACTGTATAACTCAGTGACGAAGAGTGATAGAGCCTTTATTTTAGCTTCATTAGACTCGCCTTGGCTTTGCGGTTCTAATGATATGCATTTTATATAATTTGACCCTTACCTGACCTCAGGTCAGGCAAATCCTTGATTTGACCTAGCAAGGTCAAATTGTATATCATTCGATTTGGCTTGCTGCGAGGATTCATATAGTTCAAGTCGTTTTGCTCTATCTTTATTTGTTCAGATGTAATGGCCGAAAAAACTTAATTTACATGTTATCGCTATTACAGCATGTTTTGACCTCTGGTGACCTTAAATGTGACCTGACAAAAAATGGTACAAATATTTTCGATGGAGAAGTGGATGGAAACCCCAACGCCGTTTACCGTTTTTCGCTACCTACCGTGGTTCTCGAGATCTTAGGGGGTGGGTACCCGCCCCCTCGTCAAAGCGAAGGTGGCTCAGACCCCCGTCAATGCGCGTGTTAAATGACCGTGTACCTGCTTTTTAGGGTATTTTTTTAAAGAGAATCGGCAAATAATTGTCAAACTTGTCCGACTCCCCCGGTATCGCCCCTGCTTTAGACTGGAATGAACTAGGGGGATCTGAGGAAGGGGACAGGCTGACAGGACCAAATTAGCTTTTGGGGGCTTAGCTCAACACAGGGACTCCAAATCGGCTTGGTTTCTTGTTTTATACTACAGTTGCTGATATTTTCATATCCTTCGCGGGGGCCCACAGAGAAGTGGGAAGGGGGGGAAGGGGGCAGTGGCCCCGTGCCCCCATCCACTGGTTCCTACTCCTATGCACTGAGCGTTGACTCATTGCCATTTTTTAAATTTTTTTCCGTTCATGAGGTATGTCTTTGGAGGTGCAAAGGAGGTGCACCACACCAATTTCATTTCGGCAGCCGCTGCCACCGCTCAACACCTTTACCCCTTTTCATGCACGCCGACATCTGTTTGACCCCCCCGAACCAATCACCTGGATCTGCCTTAAACTCCTAGGCTTGAATCCGCCCCTGGACGGATGACTGCTGACCGTATAACCTCCCTCAGACCAGGGTCTTCAGACCAGTCTAGCTACGCCACTGGGTACGATATACATCTCAATCGATAGCTGTGATTTATTTTCTTGCCGTTAGATGGTGCGCCAGAATGAAGGAGCATAAGCAAATCCAGGAACAAAGGGGTTGGGGTAGGTACCGTTCCCGCCGATGAACATTCAGTGTCCACTGAAATGGTCACAACGCCCCCTGAAACGGTCACGGCGCCCCTTGAAGTGGTCACGCCGCCCCCCTCCCCAAATGGTCATGATCCCCGCCAATTTGCAATCCTAGATTCCCCTATTCCCCGGAGGACGCGCGCGAGAAAATCCAGTGGTAGAACGAGGGTTAAGTGGGAAGTGTACATGCTCCGTGGTTAAGCATAATTGTCGCTACCGTCGGATTGAACGAGTGATGCCGAAAGTAATTGAGTGAATCGCAACCTGAAGCATTGTAGGGTATGATTGCGTAAGTTAACCGGAATAACTAGTGGCACAAGACATTGGTAAACATGGTGATGTGTTCGTACTAGTGACTGCCTGCAAGTCACCGGATCAACATGGCGACTTTGCAGCTTCGCCCTGAGAGCAAGATTACTTTCCGGGCGGTGAAATCATACGAAATGCTCATAAGTCCGAGCCAATTTAAACAACCTCTGCAATTTTAAATGTGTGCCCCACATCGTCTGCCCACTCGTCTGCTACATCGCCGGATTTAAAAGCGTCCATTGGTGGATACTAATTCAGATCTCATCGCATTATCATTTCCCACGGTATGTATCTACTTGGTTGCACTATTCACAGAGCATGCCGCCGATTAGCCTCCACTTAGGCTGTGCATGTGCCCCCATTATGTCTAGACACAGACACACATGTTTTATGGTGTCGGCAACTGCAGACGCGAAAATAAGATCTCACAGAACTTGCACCCCGACGACGGCGCCAAGCCGTTTTTACCGTATCTTGGTTTTTACCGATGGAAACACACCTTGGATCCAGAATTTCCAATCGGGTACTGATTTGGTACTCAATTGGGTACTGGACGGACGCTATTTGAGCAGTGGGCATCTGATAAACGGAGGGTGCATTCTTCAAATTAGGAAGGTGAGGAGGGATGGAGGGCACAACCTATTGGGGAGGGGGAGGGACCGGGATACAAAATAATCGTTCCAGCACGTTGGTAACATTACATTGGGTCGGAAACATGGTGTTCCAAATCTGTGTTCTGAAGCACCGGAAGAAGGGCTGGTCTGGGCGGGGGGGGAAGTTTGGCAACTTGGGAAAATCGTGAAAACTTTTTGAAGATAATGGGCCAAAATTTCGGCATTGGGGGCATGGCCTCGAGCTTGGTCTCAAGGAACCCCCGAGCTTGGTGTCAGGGGGCCCTCGAGCTTGGTCTCAGGGAGCATCCGAGCTTGGTCTCAGGGTCCCCTCGAGCTTGGTCTCAGGGGCCCCCAGACCTGGGTTCAGGACCCCTGAGCATCGGCATCGAGGGGCTCCAGAGTACCAAGCATTAGTCTCGGGGGGGGGCTCGAAACATTGATCTTGAGGGCCCCGGAACATCGGTGTCGAGTTACTCCTGAGAAAAGCGCGAGCATGGGTCTAAGGGTGCCCCTGAGCCTGATCTAAGTGGGACCCCGAGCTTGGTCTTAGGACCCCCGGGCATCAGTATCAAGGGGCTCCGGAGTATTGGTTTAGGGGAGCAATTATTTTAGGTGCCTCCAAATGGTGATTTCGGAGGGCCCCCGAAAGTGTGGATGCAGTGGTGTACCCAAGGGGGCCCTAGGCGTCCGCAGACCCCCACCCCTTGGGCCAATCTGAACCACTACAAAGGATTCTCTGATCACGTGGCCCCCAGAGTTAGTCTCAGGGGCCCCTGAAGATTCGTTCTCAGGGCGTCCCGAGTCGGCCTCACGGCCCCCGCCCTGAGAGTCGGTCTCAAGGCCCCCCGAAAGTAGATTTCGGGGGCCCCTGAGGGTTGGTATCAGGGGCCCCAAGAGTCGGTATCAGGGGCCCCGGGAGTCTGTCTCAGAGGAGGGGGCCGAGCTAGTCTCAGGGCCCCCCCAGAGAGTGGTTCTCAGGGCCCTGCAACAGTCTATTTCAGAGGGCCCCTGAGAGTCAGTCTCAGAGAACCCCAAGAGTCGGTCAAGGGGACCCCAAGAGTCTGTCTTAGGGGACCCCGAGATTCGGTCTCGGGGTCCCCCCTGAGAGTCTGTCTCAAAGAACCACAAGAGTGAGTTTCAGAGCACCCCATTGTCACAGGGAGAAAGTGGTTGCCGCACGAGAATGAAAGTAAGCAGACGGACGTCTTTTGTTTTTCTAAAAAAAAACTGGCGTTTTCTACGCTGTTTGGTTTCCGAGATCTTAGGGAGGGACCTACCAGGCCCCCTCAAGTGCGCGTTGGTTCCAGTAGTAGCATACCCAAAGGGGGGGCTCACCAAACGCTTCGACTCCAAAGTGCCGCTCCCCGGCTCTCGTCGGTAGCCGAAGGCGCTCCAAATGGGTTTTGGTAATAATTGAGCACTGCAGACGCCCATTGAGGGCAGAATGAACTTTGACCTGGCTTTTAGTACCGGTTCTACTCTCACCTTGCCACCCCTGCCCATAGCGTGCCGCACTTTTACGTCATAAGTACCCTCTCCGGCTAATTTTTCCCCTCCAGTAACCTGCCGCCCCCTGTCAAACATGCCGCACCCCCATCAGCCTGCCACCTCCCCTTTTCGTCAGCTGGGTCCCCCGCCCCTCGAACGAAAAACCTGGATGCGCGCCTAGGTTCCAGGCCCCTCTGCAGTGCAGGTGTTATGACATTGTCCGGTCAAACCCTAAATAGACCTGACCTGAGATCAAGTTAAGGTCTGCATAAATCATGATGCATATCATTAAGCTGCTGTGGCAAGCTTACACGACGACTGCTAAAATAAACGCCTCTATCGCTATTTTCTGGGAAGTCATGGAACTTCAGTTCTCCCAAACAGATCCAATAGAAAGACCATGGCCTTGCCTTGACCCCTGGTCATTGATATAAAAAAATCCCGTAACTTAAAGTCATTATGCTTGTTGACTGTTTTGGTGTGTAACAAGTGCCGATGCCAGGGGTCTAAAAAAAAAAACTGATCTACTAATGCCATCAGCGACCACCGAAAGCTAATTTCTACGGACTTCTGAGACCGATTTCTGAATTGAACAAGATAGAAAATTTGGGAAACAGAACCACGATTGACGATAGGTACCTAAAAATACAACTCCCCAGGTAAAAGTGTGGTTTTTAACCTATTTGGTAACGGTATTCCCTTTTTGGTACTGTGCAGTGTGCACCCCAAGTAACTCCGGTACATTCTTGCGCTGCGCTGGTAGCTGTTCTTCATCCCTATGAATATTCGTCTAGTCTCCCAAAAAGTCGCCGGCATCAGAATAAGGCCTACCATTGGACTATTAGAAAAATACTTGCGATGACATCACTGATACCATCTGCGGCGACTCCGACGCCAACCGACCTTCATCAGTGCTGGACTGAGACCATCCCATGGTAACGCAATGAGCTCTAAAAAGTTCGTCAGCGCTGATGGATGGTCTCACTTGGCCTCACTTACCGCGGAGGTCCGCGTGATGATACTAGAATCAGTAGGTCTTCTGTGACTGGAGCATTTACTTCTCGGATGACATTCTTTAATACTGCCCTTATCGGTGGCAAGATACCCAAAACACAAACGGATCGGTGGAACTGTGGAACCGTGCCAGCCTTAAGTATTCTAAGCCGCGAAAATCGAGATTGTTGTGTACCAAGGCCTTTTACATAGTTGTGTACGAGAGAGGAGGTTTGTAGATGGAATTATTATTAGGTAGTTAGGTGGTATTATTTTAAAGATTTCGCTGCTCTTGTTTACAGCTTATTTTTTGCTGCAGTGGGTCATTGGGTGATCAAGTATGTTTAGTTCAGAATGTCCGGGTGCTGGCTGAGTGAGATTGCACGTCAAATTGGTAGTGATCAGGGAAGGGAAAATGAGAAAGCGTTGCAAGCGTGAAAAAGGATTCGAAGGCAGTGTAAATGTGGTTAGGAAGGATGCTCATGGTCCGGTACTGATCAAAACATTTACCGGCACACCAAGCAGCAGCATTAGGGTCTTGCTGCGAAAAAGATCTACCCAGAAAGTCAGTTTGGCCCTGGTGGTCAGTGGTCCAACTGGATTGCAAGAGAAGCTGTGGACACAGGTCAAGGCTGGTAATTTAAAGTTTTTTTCATACTAATTGTGGACATAAATATGCATAGCATCTGCACACCATCCCTCATTGTTCAAAGTATGGCAGGAGGCCAATCAAGTTGTACCATTTATATCGCACCACTAGGCACTAGCTCCCTACAATTTCCACTGAACTTGGGAGAAATAATTAACACTGATACCTCATTAAAAATAGAAAATATGGTATTCATATAGTATTCTTTCACTGCACTTTGCATTGTCTTCAATTTCTGTGTCGCCCTTAAGTATCAGTATTGGCTCTTACACCGTCCAACTTCTCATTCTATGTAGCTAGGTAGGTAGTGGTCATTTCAATTTCATTTGTATTGGTACTTTACGTGTTAATTATGGAACACTTTGAACACACCAAAAAGCCCATATCAATACAAAGCACAGGAAGCAGTCTATTCCCTCCAAAATACTCACCACCTGCACCAGTCTTGGGGTATGGGTGCTCACACTGCCAAGGCTTGCCAAAACTGCCATACTTGGTAAGCTGGTCCTGGTGTGACTGTGATGGGTTCTGTTTTATCATGCTGTGGTTATATTTTGAAATCTTTAAGCATTGCTATCATTGAGTTTACTTGTGTGCTTGATGTCAACTTATGTTGGATTGCTTGGCTCAGAGAAAACGTATCATATCATTTTTGCTCAAGTGAGAGGGTTTATAAGTAAGTATGCTAAACAAGTTAGGATTTGCACTGAGATCCGCAGTCGTTAACACACATTTTAACATCAGAGGTGCAGAAAGTATGCTGGCTGTCACAAACTCAATGCGACGTGTGCCTCCTCTGTCACACACAGCTGGAAATAATAATTGTATACTTGAATACTATTTCCAATATGCTGAATGTCCTCTACCTGTCCCTTACTTTTTGCAGCAGACAAGGTTCTAGCACCAAACCATTACAGCATGAAAGTAGTAAACTGAGTTTTCATTTATAGATCATGTTTTTGTTTTTGGAAGGAAAATTTCCAATTATGGGTTATTTTTTCCCGCATTGGGGTCATAACTATTATTGGCAACTCTGACCGCAGTTTCCCCCAATGACATGCATTTCCCTTTTTGAAGAGGTTTCCATTTTTGGAAGGAGTGTTTCCAATTATGGTACTTTTCCACATGATTAAATGTAGCAATTATCATGAAAATAGTCATTATTGGGAACATACCTATCTATGAATGGGGCGTACATGTACACACAATTGGGAACCCTAACCACAGCTTCCCCCCCCACTAAACTTCCATCTCGCATATCAACAAAAAGGAAAAAATGTCAATATCAACATAGTATTTGGATCTACCTAAAATGTGTTGGTAAAGTGGACCTTAGGTAGCATTTTTATAAACACATCAAATGCTTAAAATTTGCATCCCACTCACGATCATAACCTGCCTGGTCATTCCTTCTTGCAGTAAAAACTCTGAGGCAAATAGCCTGCATTGATGTAAAATTATGTCTATTGGCCTAATAGGTACAGAGGTATTGGAATTCACATACCGAAGAAAGATCCAGTGTAGTCAAAATCCTGCTTTAACTCCATGCAGTTCAGGTCCTGTGCGTTGCTTACCACCACTGGTAGTAAGCAACACACCCCTAACCAGCGTTTTTCGAAGTCTATTTCTTTCTGCGATTTGCTGTGATTTTCTGAGATCAGAAGGGGGTCTACTCGGCCCCCTCCAGTGCACGTTAGTTCCAGGCCCCTCTCCAGTGTGGGTGTTAACACGTTGTGGAGGACTGCATTAGCACACATTTGCTATCTGTACAATATTGATATAATTTGATCATGAAAACTCACCTGAATCACTGTTGTTGCCAGCCTGTTGCTGGCGCCAACTCTCCCAGCTTCCTCCAGCTCCAAATATATCTAACCAATCTAGGGCACAAATAAACTAAGGCACAAGCAGGCCAAGGAATGAAAACCTAAGTTTGATATGGGAAAGTGCATCAGTCTTGCAATAGCCTACATTCATCTTAGATAAGCCATGGGCAGTAATATTTGTTCTAGCTAGTTTTAGCCTGCACTTGTCTCAAATATACCTAATAAATATGCCCTCAAAATAAGTGGCTTCCGGCCTGTTTAAATTTTTGGCAGGCTCTACATCACATAAACATTTCTAACTTGTGTTATCGCTGTTGTGCAGTTTAAGTAGAATTGCTGCCCAGCTATGTTTATTTTTTCACTCACTTAGTACTTTTATCAGTAGCTTTTAGGCGTACTTAATACTAAATTCGAAGAAATAGGGGGCGCTAATTTGAAGAGACTCAAACTGTAAATTTGATATAACCTGAAAAAAATGGACAGAGAAGTACTTGATAAAGTATCTGCGTTATCTTTAATGCCTTAAATATGCCCACAATCATGTATTTCTCGAAAAAAATTGACTGTCACATTTCCGGTATCTAGGCGACAACTTTCTGCAAACTACTAACAATCGGCACCATTGGGCTGCATGTTAAAATCTGGCAACTGTGACAGCGGTTTGCAGGTTTTCTGCAGCGGGGGTCCCTCGTTTTAGTAGAAACTGAACACAGTACCAATATTGTATCACTAATGGTACGCTGTGCAATTGAAGAACCGAGCTGCTAAGTTAAAATATTCCCTACACGCTTCATTCTCTATTTCGAAAATATGTGGTTTGATTTTGAGCCATACAGTCAGGATCGCTATTTTGTCACAATTATGCACCTCAATTTTCGTAAATGTGTCACAAACTCCGGTAGCCGAGTTGGCAAGTTTCTGCACCTCTGTTTAACATGTCAAGCCTCAATCTGATCTAAGATATACAATTTTCTATGTTTTTAGGTATTCCAATAGCCATACATCTTATTCTTCAAATTCTACCCTTAATAAAATGGAGCAATTGCAAAAGTACGACCATAACTTTCTTGCTGAGCAACGTTTGTGTTCACACCAGCTGCTGTGTAAATTGGTTGTAGTTACAGTGAGGTTGCCATATATTTAAGCCAGCAGAATTCAAGGTGCCGGCTCCATGCTTTTGTTTTAATTTAATTTTGATGGGGTAGGCTGGGAAAGTCCTAAAACAAGTTGATGGGTACATTAAAATTGATACAATTTTTGTGAATGTTTGTATAAAAAGAACATAGTGAACCAGATGAAATTATATGATGCAAAAGAAGCAGAGACTGCTTTATAAGGTCAATGAGACCGTGTGTATTGGGATTATAGGGTGCACTCAGCGACTAGGCCATATCAAGCGAATGCCCCCCCCACCCCCCCCCCAGTGAGACCACTTTCAGCCTCTGCGGTTTCATCAGCGACCAGGTAACTATTTTTTAGACCCCTGGTCGCTGCCGCGCCAGTTCAAGGATTACCGAGCTTTGGTAAATAGTGATGGGTTAAAGTCAATTAGATATGTTCGCTGTTTTGTTATTAATTAATATATTTAGATTAAAAGAAACAACAGCGTAGCAGGAGAGATGGGCGGCGGCCTTCTGTTATTGTACTACCACGTGGAAGGCTTGGCCATTGTGTGGGCTTTGTGTTTCAAGTGCTGTTCAAGTCCTGTGGGCACGATTTCCAGCATAATATAGTTGGACCAGAACACTCATCTTTTCTGTGTAAGTGAGAGGCTTTATTCCTCACCAGAAACACAACATTGACCATCATAGGCGTAGGAACGGGGGGGCCAGGGGGCCACTGGCCCCCCCACTTTTCTGTGATGGGCCCCCGCAACGGAGGTAAGAATATTAACAACTGTAATATCAAGCGAGAAACTCAAACTGGCCCGATAGCTTGCCCCGGAACCCCGTTAAACTTACCTGTGCCCCTAAACTAAGTTGAGGTCATATGAGTTGATTTTAGGGCCCCTGAGCTTCTCGGGGCCCCTGAACTGGCCTCTGATACCATACGAGCTAATCTGGGCTCTTTGAGCTGAACTGAGCGCCCCGGAGATGGTTTGGGCAGCATGAACTGTTCTAGGATGCCTAAACTGAGCTAGGAGCCGTAACCTTGAACAGGGCCCCGTGAGTTGGCCAAAACCTATATCCACCGACCTGGGGGCCCCTGAGCTGAGCTGGGACCGTAAAGTTAATATTGTCCTTTGAGCTAATCTGGATCCCCTGTGATGCACAGAAGACCCTAAACTTATCTGAGGCCCCTGCACAGGAATAGGGCCCCTGCTTTGAAATTGGTTTATAAGCTTTAATTGAAACCCTGGACTGTTCTGAAACCCCAAATATGCCGGCAAGGGGCCCTGGATGATCCAGGCCCTTAAGCTCATCTGGTCATCAGAGCTAATATGGGCCTCTGTGTTGAACTGAGGGCCCCTGAGATGGTCTGGGATCCCTATAAGGCTTTACAGCCACTGACCTGGCGGCCGTGAGCTTGAATGGGTCCCTTGAGATGTTCTGACAGTGGTGTAGCCAGGGGAGGGGGTCCCTGGGGTCCGCGGACCCCCTTGGGCCGACCTTATGCACTAAAAACACACAAATTGATCTCGGGGGCCCCTGAGCTTGGTCTCGGTGGGGGGGGCCTCCCGAGCTTGGTCTCAGGAGGCCCCCGATAATCGGTATCGAGGGCTCCAGAGTACCGAATATTGATCTTGGGGGACCCCTGCGCTCAGTCTCAGGGGGTCCCGAGCTTGGCCTCAGGGCCCCCGAGCTTGGTCTCAGGGCCCCTCCTCCCCGAGCTCGGTCTCACGGGCCTTTCGATTTTGGTCTCAGGGGCCCCCGAGCTTGGTCTCAGGGGCCCCCAGCTTGGTGTCTGGGGGCCCTCCGAGCTTGGTCTCAGGGAGCTCCCGAGCTTGGTATCAGGGGCCTTTCGAGTTTGGTCTCAGGGCCCCCGAGCTTGGTCTCAGGGGCCCCCCGAGCTTGGTGTCAGGGAGCCCTCCGAGCTTGGTCTCAGATAACCCCCGAGCTTGGTCTCAGGCCCCCCGAGCTTGGTCTCAGGGATGTCCCCAAGCTTGGTCTCAGGCCCCCCTCTCCCCGAGCTTTGTTTCAGGGGCCCTCGAGCTTGGTTTCAGGGGGGCATCCGAGGGCATCTGATGCATAAGGCTGACCGTATGCACTGGAAAACATGAGCATTGGTCTCGGGTGGCCCTGATCTTGATCTCAGAGGGCCACCGAGCTTAATCTCAGCGCCCCCCGAGCTTTGTCTCAGGGGCCCCGAGCTCGGTGTCAGGGGCCCTCCGAGCTTGATCTCAGGGAACGCCTGAGCTTGATCTCAGGGAACGCCTGAGCTTGGTCTCAGGGGCCTCCTGAGCTCGGACTCACGAACCTTTCGATCTTGGTCTCACGGGCCTTTCGATTTTGGTCTCAGGGTGCCCCAGAGCTTGGTCTCAGGGCCCCCGAGCGTGGTCTCAGGGGACCCCTGAACTTGGACTCAGGGGCCCCGAGCTTGGTCTCACGGGTCTTCCGAGCTTCGTCTCAGGGGGCCCCCGATCATCGGTATCGAGGGCTCTGGAATACCGAATATTGATCTCGGGGGCCCTTGAGCTTGGTCTCAGGGAGCTCCTGAGTTTGGTATCAGGGGGCCTTTCGAGTTTGGTCTCAGGGCCCCCGAGCTTGGTCTCAGGGGCCCCCCCGAGCTTGGTGTCAGGGAGCCCTCCGAGCTTGGTCTCAGATAACCCCCGAGCTTGGTCTCAGGCCCCCGAGTTTGGTCTCAGGGGACCCCCGAGCTTGGTCTCAGGGATGTCCCAAGCTTGGTCTCAGGCCCCCTCTCCCCGAGCTTTGTTTCAGGGGCCCTCGAGCTTGGTTTCAGGGGGCATCCGAGGGCATCTGATGCATTAGGCTGACCGTATGCACTGGAAAACATGAGCATTGGTCTCGGGTGGCCCTGATCTTGATCTCAGAGGGCCACCGAGCTTGGTCTCAGCGCCCCCCGAGCTTTATCTCAGGGGCCCCGAGCTCGGTGTCAGGGGCCCTCCGAGCTTGATCTCAGGGAACGCCTGAGCTTGATCTCAGGGAACGCCTGAGCTTGGTCTCAGGGACCTCCTGAGCTCGGACTCACGAACCTTTCGATCTTGGTCTCACGGGCCTTTCGATTTTGGTCTCAGGGTGCCCCAGAGCTTGGTCTCAGGGCCCCCCGAGCGTGGTCTCAGGGGACCCCTGAACTTGGACTCAGGGGCCCCGAGCTTGGTCTCACGGGTCTTCCGAGCTTCGTCTCAGGGGGGCCCCGATCATCGGTATCGAGGGCTCTGGAATACCGAATATTGATCTCGGGGGCCCGTGAGCTTGGTCTCAGGGGCCCCGAGCTTGGTCTCAGGGGACAACCGAGCTTGGTCTCAGGGGGGCAAGCTTGGTCTCATGGGCCTTTCGATATTTGGTCTCACGGGCCTTTCGATCTTGGTCTCACGGGGTCTCGAGCTTGGTCTCAAGGAACCCCCGAGCTTGGTGTCAGGGGGCCCTCGAGCTTGGTCTCAGGGAGCATCCGAGCTTGGTCTCAGGGTCCCCTCGAGCTTGGTCTCAGGGGCCCCCAGACCTGGGTTCAGGACCCCTGAGCATCGGCATCGAGGGGCTCCAGAGTACCAAGCATTAGTCTCGGGGGGGGGGCTCGAAACATTGATCTTGAGGGCCCCGGAACATCGGTGTCGAGTTACTCCTGAGAAAAGCGCGAGCATGGGTCTAAGGGTGCCCCTGAGCCTGATCTAAGTGGGACCCCGAGCTTGGTCTTAGGACCCCCGGGCATCAGTATCAAGGGGCTCCGGAGTATTGGTTTAGGGGGAGCAATTATTTTAGGTGCCTCCAAATGGTGATTTCGGAGGGCCCCCGAAAGTGTGGATGCAGTGGTGTACCCAAGGGGGCCCTAGGCGTCCGCAGACCCCCACCCCTTGGGCCAATCTGAACCACTGCAAAGGATTCTCTGATCACGTGGCCCCCAGAGTTAGTCTCAGGGGCCCCTGAAGATTCGTTCTCAGGGCATCCCGAGTCGGCCTCACGGCCCCCGCCCTGAGAGTCGGTCTCAAGGCCCCCCGAAAGTAGATTTCGGGGGGCCCCTGAGGGTTGGTATCAGGGGCCCCAAGAGTCGGTATCAGGGGCCCCGGGAGTCTGTCTCAGAGGAGGGGGGCCGAGCTAGTCTCAGGGCCCCCCCAGAGAGTGGTTCTCAGGGCCCTGCAACAGTCTATTTCAGAGGGCCCCTGAGAGTCAGTCTCAGAGAACCCCAAGAGTCGGTCAAGGGGACCCCAAGAGTCTGTCTTAGGGGACCCCGAGATTCGGTCTCGGGGTCCCCCTGAGAGTCTGTCTCAAAGAACCACAAGAGTGAGTTTCAGAGCACCCCAAGAGTCGGTCTCAGGGGGGCCCTCATAGTCTCACGGGTTTCTCTCTCAGGAGTCAATATTTAGTTTCAGGTGGCTCCGAGAGTTAATCCGGGTGTCCGAGAGTTAGTCCAATTTGATCTGCAGAGTGCTGGTTTCAGGGGGCCCCAGAGGGGTAATTTTGGGAGCCCTCGAGATTTAGCCTCAGGCTGTGCCCCCCGAGTTTTGGTATAAGCGGCCCCAAGAGTCAATCTCAGGGAGCACCCAAAAGTTAGTCTCAGAGGGCTCCCGGTTGTCAGTCTCAGAGACATCCGAGAGTTAATCTCAGGGTTCTGAGAGTAATTTCCAGAGGTGCTCCCGATTTTTTGGTTTCATGGGCCCGGGGTTAGCTTTAGGCCCGCGAGAGCTAATCTGGAGCCTCCGAGAGTCAGTCTCAGGAACGCCAAAGACACAGTCTCAGAGGTGATTCCACCCCCCCCGGGTGTTTGTCTCAGGGGTGCCCTAGAGTAAGTCTCAGCGGGCTGTCGGAAGTCATTCCCAGCCCCCCCTCCCCCCACCCCAAAGACAGCCTCAGGGGACCCCAATAGCTAATCTGGATGGTCACGATAGTCAGTCTCAGCCCCTCTCCCCTCCAGAGCAAATCTGGGGGCCCAATAATTAGTCTCAGAGGTGCTGCCGATAACTAATCTCAGGAGCCCCGAGAGATTCTCAGGGGCCCCCAGTTTTGATCAACAGGCGCCGTGAATCACTCTCAGAGACCCCTTGAGATATAATCGGGAGGGCGGCCGAAAATTATCTTTGAGTGCCGCCAAGTGTTGGTGTTAGGTGGCTCCAGAGCTCAAATAAAATTTTCAAAATCATATGCCTCGGAAAAATGTACCTACCCCTATTGCGTACTAAAAATGACAAATTGAAACATGTCGATCAGGCACCATTATCGAAGGAAAGGCAAAAATTAATATAATTTTATCATAAGAGCAAATCAAACAGGGCTAGTCAATTTTTAATCGAGTAGCTTAACACCAATAAAAACATTCCTAAATATTCTGAAATAAACAACTTTCCAATATTTTCGTAGGAAACCAGACAAACTAAGGTAATGACAGAAATTAATGAGCATAATCCCAAAAAGAAAAATAGGTATGCAAGGTTGAAAATAACAATAACAGAGTGAGCCAAAGCGATAGATATCTTGGGCGCCTTTTGTCTTGGTAATTTGCTCGTTTACAAGATAGCAAGGGTAAGAAAGTAAATGGATCTCAACAGGATCTGTCGACGGAATAGAGGTTATGTAACGTTCAGTACACACTCCCATATCCTTTGTATCTTTATTCGTTTTTTTCGTTTCTTTGGAAATTTCCTGATTAAAGAGTTCATGGATTCGACACCGGGAAATAATTGCTAAACATTTCCCGTAGATCATTTCTTCGTACTCAAAACGACTGACCTCCAATAACTTAATGTCTGATTACCCCAGTGAATTGAGGTAGACTCAGGTTTAACATCATGCGCGCATCAACATTGAACTTCCCGAAATATGGCTCAAAGCTGTTATTATAGCCACGCTACCATATAAGTTATGGGCCATGCTTAATATTTGGTGACCTTAGTTTACCAACACTTGGTCGGATTGAAAAAAAGCTATAAACAAAATAAGAATGAATGCTTAAAAGCCATAACAAAATTTCCTTCGTGTGAATGTTATAACGTTAAAATACTATACAAAAGATAAAGGAGATGGGCCCGGTTGCTAAGTGAACCCCGGCCTGGGCCCCCCGACGGTAGTCGGACCCCTCCTTGGCCGAATCCGGGCTACGCCACTGTGTTCTGAGACTCTACATCAGCCACCCTGGGACCCCTAAGCCTAGCTGGGGCCCTAAGCTAATCTGGGTACAGCTGTGCTTAACTGGGGCCTTTGATCTGGTATGGGGGCCCTGAACTCTTCTAGGGTCCCTGGGCTAAGCTGGGGCCGTGAGCTTGAATGGAGCCCCTGAGCTGGTGTGAGAGGAGACGCTATATCAGCCGATCTGGCCCCTGAGCTGAGCTGGCCTGTACTGAACAAGAGCCCTGAGCTGGTCTGGGGCCTCTGAACTGTTCTAGCATCATTGAGCTAAGCTGGGATCCGTGAGCTTGAAGTCCCTTGAGCTGTTTTGAGACCCTACATAAGTCGACCTGGAGACCTCCGAGCTGAACCGGGCCCCTAAGCTAATCTGGCACCCTGTGCGAATCTGGAGCTCCCCTGTGATGAGCTTCTATGGGTGCTGTGCTTATGTAGGGTCCCTTGATAAGCTGGTCCCAAAGCTAATGCACTGGTCTGGGCCCTTGAGCTGACTGATCTGGTTTCCTGAGCCATGGTCTGGACTTTGGGGCCCTCCGAGATAATTTGGCGGCCCCTGGGCGGCATAGGCATAGGAACCGGGGTGAGGGGGATACTGCCCCCCCCCTTTTGAGGTGGGCCCCCGCAACGAATATACAAATATCAGCAACTGTAATATAGAACAAGAAACCCAAACGGCCCCGATAGCTTGTCTGGGAACGTTCAAGTTCGGTAGTACGCTGCCTGCAAGCCTCTGGAGGAGGAGCGCTTCGTAACAAAGCCAAGGAACCTACTACCCGAGTGTTTCCAAATGAGTCCCGAGAACTGGGCCCAATCAAACTCCATTCCATATCAATCCCAACACAAAATATGAATCGGACACGGACCCTGCACTAAATGCCGAGCAACAGTCGTCCCTGAGCCATCGAAAGGCGCGACGTCTTTCGATGCCAGGGTTATATGGCGTCGCCAACTCTTTGCCTGTTGGAGGGGTTTCTTTGGAGTCAAATTGCTCCTTGCACAAGGAATCTGCCGTGCCTTAAACCCGAGTTGGTCGCGTGGAAAGCAGGGTTGCGAACCACTATAACACCATGCCCACACCTCCTCGGCATTACAAAGCTGGCTATCAAATACCAGCATTGCACTTGCAGTCATGCTGGAACTCTGCATTTTAGCCATCGAAATATAGCTGGGCGTATTTATTGTGATCAGCCTTTACCTAAATCAATCTCTAATGATGGAAAGAATAGATCAGTAATAACCTACATAAATGTTCCCATTTTCGTCATTAGATAAGCAAATACAAGTTGATTAGGCATAGCGAAGTGAGGCTATTTGGTATCAAAGCATTGTCTGTAGTTTTGTAAGCAGTTCTTCATTTTGTAAATGTAATGAAAAGGGCTTAAACATCTGTAAATATAAAAAAAACGCGCTCGTGGTAAAAAATGATTCAAATCCTCACAAAAAGCTTAAAAATGTATTTCGTATTTGAAAAGGATCTAGGTAAAAAAACAAAAATTGTTTTTTTGCGTTTTACTATTATTTATTACATCATAACAGGTAGAACTCGAAATCGTAGGGAAAAAATTTAATTTCTCAATTTTCCATACATTGACATCCTTGTGTGCATGCATGCCTTATTACACTAAACGAGCTATCTAAAATTTTTAAAATTATAGGCCCCCGTGGACTGGGGCCCCCTTGAGGTGAGCCCCCTCTAAGGTTGGCCCCCACTTTTCAAACCGTTCCTACGCCCCTGTTGACCATATTATGTAATGTGTATCCACGATCGATAGATGAAGTCTGCTCTTACTGTTGCATCTCTAAACATTAGTTTGAGGCTAGGTCACTTGAACTGGACTGGTCACTTGAGCTGATATGACCTCAATCTAAAATGCTGTCAGAAATTGCAGAAAGGTTACCGGCACACTAGTAACACTGAAGTACTGTGGCGCTATACGCCGCCGTATTTTTTAGGAAGAAGGGGTGGGGGCTCTCCGCGAAATACCTTGGGGATAATATCTGTCCCCATGTTAGCACGTGCTAATGTATGTTTTCCTTTGCAGGTAAGTGCCGGTGGGAGATGCTTTTGTGAGGCTCGCCCATCTCACATCTGATGGTTGTCCTTCAACGTGTCCGAGGTAAGATCTCTCCTGCTAATAACCAATAAGGGGACACGCGGATTCGGGTGTTTCCATAGAACACGCGGATTCGGGTGAATTATGAAGATACCATTTTTAAAGTCTGCAACCTGAACCATGACATTTCTTTAAGACAGGGGCGCACCTTTATTGTTTCAGTTGATGAGGCGGCAATGCTCTCGGGAGCATTACTTTTAGTATCGGCGTTGGGCAGTGGACTATCATCTCATGGTGGGGCTGTGTTGTATCATGTTTGAAACATAAGCCTCTGGCATGCTAATGACCACCCCGCCCTATCCATGAGGCTTTGCAAGAAGTACAGCTTTAGCACAGCCTCCAGCACAACGGTCAATAACAAGATAATAAAATGTTAGATGAGGTGGGCCCCGATGGGCCACATAGCAATAGCCCTAAGTGATTGTTTACCTAAATTTTGGAGCTCACGAATCCAAGCAGAAGATATCTGTTAAATGCGACAAGTGAGGCATTCCACGACAAAATCGAGCAAGCTATGGGTTGAGATAACACCATCATATCTCAGGTTTACGTGAATTTGGGCACTGGTGTTCTCAGTGGTGCTGGAAACGACTGTCGCATGCTTAGTCTCGACCGGATAATGGTTCAGGAGTTATAGCCTCGGCAACCCAGCATCCGACGCGTGCTGGAATAGTACAAAATTTCACATGAAAATAATCACAAAAGTCTGTAAAATACAAATTTGTGAGCAAAATTATCTTAATTTGCACAAATCTGTATAAAGTTCAATTTATAAAATAAAAATTTATAAAAAAATTCAACAAAATAAATTCAACTTCTTGCAAAGATAAGCATGCTCACCAGACCCCGTTCAAGTTGTTTGGCAGCATTGCGTCATCTGGGCTGGAGAGGCAAACAGTTGCTATGCAGGGCATTGGAGAAATTACACTTTTTCGAAGCTCTAAATAACTTATTTTAGAACTGTATCAACAAAATTTATATGGGTGAACAGAAAAATGAAAATTTTTATTTTTGAAACCATCAGACGTTTTGTGAAAACTCCTGCGAAGAATATTATGTTTACAAATTTTCGAGAGCGTGAATAATGGCAGCTTCAGCACTAACAGCTGTTTGCAGTAGGACTGATCTCGATTTTGATTGGCTGTTGATTGCTGACATTTGATTGGCTGTTGATGGCACCTGCAGCAGAAGACAATAAACACCGGTGATCTCTTGAGCGAAGGTAAACTTATTTTCCTCGGCTATTAATAAAAGCCGATGGATTATAACGAGTTTGCAGGTAATATTTAGGCGTTAGTGTTATGGTACTCTTAATCCATGCAGATGGGCATGATTAGAAATTTCAGCGGGTTTTCGTAACATCAAGCTTCAGGTAGGTATTCGACTCCAATGGTCGCGTGTGCTACATGGCTTCATCCTTCTCGACGCTGCTGCATTTCTTTACTAAGCAGTCATATGATCAGCGTGTGGGTGCTGATAATTTGAATTTACGTGATGAAAGGTATCCAAATTAGCGATTGAGAAGCTAGAATTTGTTGATAGGTATTTGCATGTTGTTGCTAATTTATTGGTGTCTGTATATTTGTCAAAATCACTGTTCACGGCTGCATAAATACAAGTAGGCCTGGGTTGATCAAATAAATGCATGCCCTTTCAACAAATTCTTTGAAGTGTTATTATTTTTTCATAAGATTTACGTAAAATACGCCGCTCGCCGTTGAGATCAAGGTTACTGTCAAATGGGCGAAACAAGTTGTTTTCTATTTATACTAGATTGCTGCCAAATACGCCCAAACTTGGTATGTTCCAGCTGATCCTTCCAAAAACTATATAGAATCTACTAGAACTTAGTAGGAAAGGGCGGTGACGTCATCAGGGAAGGACTATATTTAGTAGGAAACTTGTTTGTACCCGTAGTTAAAGTACCCTGATGCACACTGTCTGTATTTGTATTGGCTTCAAAACACATCAGGTGAAACCCTGGCACGTACTCGGGTTTTCGCCACCTTCGTCCTTACAAGGGGGTTGTTGCAACCCCCCTCGGGATTGGCCCCTAATTGACGTAGAGCTCTGCGGTAAAAACCAGCGTGTTGGTCGTTACGAGTAATCTTGATTGATACCAATTTTAATGACCTGAGGTCATAAGCTCACCTTCCAGGTCAGATCAATGACCTGATATTCGCCCTGTTCCGGCCCATTTTGCCGTTTTGGCTGCTATTGACCGGAATTTTGGTATTAAATCGCATTTTTATGGCCATCAAATTTAGAAACTGACAATCCCGCGTCGCTTCATATGCTGCACACCTATGTGACCCATCCAAGTAATACAGGAGGTAAGGTCAGATGTCAAAGGTCACTGACCGGTAAAACCAAAAATTGCTTAATATGTCTAATTTTCAGTTTCAGAGGGGTTATTTTGGACACTGAATTCACATATAGCACTTCAAACAACACCAAAAGCTTCTGTCATCTAAATTTCAGGTCGTCAGGTCAACTTCCAGGTCAGGTCAATGACCTGGTTGACCTCAATGAGTAGGTAAAAAGGCACAAGTCCATATTGGAAGTAAGTCAACTTGTTCAATGTCCACATCATTTACATGGACTATTCATA
Source organism: Lepas anatifera (assembly GCA_034440635.1). Lineage (NCBI taxonomy): Eukaryota > Metazoa > Arthropoda > Thecostraca > Lepadidae > Lepas > Lepas anatifera. The sequence goes on along the minus strand of JAOTON010001730.1, from coordinate 1,835,871 downwards.
AGCCATTGTGCGTCATTTGCGTAAATTTAGTGCCTGTCTAATCATATGTCGCGGCTTACACCACCCTTAAAGGTCAAGTTCGGTCAAAGGTTGAAAAAGGTCAAGTCCGTATTGGAGAAAAAACGTCTTGTTCAGCGTCCTTCTCATGCTGCAAATTGACTATGCAGAAGATATTTTGCATCATTTACGACAAGTGCATGCTTCATCATGTTTTATTGCCTACACACCATTCAAGTTAAAATAAGGTCAAATTTCGAAAAAGGTCATGTCCATAAAATATGCAAACCAACTAGTTTAGTGTCCATATCATTTAAATTGACTATTCATAAGCTATTCTGCATCATTTACGCCCAGTAAGTGCTTGCTCCTTCATTTGTTATTGTTTACTCCCCTTCCAAGGTCAAATAAGGTCACAGGTAAAAAAATGTCAAGTACGTATCGGATTCAAGTGAACTAATTCGGTGTTCATCTCATTGAAAAATACCGAAGCGAAACACGCATCTGTAGTCGTTATTCGACGCAGAGTTATCACTGAGGTCACGCAAGGTCAAATCAAGGTCATTGAAGGTCAAGAGAGGGCATGAAAGGTCTAGCCTGATAAAAATGATCCTCAAAGATTAGAAGAAAATATTCTGGGCCAGTTCATGAACAAATGTTGCAAAAGAACGATGAGAGTCTAGACCATTCACGTGAAAACGGGTACAGGTGCCCAGATGGCCTCCACATGCTTCCACTCTTGAGGTCATAGCTCCGTGACCTTGAAAGGTAGGAACAATTTTTTTGCAAAACATGCGCAATGAATGCCCCAGAGGCTATACAAACTGTCAAGGCTCTAACCTAAAAGCTCGCTTTCAATTCTTGAAAAACCTTAGGGAGGGGGGTTGCAACAATCCCCCTGTAAGTGCAAGGGTTAGACTACATAACATGCAAATAAACAGAATATAGTTTACACAGGAAAACCAGCACCGAGCATCGCGGACCAGGCCTAACACCGCCGCCGGCCACCCAGCCTGCAGTCGGCACACCACATGGACGCGTTCGGTTGGTAGCACTACTTGGTGTAACGGGGAGGGGAGAACCGAGCAAGACTTTGTTCGATGACTTTGCGGATGAACTTGATGTGGTGTGGAAGCTACTATTGTTAGGAGTACATTTGAGTCAATCCGAAAAACGGAATGTATTACGGAAGCATTCGTAGCAGTTTCCGACACTTCGGTGATATTTGCTGGAAAATTTAGCAGCACGAAATTGCGATATTACGGTTGTCTTAGGTTTGTTTTAGGTAGTTTTCTTTCTCTACACATACGCTAAAAAACTTAAATGTATCCCTGTTCAATTTATCCAAAAAACATACATCACAATCGAAGACCCACACAACGTCCACGCCGACAACCGCTTTTCGAACATTTAAGATCGGGACATGCTGCTTCACTTAGGATCTGACCCACGGATCGAAAGAACAAATTGCATCATGTGGTGCCGTTGAGCTTCATGCTTTCAATGTGTGAAACTCGAATCTTCTTTCCTTCATCATTAGAAACTTCATGCACGAGAATTCTCTTTGAATTAATCGGTACGAACTTGTGAAACTTCAATATTCCTTTCAGCGTGATTGCCTTGTCGAAGCGTTTTCTGAGCTTGCAGCTAATTTAAGTGCTTCTTGTTTTTGCACATAAATTCCAAGGCTGGCAATAACTCTCCTCTTGTTATATTCTGGTAGCCATTATGATACAAAAAAAGTTTCCATTTTATTTTTATGGAAACATACTTTGACCTCTTAAGACGCTAAAAGTGACCTGACGGAAAAGTTGTGTGATCATTTTCGGTGCAGATCGAGGCAAGCTATGGATTGCCGCTTTCCGCTTTTCCCTTCCAAGTATGGGTGCTGAGATCTAGGGGGGAGACTGATGCCCCTCCCATACCCGCGAAGGTGGCGCGGGGCCTCATATCAGCGCGTGTTAACAAGCACACTGGAGGGGAGGCCCGGAGGCCCCCACCTAACTTTTCTAGATGGCCGGAGAACCGTTCGTAGATCAAAAACGCTATGTAGCCACGCTGGAAAAATTCAACAGCACGTCGATTGGTGAAAGAATCTTGAAATTCGGTCCCCAATTTTTAAGCATAGGCTTTTAAAGTCAAACCCTTTACTTTCAGATCGCTGCAATCGCGCTGCCGCACCATGTTGCGTGCATCGGAGATCGAATGCTAACGTAAATAAAAGCGTGAAGTAAAACGAGATCATAGGTCAAAGTCACCCCACATGAAGGTCAAGGTCAAAGCTCACCGGCCACGTCATAACAGCATTCTCAGTCATTGGCCCGGTGCTTCCAGTCACATGGCGTTACCCGGTCTGACGTATATTATGCTTCGACGACATAGTTAAGATAACTCAATGTAAAGGTCACTGGTCAAAGTCAAATATCGTAGGTAAAGGTCAACCTCATTTCCCGCCCAACTGTTGCTATGGTGCTAGTCATAGTGTAATTATAGGGAATAAGTCATATTGTGTCGTCATATGTCAATGGCCTTGAATGCCCTTGCCCCCAAAATTTTAGTAAAATTGTTGGGACCTTGTCGCTATGACCTTGGTCCGTTTTTAGTGCATTCCGAACTTGTTTGCGTTTAATCTCTGTATTCCGAGGAGTCCCGGCACGGCTAATATTTGACCTTTAGGACCTCGTTTGACCTTGAAGATATTGACCTAGGTCAATGAGGATCATCGGTCGTAGTGTAGATCACCAAAGTTCCCACCCAGCCCCCGAGCGGCATTTTTCTAAGCATCTTAGTTTCCGAGATCTCAGAGATACCTACCAGTCCCCCCTCCAGTGCGCGTAAGTCCCCCTGTCCAGCGCGCGTAAGTCCCCTGTCCAGCGCGCGTAAGTCCCCCTCCAGTGCGCGTAAGTCCCCCTGTCCAGCGCGCGTAAGTCCCCCCTGTCCAGCGCGCGTAAGTCCCCCTGTCCAGCGCGCGTAAGTCCCCCTGTCCAGCGCGTGTAAGTCCCCCTGTCCAGCGCGCGTAAGTCCCCCCTGTCCAGCGCTCGTAAGTCCCCCCTGTCCAGCGCGCGTAAGTTTCAGACTCCTCTCGGGGGTGTGGGTGTTAAGAAATGGGGCACTGGTTACAGTTTATTGTGTTAAATGCATCATTGCCATTATCTCTCATAAATCCCACCATTGACACCTTGTTTGTGACGAGAGACGTTTGATTGTTGCGGCGGCGGTGGGCCCCGCTGGCGCACGGACCTGACGAAAGTGGGGACCGGGACGTTTAGGAGAGCGACTCGCTTTCTGTTAACGACTCCATTCATTTTATTGCTGAATCTTACAGAGAAAGGCACAAAGATTGATATGAGTCTCAAAAAGTTTGAAATAAGCCATATGGTAATAGTTTTTATAGGTTTTGAAAACTTCAAGAATGTACAATATCTTCAAAATTTAATTTTTTAGTTATGTTTCTCATGAATCAGAATTAGGTATTCTTCCTAAACACACGCCCTGCTGGGGTCCCTGGCATGACGTGCCCCGCTGGGGGCGTATTTCGCCCCCTCCGTATCTCATTTCCCAAGAAAGCTAAAGAAAAATTACGGACGGCGTTCGAAAGCTCCTGACAAGACGAAGAGAAATGATGCAAAGTATTTTCATATCAGGTCAATATTGAGGTCAGCACAGGCCAAAGAAGGTTCCATAGACTTACAACAGGGCAGTGTAAGTTTCCCTCTAGATTTTTTATGCATCGTTGGATTCCTCTCATCGTGGCAAATCGAATGATGTATAACATGACTTTGCTAAGTCAAATGGTGAAAATGACCTGACATCGAGCTAGGTCAGGGTCACAGGGTGACCTGGTGTGGTCATGTTGCATATCAATCGACTCCTCGACAGTATAAACCCAATGCAAACAAAATGGTAGCTTTATCTCAATTCAGTGAGAAGTTATTGGAAAAATAATCACTGTATGCTCCTGTGACCTTTGAGGGGTCAAATTGTCAAAAACTTCATATAATAGTCAAGATCGTGGCAAGAATAGACGGCTTGAGGATTTTCAGCGTTATCTATTCTGTATTTACTGAAAACTTGCCCTTTCTATTTTTCACCATAGACTTAAAGTGGGGTGAGTGGGGTGAATGGGGGTGAAAAAATTGATCCCACCTTAGGTCAACAAGATCGAAATTCTGAGATTGCAGATTTATAGACCGTAATGCCCTCATCATATTGTGGAAGTTTGAAACTGATCGGTTGGCAGATGTTCCCTAGGTGCCACTTCAAACTCTTTAGGTTTAGGCTCTTTAGGCTCTCTGTGAAGTTGTGTTAGCTTTTCTCTGCTCTGGTGTGTGTGTGGAGGTCACTTCTGATATCTCCACGGTACACACCGTAATGTGAAACAAAATTATATATTTTGAATGTCGAGAATACGGGTCATAGTGAGTTACGTGATGGTCTTGGAAGCAAAACTAACTCATATACTGGCACACAGTGCGGACACTTCCCCTGCGCGTTGGTCTCTAGTAAAGGACTGGAATCCGCTTCCTTTATCTTGTCTCGGCACCGGAATGACGCCACCGCAGTGGCGGCATAAGGTTTTCGTCCAGGGGAGGGGACTTTCAATGGGTTCCATCTCATCGGCGGGAAATGTCGCAGAGGGTAGCTTAGAGGTAAATTTCACAGGAATTATCACTTCTTTATTGTACAGTCCAAAACGCAAAAGTTTCCCAAACTCGCCTACTTCGACTTAACCCGCGCGGGGCTGAGGTCTCCAGCCCAACGCGCGGTGCTGGGGGTAAATTTTACCCCCCTGTTATCTCCCGAACTAATGGTCCGATTTGGAAAATTCAAACGCCAATCGAAAGATCTCATGACGAACAACTAAAAACATGTACTTAATTTAAAGTTTGAGGTCAAGGTCAAGGTCAAACTGAGGTCAGCTGTCAAAAGCGTGGTTTTTGAGGTTGCAATGCTACGGAGATCAGGCAATGGAGGCTATGGGCTTCATACTTCATGGAAGGCCTTCACTTGAATGCAGCAAGGTGCTTTGAGACCATTGGGCTGGTGACATGAACGGGTCAGGTCAAGATCAGGTCACCAAAGGTCACCATATTTTTGTACCCCAATGTGGCCATGCGATACATGTTTTTGGGCCATTTTGCATGCAGAATTCGACTATAATGCTCAGAGAAGCGTATCTGACAGACTTTGGGCTCAACTTGCCCAGCCGGGGTCAAGGTAGGTCACCAAAGGTCAATTTTGGAAGTTCATATTTTTTGACAAATGACACATGGTTTGGGACCAGTTTTGTCTCAAGAACACTATAAAAGTAGTGTTAAGCGTATACGAGGTCATCCTGGGTCAAAAAGTCTAATTATAGCTTGTTGATGGGCGAAAAATCAGCTGAGAAATGTAAAGTGTGTTTTCCTTCTGCCATAATCGTTTCACCTTCATAGTTTTGTACGCGATAAGTTCTCCCTTCGTAACTTTCCTGTTTTGCGTTTTTGTATCGGATCAAAAAGAAAAGGCACAATTGCATTATACGGTAACGTTTATTCTTATCTCGTTACAAAACAGGCGTTCGTTTGGTGTAAGAAATTTGATAAAGCACAGAAGAAAAGGAGATATGTGCGCACATCGAGCAGCACATATAAATAATGTTTGCGCACAGACCAAAAAGGCACTATGTACACGTTTTCTGAGATTCACAGAAAATCCCCACGCCTACACGTAATGCCACGCACAATACCCGCTGTACTCGCGCACAGTACAGCACCTGACTCGCTGTCAGTAAACATATCAGACACTGCGCAAGAGATCGTTCTCGCGCTCACTCGTTAGTGCCACTCGCGCACTTTTGGCACACCCGGACGAGCCGGCAGTGCCTCTCACAGACGAACTTTTGACACTGGGAGCAGGGTGGCTTCCTGGTCAGCGTATCTTTCTTCCTTTTGAAGTGTCCTGTGCCTCTCAGCTCCTCCAAGCAGGCCACACATCGCCCCTTATCGGCTGTCTGGTGACCAGCCGTGGCAGTGACGGCGCTGCTGTGACTGACGCTGCTGGGACCGGCGCTGGGACCGGCGCTGCTGGGACCGGCGCTGGGACCAGCACTGGGGCGGCACTGGGGGGCGGAGCTGGGGCCGGCACTGATCTTGAGGCCTGTCACACATGTCAGGGCCGACAGCGCACTGCTGTTGAGACCAGTCGGGCTCGCAACTCTCTCAGCTAGCCGCGACTGCACCAGCTGCTGACCCATGGCGCACATGATCGAACGCCGAGCACCTGTCTTCACTTGCGCAGCACCGTGCCCACGGTTCAGCATGAGAACTGTGGAGGCATTCACCTGTGCCACGCCCACCAGAAAGAAGAAGAAGGCGGTCGGCCAGCGGGTGACGGGAGGTTTGTACATGTAGTACTCAGTGATGGCGTCCATCACGTCCACGCCACCCTTCGTCGCGTTGTAGTACAGCACGAGATCGGGTTTGTTGGTGCGGCTGTCCACGAGCGCGGTCCTGTGCTGAGTTGACACAGCCAGCACCAGCTTGCCGGGCTTGTGGCAGGTGGACACCAGGGTGACGTCGTTGCGGAAGGCGAACAGGTGGGTGTCCACTTGTCGGCCCCGGGCTCCTGTCAGCTCCTTTGGCAGGAACTTGCGGCGCTTGTTGATGGTCCCCACCACTGTGAGCCGCTCCGCCAGCAGGTCCTCCGTCAGGGGTATGGACGTGAAGTACCTGTCCATCGTCACATTGCGGCCGGTGCCGGCCACCTCCCGCACCATGTGCTTCACCATCTCTGGCACTGACTCGAAGAATGTGCCAGGAGGTGCCAGCTCGGGAGCCGCCGGCCTGCCAGAGTACGGCCACATCTTGTACATGTAGCGGTGATTTGCGTCCGCCACTGTTCGCACAAGCAGCCCGTACTTCCCTGGCTTGCTGGGCAGGTACATTTTGAACGGGCACCTGCCCCGGAAGCGAACCAGACTCTCGTCCAGAGTTACACACTCCGAGGGGCGGAAGTACCGACGCAGGTTCTGGTCGATTTCGTTGAAGATCTCGCGGAGGTGGCAGAACTTGTCTCCCGGCCGTCTGTCCTCGCGAGTGTTCAGGTCGTCAAACGACACGAACTGGAGCAGTTTTGAGAACCGCTTTCTGCCCATGGTCGCCGTGAAGATAGCCGGTCCGGTCGCCGTGTTGAACAGCTCTCTCAGCGTGAGTCGGCTGTAGAAGCCCCGCAGGATGCACAGGCCCAGAAACGCGCACATTTCTGCGTGAGTGACGTCTTGGAGCCTGTGTGCGGTCTTCTCTGTTTTACTGGCACTGCACGCTGCCTCGATGCGCTGCCGTTCCTGCCGCAGCCGGTCGTTGGTGTGCGCAACGATTTTCTCGATGATGGCATCCGTGATGAATAGCTTGAATGCTTCAGCCTCGCTCCTCACGTTTCTAGCACGCCCACGAACGGCAGCGGCCTCAGTGAGAATGTTGGCCGGGTCGCGGCGCCGGCGGGAGGGTGGCGGCGTGGTCTGCCACTCGGCGATCACAGATTGCCGTCTGTCACGCACAACGTACGGCCCGGCGTCACTCGGCGGATGAGGCTGCAGGTCAGCCTGGTCCAGAACCTGCTGCGATCTGGTCAGCTGCTGCCGACTCACAGGCGGTGGTGGTGGATCGGCGTCCGACTCGGCGTCAGACAGCTCGTCCACGTACTCGGCCAGAGCGTCCTCGTCACTGTCGATGGCCGCGGCCGGCGGCACGTACTCGTCACCGTCACTTTCCAGCCCACTCGAGTCCGACACTTCGGCTATCAGCGAGGCCGCCTCAGCAGGTGTCAGCGTGCGGACACGGCGAGACATGGTGTCTCCTCCCGTCGATCGCGAGCGATGACTGAGGCACAAATCGTTCACAAAATATTCCTCGTGACAACTGACCCGTCTGCTGCTCAGCCAATGAGCAATTATTTGTGAGTGACGTCACTGATAACCCTTTTGTTTCTCACAATCAGTATATTGGTGGTATCATATACTCTTTTGTTCATGCCGCCCCCTCCCGACTGTGTTACACCGGAAGACATCCGGTCGTCGCACTTCAATCGCACCGCTATCTCCCCTCCCGGCCCGGCCGGGCCGTGCGCGGGCCGGCGCAGCGTGAGAAGTGAGCGGAAAGGGGGAGGGAGGGGTGGGGTGGTGTCACAGACGGTCTGTTTGTGTGAAAAGAACACAAGTGCTGATAACAGATTCTTGGAAAGACATTAGTGGATAAAAAGTATCCAAGACGAGAGGCAACGCATGTAAATGGCATGATCAAGCAATTATGCACTTTCATTTGAAATGGCGTATAATTAGGAAAAGGGTTGCCGAATTTGATGATGGGGAGGGGTAGTGAGAGGGGGAGGGGGATAGAAGTTTGAAAAGAGGATTGGCGATGATCAAGTGATCAAGTGAGAAGTCAGGTGTGATAGCAGGATCACTATGATTCACTAAATAAAGACAGTATTGATCAGCCCTAAAAATCAGAGCGTGAGTCCCTGAGCTTTGGCACCTCTCCAGGCTAAACTGATAAAGCTAGAGACTCAAAATTTGTCATGCATTTGCACTGTATGGTGTTTTACCAAATAAATTCCGTTTTTTGAAAAATCTTGAAAATTTTTGAAATTTTGTAACTTTTTCCAAAAAAAATTAATATTTTTTCCAAAACCAAAATTTTGAAAATCCGAGATAGCCATTTTGAAGACCACAATAATGCCTATCGTTTGATGCAAGAAAATTGGAAATCGGTTCAGAACTGTAGCTTCAGCAGCTCTTTAAACATTGCGTGATTTTGGTACAAAAATCGCCTGTAGTGACGTCACATTTTTGCTTATTTCTCAAAAAGTTTTTAACCGATTTTATTTTTATTTGGCAGAAATGTGTAAAATTTATGTAAGAAAAGGTACTGAAAATTTGGTGGCGCTGCGCGCCGCCGTTTTTGACATATCGCACAAATTCGCGAGGGGGTAAAATTTACCCCCCAGCCCCGCGCGGGTTAACAAGTCAGTACTCGCGTCCGAATGAATGAGGCATTAGAGATGTCACTCAAACAGCACACGTTAGACTCGCCACGAGCCTGGGCAGACTCACCTGAATCGCGAAGTGCCTCACCTCGCATTTCTTGACGGTAAGCGCTGCAAACGTGGATTTACCTTCGGAATGACAGGGTGGAGGGAAATTGAAATTAAATCAAAGGGCTGTACCACTACGTGAAAAAGAGGAAAACTCGGATAGCGCTCCGAATAACGCGTGTATTGTTATTATAATGATTGTTGGGGTTTAACGACGCACCAACTGCCAGGGTCATACGGCGTCGCCAACTCTCACCCTGTTGGAAGGGATTTTTATTGTTATTGTTTTTTCTTGCGTGTAATGTTCTGTAAATATTAGTGAATATGGCAACTCCATTGTATCATCATGTATTTCTCACACTTCCACACAAATGAGATGGCTTTTAAAGTGTTGTCGCAATGAGTATGAAGTGATTATAAACTATGGAAGGAGATGGTAAGGATGAGGAAAGGTGAGGATCAAGAGGATGGGATTCTACCTGGAGGGGTCGCTGCAGCCACAGGCGCATGCGCTCACAGCCTCCAGGTAGAGTAGGGATAAGGATAAGGATTAGGTTCCGGTAAAACAAAACAAAAACACACACACACACACACACACACACACACACACACACACACACACACACACACACACACACACACACACACACACACAATCGCACACTCACTTCGAACACTTAAACTAAAATAATATGAGGATGAAAATGTTCGATTCTTCGGTTTCGTTTTCATTGTACCCTTGTATGCTCTTTATTTTTGCCCTACCGCCCTTTATCTTATTTTTTTACCCTAACACGCAGGGACGGTAAGAATCAGTGCTGCAGTGATGGGCCCAGGGCGGCAGGTACGGACGGCACAAATTAGGATGGAAGTGATAAGCTGGTGGCGACAGTTATTGGCCGCAGCGGCAAGAAACAGGGCAAAGTCATAAGTCGAGGGCGACAGTGCTATTTCAGGACAGGGGCCAGGGCAATAGCTTTGCCAGGGGCAATAGCTACAAAGTAGGAGCGGTGCGAATTAGAGTGGAAGTGATAAGCAGAGATCACCTACGCTACGTTACGAAATTATTTTTCCGTAGCCGTAGCTCTGGAAATGAAACGTAGAGTAGCTGGGCGAATTCTGTAGCGTACTTCGCCAAAATTTCGCGTATCGTAACGTACTACGAAAACCACTTACGTCATATATGTATATACCTTCTCGTGATCTCGATCGTGATACTAAGGGTTCTTGGTAACGATTTACTTTAATTCGAAATTTGAAATAGCAGTGATAATATTTGAAAAAGTAACGACCAAACCGTTACTTTTAAATTACAAACGTAAAACAATTTCATGCGAAATGCATCAAATCACTTTCAATTAAGATTGGGACCTTTTGGTGGATAGTGGAAATCACGGGACACATTTTTGGGCCTAAAGAAGTACATATAAAAGTGTATATGTCGGTTGATTTCGATTTAAAAATTTGTCTTTTCAACTGGTGACTAGAATTCACGACCATTGATCACACACATCAGGTCACACACATCAGGTCGTCAGGTCACACCTCAGGTCAGATCAAAGTCACTATCTAATCTAGCATAGTCAATATGCACATCAATCGACCCGTAGTAGCAATCTGAACGTAATTGTATAATAATAAAAGTTTTGTCGTCATTTCCTGCAAAGTTATTGACCCAGGTCTGAAAGTCTGTAGTTGCCCAGATGACCTATCAGAGGTCACAGGTAAAACATTGCAACAGGAACCTAGAAAGGAGCCCAGTATACTACGATTTGGGGAATATGAAGTTATTCTCAGCTTTATCTACACAAATACAGCCCAATTTCTGTTTTCCCCATGCATTTCCAACGGAGAGGTCATGCTCCGTACCTGACCTTAGATCATCGATGTGACAAATCCCGGAATATATGTTGTAGTACTCGGTAGGCCCATTATGTGGTATTAGTTCAATTCGATAGATTCACCCCTTTCTTACTAATGACACAAACATTTTTGGAGGTGAAGTCACTTAACCTGCACTGGTGACCTGACCTGAGATGACTCAACCTCAAAATTTTGGGGAAGCTGCGGAATTGATCAAGGATAAGATGTGCCAAGTATGTCAGTGCTTCGCGCCGCCGTTTTTTCGTGTCGCCGGTAAAACCCGAGTGGGATGTTCAAACACCCCCCACCGAGGCGAGGGTTAAAGTATAAATGTGTGAACGAAATGTTGATATCCTAGTACGATATATTTTTACCGCAGCCGTAGCTAACGTACTGTAATAGCGTAATTCCGTAGCGTAGTTTTGGCCAAAATCAAACCGTAACGTAGCGTAATTCGGTAACGTAACGTAGCGAAAGCCATCTCTGGTGATAAGGTGAGGGCGGCAGTTATGGACTAGGGGCGGTACGAATCAGGGCGGAAATGCGAAATTAGGGAGTGGGGGGCATTAATCAGCCGGGGGCGGCACGAATCAAGGCAATTTTTTTTCTTTAAGTGTCGGTGGAAGCCCCATATTTTGCAGCATGATGGGTCATAAGACACACATTCACGTATCGTAACATTTCACTTCTTTGGAATGCTCTAAGTTTCGTTGCCTTCACGTTCCAGGACAAACAGTCGCATATAGTTTTCTTATTCAACACTTTCAACCCCACCCCATCTCACCTCACCCTCTCACCCTGACCAAAATGAACTCGGACAGGCACTCGATACTCCGTGATGTTTTGCTTGCTCAGTTTGCCGATGAGTTACGGAATTAACATCCATAGAAGCACCTAAATTCCGACGCCTACCCCCCACCCCTCGGACCCAGGGGGCCCGACGACGCGGAGTCCCTGAGTCCGCCCGGGCGCACAGGAAATTACTGGGCGCCCAAGCGGACTCCTCCTGCGCTCCTGTCCAACGGAAAGGGAGCACTAGTCGCACTTCTCCAAATGCGACCCCCCGCCCCCCCCTTCCACCGGACAGCAGTGTGGCCCCAGACACGAGGTCAGGAACCCACAGGGGAGGCAGGCTCTCGGCGCCAGGCAGCCCCCCACGCAGCACTACCAAGAGGACTACATCTTGGGTTTGCAAGGTGATATTCAAAATGATAATCAAAATTCCTCTTCAACAAAAGGTTTCCATTTAGATTGATACTGTTCAAGTCTTTCTTTTTTGTTTGCCGTACACAGTTCAATTTCAAACAGCTTTTACAAGGGAGAGACGAAGTGATTAACGTCCATGATTCCATCCCTGAAGCGTTGGGTTACAATAAATTGTTTCGCATTTATAATTATAAAATTAATCATTGGGAGAGCCTCAGTGGATCCGAAAATAATATTTCTCTCGTTCATGTCAAATTCCAATCGCTGTTCTGGCTTTTGATTCATTTTTGACACCAACCGGACCCAAAGGCTACGCACACATTCGCAATTTAACAAAACATCTTGTATTGTTTCAATTTCACCACAATGATCGCAAAATGGGTCGTCCACAGCAGATCAAATGCATAAGTATGCAAGTATCAAGGCAAAGGGGATAAGCCGAGGACAGGAATGGTGAGTCTTAGGTAGTGGTTATAAACTACGGGTTGCACGAATCAGGGTGGAAGAGATAAGCTGGGGCAGGGACGTCGGATTCCGGGGGGGCAGGGTGTGCAGTTGCACACCGTGAAAAAATGAGGGTGTGCAAACTTATATTTTTGTACACCCAGTTTTGGCTTGGTCCGGGGAGGCGCCCCTGATTTAGGCGGCGCCCCCGGCCGGCCAAGAGAAAATCAGGCCTAAACACCCCTCAAACAGTTTCACATATGAATGGTGCCCCCTTTCATCAAAGCCGTCCCATGGGGAGCAAATAGGGTCAATTTATCCACTCAACGCAGGGGCAATGATTTCGGCGCCCCCTCTCCCTGACTGGGCGCCCCTTGGGAGCCAAATGCGCCCCCCCCTTGGGAAGGAGGCGCCCCCTGTGGAGGAAGGTGCCCCCTCCCGAAAATCTTGCACACCCGCCCGAAAATGGAATCCGCCGTCCCTGAGCCGGGGGGCGGCAGTCATGAGCCCAGGGCGGTATGAATTAGAGTGGAAGTGACAAGCCAAGGGCGGCATTGATTAGCCGAGGCGGTAGTGATGAACCGGGGGCGGTATGAATCACAGCGGTAAGACGGAGACGGCGTGAGTCAGGGCAGTAGTGCTGAACCAGGGGTCGAAACGTATATTGGGGGTGCTCAAATTATGATTGTGTGTGCTCGCACACCCCAAAGAGATAGAAAATTTCACCCTGGCTGACACTTAAACAGTAAAAGCACGGCAACATCAGTCTACCATTTATTCGGTTTGGGGAATTCCCCCAACAGGCAAACAGGTAACGATTAGACGATAGTGGGCTGCTGTTTGCTTTCTGTGTGTTAGGATCCCCGTTGACAAAACTGTGCCAAGTTTGACCGGTTTTGGGGCCATGGCCGGATTGGTCTCCTCGGCAGTGATAAACCAGAGGTGGTAGTGATCTGCTGGGGGCGGCAGTGAGGGTTTGAGGGAGGAAGAATCTAACCAGGGGTAGCTCATACATGGGTGGAGAATATGCCCCGGCCACCCCGGCCATGGCCGGGGTAACTTTTCAAGTTACCCCGGCGCGGCCGGGGTAACTTTTGGAGTCCTTGTTAATGCTGCAGAAGGTCAAAATTTACGGTTAATATGGTCAGATTTTACAATAAATCGAAGACGCATTTACAAACAATATGTACCTACATAACACCTATTGATGGATGCATTTTAATTTTGGCTAATATTATCTTGCTTCCTGCACCTACTTAACCGTTCCCATATTTCCACAGCTACCTGACAGAGACAAGAAGGAGTAACGAGTGTCTGGTGTTTTGAGACGTCCTACCTATCACGAATCCATTTTTCTTTATAGGTCACATCCTTCCCCTACATTCAGTAAAGATGAAGCGGCAAACAACTTTGGAGGCATTCTTTTTAAGCAAGCATTGAAGAGAAAGGTGAGGCATTACGTTTATTAAATAATACAAATGTCGAAAACTAAACGTTCTTGGGTGGGGGACGTCAGTGGAAGCAAATGGATTTTCATAAAAGGTTTGTACTGAGGATGATTTGATATAATTTATGATGACATTATTCATAATAGTCTGCACGGCTGCCTGCCAAGGACTTAGGGCAGGGGCGGTCATTTTAAGTTTTCTATCACAACTCACGTACATTGTTCCATGTTTTATCAGTTTGTGTAGATGGAAAAATTTTCCATTTTATTCACAACATCCAGATGGAGTGTTTTAGTTGGCAGCCCATTTGGTCTCTTCCTTTCTATTTCATTTTCATCCGCCTTTTTCCAGTTTGTCAGTCCAGTCAACCTCCTCTACCACCACGTCTGGAGTACATTGAAAAGTGCATACATTGAGCTGCATTGAAAACTGTGACTCATTGCCCATTTTAGATAAACTACAATAATAATTTAATGCAGGCTTTGATAGCATGATGTAAACAAGAAATCACGCTATATTTAATACTTAATGTCTGGTATTTACTCCGGGATTTATTTTGTTCAGAAGGCTTTTTCGCGTGTATATAGGAAATTAAAGTAAACCACGTGTTTATTTGATCTTAACTACATGTGAACGCACATCTTCAAAAGTCCATCCAGCCGTATGACCCTGGCAGTTGGTGCGTCCTTAAACCCCAACAAAAGCCCACCCAGGTTTCAGCTGAAACTAAGGCCATTTTGATATTATCCGACGTTGCCTGTTCACTTAATTGTAAAATAACTCTCTTATCAACATTTGTTTATTCTGCAGGAAACATTCCATCAGCCGTTCCCCAGATGGGTATCCCAGCACCAACATCAACATCAAGTCAACACACACCCGAGGACGTCCCTCTTCCTCGTCATCGTTCCGATATATTTTGTTCATGCCATTTACCGTGTCCCTTTCCAGGAAAACCTTTTTGCGGCCATTCACTGTCTCAAAAGATCATACAAGTTGTTATTGAAAATGAAACGATATTCTGTGTTTCGTCTTTACTTTTTTGTCTGTTTTGTGCTCTTTTACTTTTCAATGGACCACTGTGGACCTGCACAGCTGACCTTAGCAATAGGCATGGCATTTTGTGCGGGAAACTGTCCATTTTATTATTCCTCTGGAGTATGTAGGTACATACACTGGACGCATGCCAGGTACGCTGGCGGATCCAGGGGCAGAATGGGCTTAGCCTTCCTCCAAAAAAATATGTGGGGGACTAACAATACAAATTAGCGCCCCCTCTCTCCCCGGTCGACGACACAAAACCCAAGACCACGTCAACACCACTTCACAACCCCCCCCACCCCCGTGGACACAATAAAGGCCACGCCAACGTAGTTTCCCACCCCATGTACCCCCGGTCGACGAGCCCTGGTTAATTTTTGCCCCCCCACAAACAGGTGCGCTGGATCCGTCACTGGCCAGGCATCGGCCGCCGGCCGGGGTAACTTTCAGAACAATTCTCCACCCATGAGCTCATATATGTATGGGTGAACGGAATGTGGCATTTTATAACCTGATTTTAACTGAGAAAGCCAAGCTGTAAAGCATGCCGGAAAACCCGGTACTCAACATATAATTTGTAATAAACTAAAAATTTCCAAAGATAAAAGCTAAAAACCTACCTGAAATGTACCCCAAATCTACCCCAGCCAGGCGGCCACAGTTGTCAGCTGTTGGTGTGACGACAGCGCTGACGTCACGGTGAGTAATCAGCCAATTGAAGGCCTTGAAGCCTATTGAATTTAGTAGTAGTTGCCAGATCATGACGTCATCCCTGGTTTGTTTCTCACCCTAGAGGAGCGTTTTAAAAATCAAAATATTAAACTCATTGTACATTTTTAGAGAAATCATGGACATTTTCATGATTTTCGGCTAAAAATACCCCTAGTTACACAAAATTCCTGTATTCACCAAGGTGCCACATTCCCTTTAATTAAAAAAAATCGGAGGCAGCATTGATTAGCCAGGGGTGGCGTGAATAAGGGCAGCAATGGTTAATCAGGGCGGCAGTTATGAACCAAGGGAGACAGTGATCAGTCAGGGGCGGCAGTGATGAACCAGGGGCGGCAGTGATGAGTTGGGGCGGCACGCGCTTGGGTCAAAATATGCCCGGAACAGCATTATTGAGCAAGAGGTGGCATGAATTAGGGCGTTAGTGATGAACAAGGGACGGCAGCGATCAGCTGGGAGACGGTCCATAATCCTATTTGGGGTTTTAGGGCGCGTTGACATCGAGGGTCATACGGAACCCATAACACTAGATAAAATACGTAAATAGGACATTTCCGCACAAGTTTCAACAAGTCAGGCGGTAAAACAGGTCAAGTTATGAAGATTTCACACGAAATACTAAGGCCCGCGATTAGGTAACATTAAATTCGACGTGATGTAAAACCTGAAAGACTACTAGGATGAAGATGTGACATTAAAACTTACGCTCCTCAGACATGATATTATGCAAGTGATATCCACGGAAGAATGCTCCCCCAGAACGCCCACTCCCCAGATATCCCCAGGATGCTCCTGCCCCGGGAGAGGGTAGTGATGAACCAGGGGCGGCGGTGTTCAGCCAGGGGGCGGCAGTGATCAGCCAGGGGGCGGCATATATCAGTCAGGGGCGGCAGGGGATCAGTCAGTGGGCGGCAGTGATCAGCCAGGGGGTTTCAGTGATCCGTCAGGGGCGGCAAGAATCAGGGCAGCTGTGACGAACCACGAGCGGCAGTGATCAGCCAGGGGCGGCAGGGATTAGCCGGGGGCGGCAGTGATGATTCGGGGGGCGACCGTGACTAACCAGGAGGGACGGAGGACCCGTATACCCGGAGAACCTGTATATGGGTTGAGAATAAACCAGGGACAACATTGATCAGCCACAGTCTCACAATCTCACAATCTCACATGAAATCATGTTGAATTTCTGTCAATAATAAATGTTTTTGTATTGTATTGTATTGTATTGTACAGGCGGCATGAATCAAGGCGGCAGAGATAAACCAGGGGTGTCCGTGATCAGCCAGCTGATCAGTGATGAACAAAAGGCGGCAGTTATCACCGGGGGGGGCAGTGATTAACTGTTGGCGGCAGTCATGGGTGGAGAATATGCCCCGGCCACCCCGGCCATGGCCGGGGTAACTTCAAGTTACCCCGGCGCGGCCGAGGTAACTTTGGATTCGTTTTTAATGCTGCAGAAGGTCAAAATTTACGGTTAATATGGTCAGATTTTACAATAAATCGAAGATGCATTTACAAACAATATGTACCTACATAATACCTATTGATGGGTGCATTTTAATTTTGGCTAATATTATCTTGCTTCCCTGCACCTACTTAACCGTTCCCATATTTCCACAGCTACCTGACAGAGACAAGAAGGAGTAACGAGTGTCTGGTGTTTTGAGACGTCCTACCTATCACGAATCCATTTTTCTTTATAGGTCACATCCTTCCCCTACGTTCAGTAAAGATGAAGCGGCAAAAGACTTTGGAGGCATTCTTTTTAAGCAAGCATCGAAGAGAAAGGTGAGGCATTACGTTTATTAAATAATACAAATGTCGAAAACTAAACGTTCTTGGGGGGACGTCAGTGGAAGCAAATGGATTGTCATAAAAGGTTTAGTACACAAACAAAAAATTCCTACAAAATTTCCGGTTCAGCATTAAATTGGTTCTCATCTTATTTACAGAATAGACAGCAGCGAGTTATTGTCAACGGAAAGTGCTCGGAGTGGGGCCGGGTTATATCGGGCACACCGGAAGGTGGATTGCTGTCGCCTCTTTTTATTCGCGATGTACGTAAATGATCTTCCGGATGAGATTTCCTCCTCCCATTGTCTCATGTTCGCTGACGACTTGAAAATCTATCGTCAGGTCAAGTGCGAGACTGATACAGCCTTGCTTCAGTTCGATATTGATCGAGTGTGTCGATGGTCCAAACGTTGGCGATTGAATCTAAATCCGGACAAGTGCAAATACTTCTTCATGACGTTGAAAACAAAACCGGTTCTGGTAACGTATTCTGTCGAAAATATAGAGTTGGAACGTGTTGAAAAAATCCGTGATTTTTTTTGAAACACGGTTTTTCTTGTATACCTAATCGTGCGTGTGACCTTTATATCCAAAGTAATAGAGACACTTTTATGTCTTGAATATATTTTTATATATTGTTTATAATAATATCTCTCCGCCTTCTTTCTTTCTTTCCTCCTAATGGCCTTGCGCGTGCGAAACGTAGAAGATGCGTTGAAAACGAAGACTATTTCGGCTTCATATATATATAGATTTTTTTTTAATTTTAAGTTGGGACCGTGAGGTCACGGCTAGGCCGGGAGAAGCGCAACACGACACCTTTTTTTAACCGGTACACATCATATCAGTTTATTTTTTTTACTTTTTTTTAACCTTTAATACATCTCATACATCTTATGCATCACAGAGGGTCTAGATATTATGGATCAGAGCCAGGAGCGTAAAGGTGAACAGGACCTTGTCTCTAACCCCCAGCCCGTCTATTTTTGCATGTTATTCCCCTCAATAATTATGTGTAACCTATTCATTATCAAGAAAAAAACAGATACAATATTTCTAGCATATTGCAAAAATGTGTCAGGTGATTATTCTTGCAGCGAGAGGAATCTAGCACACTGATGCATTGCACTTTTACTAAAGCATATGTTGGAGAAACCACAAACAAAATTTGCACAATTCCTAATAGTCCTGGATCAAAATTTGCTTGATAGTGTTTTTGAAGCCTTCCTATGACGATGGGACCTCATGCAGCAGTGGTATGTGAGGGACTACAATGTCATTCCAGGTTTTCGGTATTGTAATTGAGAAAGCAAACGTCCTATAGAGTGTTTCAGCCTGTTGTTGTTGAAAGTGTCGGTTCTGTCTTGTTAGTCTGTGGCACTCATGATAGTGGAAGTGCCTTGCATACACGTCTGGTAGCGTTTTGTTTATGAAATTGGGTAAGATTATTAATTTCTGCTCTTTAATTATGTCTTTTAATGTGAGCAGGTTCAATCTCTTGAAAATCGGGGAACTTGGGGTCATGTAATGCACTCCTTCAATGAGTCTCACAACTCTCTTTTGCATTTTGAATAACTTTGCTATGTTTCCGTCAAAGTTGCTTCCATAGATGAAAGCACAGTAGCTCAAGTAGGGCCGAATCAGAGCGTGGTATAACATAAGGAGGTGCTGTTTTCCCAGAAAATGTTTTGCTCTTGCAATTAATCCAATGTTTCGGCAGAGAGTGTTGAACGTTTTTTGTATGTGCGTTTTAAACTTAAGGTTCTCGTCTAGATGTACGCCAAGATATTTGACAGTTTCTGCCCTTGAAATAGCGTTAGAATTTATTACGATGTCAATGTCTTGAATTTGTTCGGTGATTGAGTATATTTGGTAATAAGTTTTAGATGTATTTAAAGACAGTTTGTTTGCACAGAGCCATTCAAAGATTCTGGGCATTGCTTCATCCATGGTAGACTTAACTTTACTTAATGTTGGACCGGAGAACAGTAGTGCAGTATCATCTGCAAACATGTAAAATTTTGCAGTGTCTGTGCATCTTACAATGTCGTTAACATAAATATTGAATAGGAGGGGCCAAGCAAAAATCCTTGAGGGACACCGATTGTTACTTGTGCCGGTTTTGAAAATGCTTGTTTAAACCTAGTGATTTGGGATCTATTTTCCAGGTATGATTTAAATAAGTCAAGAGCACCATCCCGAACACCATATTTCACCATATTTCCTAACAAAATTTTGTGATCTACCGTATCAAATGCCTTTTTCAAATCTAAGTATAGACCTACAGGTACCTGGTTCTTTACAAGGTCGGATGTGATGTTTTCATGCAATAATCATATTGGCATATACGTTGAATGTTTTTTCCTGAAACCGAATTGGGAGTCTGTTAAGATGTGTTGTTCAAGCAAATACTCCATTAGTTGATTATACATCACCCGTTCTAGAATTTTAGAAATCACGGGTAGAACAGAAATTGGTCTGTAGTTGTTCAGCTGTACATTGGATCCTGATTTGAATATAGGTGTTATCATTGCAGATTTTAGACAGTCAGGAAAAATGTGTTTTTCGATTGATATATTGATAAGATGTGTTATATCATTAATAATGTAGGGTGCAATCGCTTTCAAAACCTTGGATGATATACCATCTATTCCTGGTCCTGTATTTTTAGACATTTTACTACAGACAAGACATGTTCTGGGGTGACAGGCAACATCCTAAACCTAGTCCTTTGATCAACCAAATAGCTAAGAGGGTCCGAGAATGTTGATGATAGGTTGTTTTGCAGTGATTTTCCTATAGTGCTAAAGAAGGTGTTAAACTCGTCTGCAATGTCGTTTGGATCACTTATGGCTCTTCCATTGATTTCAAAAGATTTGGGAAGTTGTGGGCGTGTTTTTCCCCTGTGAAGGATTTCAGACATGGTCGACCAGAGTTTTCTAGCATTTGTTTTGTGAAGATGAAGCTTATTGCGATAGTACCTAATTTTGGCATGTTCTATCACCGAGTTTAGCCGATTCCTATATTGTTTAAAGTCTCTTTCTTTGAATAGATTCGATCTGTCTCGTATAAATTTTTTGTGGAGCTTGTTTTTCTTATTAATACATCGGAGAATGGCAGGAGAAATCCAGGGTTGAATGGGGTCATATCTTCATAAACAAACAGGTGCGCTGGATCCGCCACTGGCCAGGCATCGGCCGCCGGCCGGGGTAACTTTCATAACAATTCTCCACCCATGGCGGCAGTGATTAGGCGGGGGTGGCAGTGATGTGGCGTCACAAATTAGGGGAAAGTGATAAGCCAGGCGGCATTGATGAGCTAGAGGTGGAACAATTAGGGTGGAAGTAATGAACTCGGGACGGGAAAAACTTGCCAGGAGCGGCAGCAATCAGGGCGGCAGTGATGAGATAGAGGTGACACTGTTCAGGGCAGCGGTGATAAACCAGGGGTGCTCAAATTAGGATCGGGGTACTCAAATTAGGATTTGGGTGCTCGGGCATCCCCAAGATATAGAAAATTACATCCCTGACAATTGTTATTATTATTGTACATTTGATTGAATCAAAGAGACAATTCTAGTAGCTGGTTGATTTGGATGTAAATTTAATTGAACCGTAGAGAGATTCCAGTAGCTGGTTGATTTGCTAGTGCATTTGATTGAATCGTAGTAGCTGATTGAATCCCAGTAGCTGCCGAAAGCCGGTCTTGAGCGCCGAGTCAAGTTGCAACAAGGTCACACGTCTCCAGTGGCCCATCGCCCTCTGTTGAGCTTCCTAGAGCTCAGTCCAGTTACGCAGAGCCTCGAGGTGTGCATGAGACCGGAATCTGATGGAAATTACGGAAAACTAACAAAGGGATGGGTATGAACCCAGGGCATGGCTACTGATTATGCACTTGTTTCCCTATGGTCAATTATTTTTGAAAAGTGGCGGCACGCGTTTTCCAGTTAAATAACTATACATTTTCCAAATCTAACCTTTGCTGACCTTGTTTGCAGAGTTGTGCGTTTCAGAATTTTCTTGAGTCTTCTCAACTCAAGTGCTGAGAGCGGTTGACTCACCTCCGACTCATCTCATGATCAGGAGTTCAGTGAGTCGACTCAACTCTGACTCAATGCTAAATAAATCCGACTCAAATCTGACTCAACTCATGACTCAACTCAACTCAAACTTCGACTCGTTTTCAAAATAAAATAAATAAATGATAAATATATAAATAATATTTAAAAATTAGAAATCAATCAATAAACCAGCAAAAAACAAGCTGTTCAGAGTCTGACACAAACCAGAATATTAATAGAAGTAAAATTGATGGGCATTCAAACATTGGTTAACACTAAGCCCGCAACCATGAATAACTTTTTTACTTCTTCCATACTGTCCTTGCCCAAAAAACCTACCACAACATGTTGCAATTATTTCTAAAAGGAGCATTGCATATTAAACTAGGTAAATGGAATGGAAAGGAACCTAAGAGGGCTAAGGTTACACCAACACAGGCAAAAATTGAGCCTCCATACTGTCAAAAAGGTCCAAGCTAAAAAGCATGATACAAACTGTATTTGTAGGGATGGTATACGTATTGCTTTTTTCTGTTAAAGAACGATGCTAGGTTATTTTCTTAATGAAATATTACTATGCCATGAGTTTAATCAAAATGTAAGCAATAATTACTAGAGTACCTAGTTGCTATTGCGAAAGAACTATAGCGAACCCTAAGCAAAAGTATACCATATATGACAAAGGACAATAGAAATGGAAATTCTATCAACGTGTTGGATCTTGATATATTCATATTTCAAACCAAATCCAATTGTAAGCTTGAGAACCTCCAATACAGTACGTACCTATCGCTCTTCAAAATTGGATTTGGAGCATGATTTCATAGAATATTGCTAATGTATAGCTTTCCAAATAAAACACGGACGCCAAGCAAGGCTCTCTGATCAGACAAAAGTAGTAGCATGAAATAAATCCCTCTGATTCTTGCGATCAAGGCGTCTCAACATTTCTGTCCAATCGAGGGTCAAACTTTTCTATGTTAATAGCAGTATCTGCTTTTAATAGGCAAAATGGAAAGAGCAGCGGCAGACGGCGCATTTAAGACAAAAGAAACAATATAGCATGTAGGTATAAAAATATTAGTATGGCTTTATGAATTATCACGTGATGCTTACACTATTTGCCTTGAGGCTAATTAAGCTTGAACCTATACGCGCTTGAATTTGTTCTTCAAAGACATGAATACCGCACATTATTCTCAGACGACGACCACTGACGACAACAATCAGCGACAACGACGATGCGTGTTGCTGAAGTGTTTGGAGTAAAGAAGTAATGTTGAATATTGAAGATAAGAAGTTTTTGAGGGATTGGAAATGTATTTTGTAGTGCGTTCCACCACTTCAAATGTTTAAAGACAAGGCCAGTGATAGGAACTTGGTTAATTTTTTTCAAGTATATGTATTATTTCTGCCAAAGGATTTCTTCAGACCTGATGGGCCTTTAAAATAAGCAATTGAACCATATATTTATTGATATATTGAAACAAATTGAAACTTTGATTTAAACACTTTAAATGCTGTAGGGAAAAGGTATTTAAAGGGGGTTAAAGGAGATTTGCGAAAAGTAGGCCAATTCAAACACTTACTAGACATCATGTTTACCTGTTGAGCCAACTTTTTTGGTCAACTCATTGACGTGTTGTGAACCGACTCAACTCAACTCGACTCACTTGTCTAATTTTTTCGACTCAACTCAACTCAACTCAGTGTCGAATGAGCCAGAATTTGAGTTAAACTCCAGCTCTGACTCGCGAGTCGCACAACTCTGCTTGTTTGCACTTTGTCCTTCCGTTACCCGTGGAAGTGGGAGGATATGCTGCTCCTGCACTTGCTACCCATCTCCAGCGCCCAACTCAGATTATTATTAATTAGCAGTTGGCGTTGTTAAGCACTGTGACAAAGCCAACTTTGCCACATGTTGGCTCTGCGACTGCGTTATTCCGGGAACGGCGCGGTCCGTTCGTTACTCGGCAGCAGGCAGTGCACCCCCTCCCTGAGCCAGGACACCTCTGACTGCGGGCAGGGCGCACCCGCCGCAGGCCAGCTCCAATTCGGTGGAGATGAGCTGCCCCCCCCAGTCACAGCCGACCTCGGCGCGCCCGTCTGAGTTGGACCGACGCTAACGCGGCTTGTCAGGTGGGCCTGGGCCGCCCCTGCGTCGGCAGCTGACGACGCGGCGCGGCGCCACCGGCGCGGCGACACCCCTGCGCGATGTCAGTGTCGTCAGTGCAGGTGCAACTAGGGCCAAGTGTCACCGTGGTTGGTGTTGCGTGGCAGCAGGGCTGCGTCGGACGGGCCTCTGCTGGCCTCGTTAAACGGTTGGGGGGTGTGACTGAGGTGAGGATGCGAGGGGTGCCAGCTTAGGCGGGTGCAAATGGCTGAAACCGTGAATTAACAATATTATTGTCGTGCCGAAGCTTGCAGCGTCCCTGCTGCTACCTGGATCGTGTGAACTGCAGTGATACAAAACGTATTTCAATGTTACTGTCTTTGGGTTTCTTTGGGATAATTTCCAGCATTCGACCCTCTGCCAACTCGGTTTAGTTTAGTTCAAAATTAGCTTCCAAATCGCGGCGGTGCAGTGCCAGGAATCGAGGAATTGCCATGAACAAGCTGGTCAAAACCAAAGTGGAGTTTATGTAATGATGTCAAGACGCCAGGAGCAGCGCTCGAGCTCCAGTCCTTCGTTGATGCAGCGGGAGCCACATCCGCTGTCGGGCTCGGCGGCGCCGCGGGCGCGCCAGCTGCTGGAGGCGATGTTGAGACGGGAGCGGGCCCGCGCCAGCGCTGACGACAGTCCCTTGGGCAGCGCTGCTGGCCAACAGCTGGCAGCGCTGCCGGAGCCGTGCGCAGGGCCATTGGACCGCCAGCTGCAGCTGCACGTGCAGCACCAGCGACTGCACATAGTGTCGCCGCACAGACAGCCGGCAGCTCTCTGGCCGCAGTCGGCCGGCGCCTGGCACCACCACCGTCTACCCTCGGTCGACTTCAGTCCAGGCGAGACTCACGGCACACCCATGGTTACCGTGCAGACCAGGCGCGGCCGCCAGGTGCGCTTGCCCAAGCTGACCATCCCGCTGCTCAGTGTCACCGATGCCTGGTCCCTCTCTCCGTGAGTACAGCCTCCCGGCCGGCGTCTGGTCCTCTCTCCGAGGAAATACCACCTGGCCGATGTCTGATCATCTTGCTTGTTGGAAATCCTCGCTGTTATCGAGTATGGAGAGTTTGTCAAGACAATATGTTGGAAAATAGATATGTCTAGCTCGCACCAATTTTGACCGATAATTATATCGCGATTATAATCGCCTTTTGGAATCTGCAATGTATTCTGAATGGAATTTGCTATAGCTCTGTGACAGTGGCGGATCCATGCCTTCATTGGAGTGGGGGAGGGAGTGGGGGGGGTTCTAGGGGCTCGAGCCTCACCAGCTGTTGCCTCGGAACAGTCTTCGACTACGCAATATCGAAGGGCACCCTGACATCTTGGGGAGAGGGGGGGTGCTTGAGCCCCTTTAGACCTCGTTGTATCCGCCATTGCTCTTTGAAGAGAAATAGTCTTTGTAACAATCTGAGACAATTTATTGGAATGTCAGCAAACCGCCAATTGCTACTGATGACACTGAAAGGACTTTCTCAAATATTGTTCATATATCAAAGTATATATAATATTATACCTATACCTGTCTACGGGTAGAAGGTAGGTATAATCCGAAGGACTATACCTAACTTTTCATCACACGTGCTCATTATTATTTGCCAGGCCAACAAAGCATTAGGGTTAATGATTCGTTCCTTTCAAACAAGCCTGCGAGAGACAAAACTTAACAACAAAACATTACAGCGTATAATGCCAACGTCCGGTCCATTCATGGGTATGACAGGATAGTCTGGAATGGTGCAAACAAAACCCAAGCCGAGCGGGTTGACCGCGTACAGCATAAATTTTGTGGCTCAATTCCCATTAATTCAGACCATGTAATACTTTGACTTATACCTTACTCTTACGACACTTCAGAATCGATTCTCTCGCTGCACGCCGGGTTCAACACGATCTCCTCTTTATAAAATCAATACTTTCACTCAAGATTATATCCGAAACTCTGTTGAGTTGTTTTGGTATTCATGTTACTATACGGCCTACTCGAAACCTACGTCTTTTTTTGCTGAGTGCCACGGCCGCGTTAATACTGCCGCCTCAGGTTTACTATGTATGAGACCGCGAAATAGAAATAGGTGTCTGGTGGTGTAGAGCTCCGACTTTTTTAATCACACCATAGGTACCTTGAAAAACGTGTCTTAGCATATGTAAGAACCCTGAATACGGTGGATAACCTCTGAATTTTGTTTGAGTGACCTGTCGATGTATCGTATTTTAACATCTTGTCTGTTGGGTTGTTTTTTTCCGAAAACAACTGTGTGCTGTGAGTGTCTGATGTGCGTGTTGTTTTATTTCATTACATCACTTATAAATGGATGCTTATATGTTGGTGATTTGAAGCTACTGATCAAATAAACAATAAACAGATATCTACTGAGCAGAACAGACGGTCTCGCGACCGACGGTTAAAGATGGGTGGAAAGCGACACCGCACGCCTGGAATAGCGGGGAGGGGTGGCAAGGGGTGCCTGGACCCCGTTTTTTTAAATAAAAATTCTCTCGGTTTCAGCTAAAACCAGCTCGGATACCAGATCAGTTCGGGGGTACCAGACCAAGTCAGAAGGTATTTAATCAGCCCAGGAGCCCAATATCAGCTTAGGGGCCCTCATCGGCATCAGTGGGCCAGCTCAGCTCAAGGCCCCAGAGCTGCTGAGGAAATTACTCAATCAACTCAGGAGGCCCAGATCAGCTTAAAGGGGACCAGATTGGCTCAGGGGCACCAAACTAGCTCAAGGGGCACCAGACTAGCTCAAAGGGCATGGGATGGGCTCAGGGGGCATTAGTTTAGCTCAGGGGGGCAACATATCTGCTCAGGGGGCACCAAATGGATCAGCCCGGGGGCCAGATCAGCTCCTAGCCCGCAGACTAGAGCAGGGGCATAGATCAGCTCAGGGAACACAATATCAGCTCAGGGTGCACCAGACCAGCTCAGAGGGCACCAGAGATCATCTAAGGAGACATCAATAATCAGCTCAGAGAGCACCCAGTGACCCAAAATAGGTTTTGCGCTAGGGTGTCGAGTGGAAAATTCAGCTTGGAATATATGGCAAGTGAGTGGAAAATTCCCCTCAAAATGTATGGTGGAGTAAAAATTTTCCAATTTGGGTACTCAGGTGGTAAACTCTCAGAGCCCTTGTTTTAACTGAGGGATGGATATTTTGTTTAATTTTCTCAAAGTAAATATTTTTAAATCGTCCCCAAGCAGCATTGTTTGACCATTACCATGTAAAAATTTGGGTTTAACAGGTAAATCTTTACCAACTGAAACCCCCTGATGCAGACTCCAATTATTTTTTAAGGCATTGGTGATTTGTCACGACAAAACGTTCTTTGAGGGGCCTCTGAGACCAACCTTCGGGGAGAAAGAACTCTGGGAGCCACCAAGACTAACATTTGTGGGATGAAGACCAACTCTTGGGGGGCTTCCCTAGACCAATTCTTGTGCCCCTCCTCTCCTCTCCCATATGACCAGCTCTAAAAAGCCTCTGAGACGAAATATCGGGGCCCCCTTAAACCAACTCTGCAGAGGAGGCCTCCGAGACCGGCAGGTGGTGAAAAATAAAGAAGGGATTTTTCATGCAATACCTAGTGCCTAAGTTTATTATCTAAGCATACACTGTATAGTTTTTCTGTCCGGGACAACGCCCCTCCTATACCTATAGTTATCGGAATTTTGGATGCCACTCCTGACCTCAATCACGGCACCTCGCATACACTTATGCTAGGGCCCAGTAGAGCCTTGGCTTACACTTAAGTAACCCAGACGAAACTAAAAACTCTCTATCATGGCAATAAACTCTTCCAGGCTCTTGCTAAAAGTTTCTATTCTTTACTTGTCAATTCCCCTGCTACTCTTCACATATATTCTCACCTTCATATGAATATGCTGCTTTGTATGAATCTAATCGAAGCTACAGCCTTATTTCTGTTTTGTTTCTTCCTTTCGTCTACATCAGCCAGGCGCGGTGGTTTGCGACCGTTGCGACAGGGTCAGAGCGACTACTATTTTAAATTTTCTCGTCGCTTGCTACCTGCCGGTCGCCTGAGCTACATAATTTGCATTTAAAAAATTGCCCTAAATTAATTTTCTGAATCCTTATAGGCCAAAAAACTACAGATAAAATTACACAAAGAGGAAGACAAACAATGTTTTATCAATAACGAATATGCAACCTGCCTTTCAAAAAGCCTAAAGATGCCGCTTTTATTTACTAGATGTAAAGACGGCGTTTTGGTAAGTCCACGCCGTAGACCAGCCATACAAAAAAGTGCCGATGTTTGAAGGGTAACTGGATGCAGTCTTGTTGCCAGAAAAATTCATTTAATGAAAATGTAGAGTTTCAATATATTCAAATACCGGACACTTTCAGTTCTACTAAAATATCAGCGTTTTTATGCCTAGGGTGTCGTAGGGTGTTGTGAGTGGATTTGGGTGTCACATGGCGTGGACGCAGCAATGAAGGGCTCATACGGATAAAAATGATTTTCTTCGCAATAAATGGTCAATTTTCTATGATACAATGTCAAAAAAAATATGCTGCTTGGCATACAAATTTCAAGATTTGCTTTTTACAAGCAAGCTTTTACAAGCTTTTAACAAAAATATGACCAAACATGGTTTTTCACTATTCTCGATACCAGAAATACAAAAAGAACTTTTCAAGGACGTAAGCCTAGAAATAATGTGCACAGATAAACTGCTTTCCAGAAATGTATCATTCAAAGCGGTCAGTTCATTTCTTTGGCAACAAAAGGCTAGGGTGTCTAATTTTCCACTCACAAATTTTGTGAGTTGTGGAATTTAGTGGCGGTGTTCACCCACTGGAACTTTCTCGGGGTGGGGGGGGGGGCACTGAGCATCTTGCCCGCGCCAGAATTTCGATTCTGTTGTTCCACTGAAATCGGTGGAGATAAGGATGCCAGGTATAATTGGCCAGAAAAATAGAAGTCGCCAGATTTTCTTTCAGAAAAGCGAAAGAAGCGCATAAGAGCCGAGTTAATTTGGCGATCTTCTATTCGATTCTGCTCCTCTCTTTTTCCAGTGGACGTTAGTAGAGGAGGCAATTGAACTTGCCCTTGTAGTAAGTAATTGTTGAGTATTGTTAAAAAGAATGTGGCACCTTGGTTGAATCCTGGAATTTAGTGTAATTAGGCGTACTTTTAGTCAAAAATAATGAAACCACTCATGATTTCTCTGAAAAAAATGTGCAATAGGCTCAATATCTGGTTTTTAAAAATCCTCCTCTAGAAAAAGAAATAAATATCAGCCTGTGGATGATGTCACGATCTGGCAACCACTACCATACTTGAAACGCTTCAAGGGCTTCGATTGGCTGATGCTCATCGTAACGTCAGCATATGTCGTCACACCAGTAGCTTACAACAATGGCCGCGGCGACGGGGGCTGAGGGGGCTGGTGTCAGGCAGGTTTTAGTTTTTTTCTACGGAAATATGGAGTTCCAAGACAAATGAAATATGGAGTACCGGGTTTTCCGACCTGCTTTACAACTTGGCTATCTCAGTTAAAATCACGTTGTGAAGGTGCCACATTCCCCTTTAACTTTGTGAGTGAATCTTGTCTTTGGTAACTAGAACCATAATTGAAAAGTGAAAGGAGAATTCAGCAAAAAAAAGTGAGTGGAAAATTCTGCTTGACTGGGTATCGCTCTACACCCAGCACCCCAGGTTTTGGGACACTGAGAGCACCTGATCAGCTCAAGAGGCGCCACATTGGCTAAGGGGACAGTAGATCAACTCCAGGAGGCATAAGATCAGCTCGGAGGGGGGCAGATCAGATCAAGGGGCCCTAAAACAGCTAATAGGGCACCAGGCAGGCTCGGAGGCATCAGACTGACTCAGAGAGCATTAGATAGGTTCAAGAGGCACAATCATTTGCTCAGGGGGCACCAGATTGACTCAGGGGGCACCAGATTAGCTTAGAGGGCACGTGATCAGCTCAAGGGGCCAATAACAGCTCAGTGGGCACCAGATGGGCTCAAGGGGCACCAGATGAGCTCAAGGGGCACCAGATTAGCTCCGCCTGCTTGGAAAGGCAACAAAATTTCCCAGCTGACCAAAAAAGGCACTAAATTGTCGAACATTTGTTTTTATCGCTAAATGCAGTATAGTTGCATCTAGGTTCAACAGAGTAGGGCTCTAAATTTCGAGTGGCAAGGTCCAAACGGGGTACACCACCTAGCGATCAAAGGGCACTTCGGCACTGATGGGAGGGGCACGTGCCCCCTGTGCCCACCCCCCCTGCTGCGCCCCTGGTCGTGACTTCTGATTAGTTACGCCGGGGTGCGCGGGCTCCGTTTTCCGCCTTTTTAGCAGTTGAAAACTAGACGTCCTGGAGCGCCACAGCGGTCCTGTTTTAGTGGAGTGCAGACAGAGCGAGGAAATCCGGCGATATAACAGTAATATTAGCGGCGGTCCTGTTTTAGTGGAGTGCAGACAGAAGCCGAAACCCGGCGATATAACAGTAATATTAGCGGGGGTCCTGTTTTAGTGGAGTGCAGACAGAGCGAGGAAATCCGGCGATATAACAGTAATATTAGCGGCGGTCCTGTTTTAGTGGAGTGCAGACAGAGCGAGGAAATCCGGCGATATAACAGTAATATTAGCGGCGGTCCTGTTTTAGTGGAGTGCAGACAGAGCGAGGAAATCCGGCGATATAACAGTAATATTAGCGGCGGTCCTGTTTTAGTGGAGTGCAGACAGAGCGAGGAAATCCGGCGATATAACAGTAATATTAGCGGCGGTCCTGTTTTAGTGGAGTGCAGACAGAGCGAGGAAATCCGGCGATATAACAGTAATATTAGCGGCGGTCCTGTTTTAGTGGAGTGCAGACAGAGCGAGGAAATCCGGCGATATAACAGTAATATTAGCGGCGGTCCTGTTTTAGTGGAGTGCAGACAGAGCGAGGAAATCCGGCGATATAACAGTAATATTAGCGGCGGTCCTGTTTTAGTGGAGTGCAGACAGAGCGAGGAAATCCGGCGATATAACAGTAATATTAGCGGCGGTCCTGTTTTAGTGGAGTGCAGACAGAGCGAGGAAATCCGGCGATATAACAGTAATATTAGCGGCGGTCCTGTTTTAGTGGAGTGCAGACAGAGCGAGGAAATCCGGCGATATAACAGTAATATTAGCGGCGGTCCTGTTTTAGTGGAGTGCAGACAGAGCGAGGAAATCCGGCGATATAACAGTAATATTAGCGGCGGTCCTGTTTTAGTGGAGTGCAGACAGAGCGAGGAAATCCGGCGATATAACAGTAATATTAGCGGCGGTCCTGTTTTAGTGGAGTGCAGACAGAGCGAGGAAATCCGGCGATATAACAGTAATATTAGCGGCGGTCCTGTTTTAGTGGAGTGCAGACAGAGCGAGGAAATCCGGCGATATAACAGTAATATTAGCGGCGGTCCTGTTTTAGTGGAGTGCAGACAGAGCGAGGAAATCCGGCGATATAACAGTAATATTAGCGGCGGTCCTGTTTTAGTGGAGTGCAGACAGAGCGAGGAAATCCGGCGATATAACAGTAATATTAGCGGCGGTCCTGTTTTAGTTGAGTACAGACAGAGCGAGGAAATCCGGCGATATAACAATAATATTAGCGGCGGTCCTGTTTTAGTGGAGTGCAGACAGAGCGAGGGAATTCGGCGATATAACTGTAATATTAGCGGCGGTCCTGTTTTAGTGGAGTGCAGACAGAGCGTGGAAATCCGGCGCTATAACATGGGCGCCCGAACAAAAGAAGGATCTAAATGGCGTAGTGCGGTTGTGTAGTGCCTCAGTGCGTTGGTTGGAACTGAATCTAAGCATTTGCTTCACCCACCCGCTCTCCATTGGTCTGGAATCCGGATCTGGAAGACTGCAATTTCGATGAGTACTTACAACGTTTTGACATCTTTGTGGAAAACTGGGATATTCCGCCGGAGAAAAAGCCGGTCACGTTTCAGTAGTTTCGGTTTCAATCGTACCGACAGCACTGGTGCCTCGTACATCTGCCAGTGTGGCCCGGTTTCGGTTTCACTCATACTGACATCACTGGTGCCTCGTACATCTGCCAGTGTGGCCCGGTTTTGGTTTTACTCGTACCGACAGCACTGGTGTCTCGTACATCTGCCAGTGTGGCCCGGTTTTGGTTTCACTCGTACCGACAGCACTGGTGCCTCGCACATCTGCCAGTGTGGCCCGGTTTTGGTTTCGCTCGTACCGACAGCAGGAGGGTCAGAGCATTTCAGCTTACATTGCCCAACTTAAACGCCTGTCTCGCCGCTGTCAATTTCAGCGATTGGATGAACAGCTCGGTGATCGGCTGGTCTGCGGCATCCACAGCGATCGCATTCAGCGTCGACTGCTGCAAGAAGGCGACGGCCTCACCAGGCAGCGTGTTCATGACAAGGTCATCGCAGCCGAAACCACCACAAGTGACGTCTATGCCCTGAGCGGTCGGCACTAGAAACTGGAGTTTTTGCTGGGCGTTTCCCGTCTGGTGGCGCTAGTGGGCTCAGTGCTATGAGCTTTCGCGAGCTTTGCGCCAGAATCTAACAGATAGTGATGGACAGAATGAAGTACGCTTGCAGTGTGTTCATAGTTGTAAAGTGTTCCGAGACTAAAAACATGTTTATTTCTCTTTTGGTGGTTTGCATTGCGCAATAGTATAATATAAGAGAATAAGAGGGATGCACGTATTGACACCCATGCTCAATTTTATTTTTTTATTTTTAGACCAGATCCACTACAGATCAACAATCAACAATCAGCGACAACGACGCGTGTTCTTGGAGTGTTTGAAGTGAAGAAAGGATGCGATCATAAATAGACTTGCAGTCATTTAGCGTAGATGTATTGATGAATGCCAATGATCACACCATCTGAAAGACAGGCAAAAGGTAAGTAAACATGTGAAACAAATTAGGGTGCAATGAGAGAGCTCTGGATTACTCTAATAGGTACTTGTAGTCTATTTCAAGTGCAGTTTTTTCAGTTGTCCATCTCCTGCTAGAAACTGGATAATGAGTACGTTCGGTGTATGGAGTGATGTGCCGAAACGATTGTTATCTATGTTTTTTTCGATACATATAGAATAAATTTGGAGGACAAATATGATGAATATCTCGATAAAATTTTTTTGAAATAGCATTTGGTCGCAAGTTTCACGTTCAATTTGATTTAAAAATGAAACACAGATCTACCGAGTGCGGTAGAGTGGCTGAGGCCGCTTCAATCATCGCTCCTCGTTTCTTGCTGTTAATTTGTTGAAATAGTGCGTATCCGGTGTGAACAAAGTGTCAAATGTCTTCTGTAATCTTGTAGGTAGGCAGCCCCCCTCCAACAGCCAGCGCAGACGACCGGATGTGACGTCACACCTCGTAGCATATAACATGGGAAAATTAAATGATTAAATATTCAAATTTTTGCAAGGAAAGGCTCAGAATCCAAAGTTAAATGCAAATTTATTGCATTTGGCATAAATTTGATTGCTGTGTATTCACACAAATTCATAGGCGGTTAATGCCGTTAGCAGCAGTTTGCCGCACGGCCCAATGGTGAAGGAATTCCTCCACGCCCGTGTGACGTCACGTGGGCGTGAAGGAATCCCCTTGAACGTACCTTTAAGTAAAGGTATCTTGGTAGGTAGGTACTGATTCACATATTTTCAGGTTTGGGATTGTGTTTCAAGCCATATAGGAGGAACGTTTTTCGCCAAGCCAGAACTTCATCCACATCAGCTCCACCGAAAGGTAACGACATCCTCACCTGTTTCATTGCTACTGATTTTACTTGACTCTACTGCGCCAGTTTTGCCTTCTTTCATCACTTACGTCGCACAAGCCCGACTGAAGTTTTCGCAAAAAAAAACGTGACGTTGTGAAAGGGAGATACGCGAAAAAATTTTTATTGTGCTTTCTTGATATTTGAAAAATCCTGATCCTGAAACCAATAGTCATTTTTGTATCTTCGACCAATTTTTTGGGAGGCCACATCACAATTATTGAAATATTTATCAATGACAGAGTATTAATCCCAGCACTCCATCACTAGCCAGGGACAGTCTTTTCTCGTTGCCATGGTTACTAACATTGTGTTTTGATGTTTCTCATGTTATGTATTTGTATTCAGAATGTATTTTTACACTTGTTTTAGTCATTAATTTTACAAATTTATTCCACGAGAAAGATTTGAAAAAATTTAAACATCTACCTCCGGTCCGACTCGAACTAGCCGGAGATGTGTTCGGCTGCAGGCGGACTGGCAGGTTTTTCTGCAACGCGCATGCGCAATATCGTATTTTATAGAATGCAGACGGCAGGCAGCCAGCCCGTAATATGCAGGATTGCTCCTGCGCACCACAAAAGAGTTTGTAGGTTACCAGCAGTCCAACACACCTCTGTTCGAGTTTTGCAAAACAAACCCAGGAGCCGGCCGGGAGGAATGCAAATTGCCGTTGAGTCGCTTTAGAACCCAACTAGAGATGAAAATCTGCCCGGCGGTACCCCGAAGGCTGTAATGGGCTCGGCTTGGTGAAGTAAGGACATTGAAGACATAAGTGTCGCCACCGGAAAAAAGTGGGGGCGAGCCAAACTTCAACCTGATGCTGACAAAATACCTTCAACATCAGGACCAAAAACTTCGAATTTGGGCTCCTCGTAGCCTTCCGCAGCGGCTGGATATAAGAATATCCGGTTTTCCCTAATTTTGACTGAGATCAGGAAATTTTTGGCCGAAAAGTGAGGGGCCAGGTCCCCTGGCCCCCCTTTTCCGACGCGTATGAGTGAAGACCCGTGTTTAGTGTTTCAAGTGTGTAGACTATGGTGCTCTGAACTGAAACATACAATGGCTGATCCAGCTTTTCTATTGAAGGGGGGAAGGTGCATTTAGATCAGAATCTATGAACGCCGAGGATGGCCAGGGGTTGTGCTGTAGAGCTGATGTGTATCGGAGGGACCAAATGTGTATCGGAGGGACCATCACCCCCAAAGCGTTGGGGGACCAAACTATCTTTTGGCCCCCAAAACGCCGGAGAAATTTTTGAAAAAAGTGTTTACCCTAGGTCTGTAGAGTAAAAAATATCCGCTACCCCTCGCCCCGGAGAGCGATCATGTACTGGGAGATGTAGCTTTATACTAGGTCTGACAAGCACTGAAAGACATGTTTACACAAGGTCTGTAGAGCAAAAAAATATTCGTTCCCACCCAGGAGAGGCAGAAATGGGTTTGCCCCCCCCTAATTCTAGGTGCCGTGGCGGCGCTCATTGGCACAAGTGTTCTGTCGTTGGAGCATCTTACCATCTAGCCCCCAGCGGAAATGAAAATGACCTTGCGGGAAATTTTCACTACAATTTAAATGTCTCCTAATTTAACACGCGCTTTGACGGGGGTATGAGCCACCTTCACCATGACGAGGGGGTGGGTACCCGCCCCCCTAAGATCTCGAGAACCACCGTAGGTAGCGAAAAACGGTAAAGCGTTGGGTAGCCCATCTATTTCTTAATCGAAAATATTTGAACCATTTTTGGTCAGGTCACATTCAAGGTCACGAGAGGTTGAAACATGCCGTCCTATAAGTCTGCGAAGTATGGCAGCAGGCCAGACGAGTCGCACCAGCCATCTAAAATTCTCGCACCGCCAGCCACCAAAAATTTGCACCAATCTTCCATATACCAGGGAGAAAAACGCACCCATTCCTACCCACAAGATGCAATGATATCTCTCTTATTAGTTAGTTAGTTAGTTGAGGACTTTTCATAAGGCCCCCTCCTGTATCTTTATAACCACCTAGTCATTATTTGTTTGGTTTTCAGTGTCACCTTCCTCGCACCAGTCTCATAAATTCGCACCAGGTTGGTAAAATTCGCACACTCGCTCCTGTCCCCAAGGGCACTCGCACCAACGAGATCTCGTCAAAAATGTCATACTTTGCACACTGGCCGTCCTAGGGATAACATATAAATTAAGGTTTTCGGCCATTACATCTGAACAAGTAAAGATAGAGCAAAAGTACTTTTAAACTATAGGAATCCTCGTAGCAAGCCGAATCGAATGATATATGATTTGACCTTGCTAGGTTAAATCAAGGATTTGACCTGACCTGAGGTCAGGTCAAGGTCAAATTATATAAAATTCATATTATTAGAACCGCAAAGACAAGGTGAGTCTAATGAAACTAGAATGAACGCTTTATCACCATCCGTTACTGATTTATTAAGTAAAAAACATTTTTCCCATGTATTTCCAACGGATAGGTACCTGACCTTAGGTCATCGATATCAAAAATACCGGAAAATATTTTAGAGAACTCAGTGGGCCCATTATGTGATGAATTTCAATCGGATAAGTTCACCCTGCTCCGACTTATACTATCTTAAACTTCTTTGAGGTCAGGTCACTTGACCTGTACTGGTGATCTGACCTGAGATGACCTAACCTTAAAATTTTCACAGAAGTTGTAAAAATGATGAGGGAAAAGGTATGCCAAGTACGGCGGCGCTACGCGCCACCGTTTTTCTGCTGTCTCCGAAAAACCCGAGGGGGGCGGGTACCCGCCCCCGTCAATGCGCGTGTTAAAATAACTACCAGCCATATGTTCAGCCGGAACATTTTTCAATGGATATTTATTTTCAGGCATTTTCTCAACTTTGTTAAGCTAAATCAGGACACAACACAACAAACGTGGGAGGCATTTTCTTTCGAACATCTAGCAACTTCACCAGAAAACGATATAATGTGTTAAAATGCTTAGGTAAATACCGTGGAACAAAATTTATGTACCAATGCAGTGATTTATATTCATCACGGCAGCGAAGAGGCTCCTTTGACATCACATTGAGCGAAATTTTTCGGAAAGACTATTTAATTCAGCACCATCTCGGCAGACATTTCCAAATGAAATATCGCAATCCATAATCATACATTTAATCATGATATAGGTGAGCAGAGAATCGACGGTATACAAATGCTAAACGAAATCGTAACGCCGTGCACATGTTTTGTGTGGTGTTGCGTTCATTTCCACACGTATTCTTCCATGGTTCGCGCACTAACGCAGTCTCAGCCACTGAGCCGTTTGTCAGGATAAATATATGACGAATACTTCACTTCTTGTTCAGATCCACCAAAAATAGGACACTGTGTACAAAGGTCACACTACTATACATAACAGGGAAGCCAACAGTTTGATTTGACTAGCATACATAACTGATAAGTTTACGGCGGCAACAAACTACGGAACACAAAATGTACAGATCACGCATAAAATTTTGCCCCTGCCCATTGTTGGGTATGCAGGAGTGCCCTTCCCTTTCCCATGTGCCCATTTACTTTACGAAGGAAAACAAAGAAGAAAAATGTATAGCAAATATTATGGGCCACACCACTCCCCGCTATTTTTTTGGGTTTTTAAATGCTTTTGCGCAAGGGACATCCAAAAATCACAAAAAACACATGTAAAAAACCAAACGTACACACAACTGTTATCACTTCTATCATAGATATATATAGATCAATGCACGTTCCTAAAATATATAAATAATCCTTTATCAATCACCGACTCGTACCTCTGACGCGGCGCTACAGCGGGTAAACGCCCGATTAGTATACGAACTGGGTGCAGATACAGTATTATCAATAATAGCTGGCTACCTGAGGATACTACTCAATCACTTTTACTAAATGTAGTAACGCATTCTCTTCATTTCCCGACGACTTTTCTGTTCTGCACTTGCCTTTCGCTTCCCCTCCACATACAACCGTTGCAGCCACTTCACCCGCATGTGTGTTCTCGTCACCGCGTACTTTCTCGCTACCTTTTCGTGAAGGTCCGGGAATTTAACCAGCACATCAGAAGTCAAACGGCGAATGAATCCTGGTTTCCTATCGATGCCGCTTGGTCCATGCATAGCACAAACTAAAACCTCTAGCTCCCCCACTTGCCTAAGCCACTTTTCACTTGGTATTGTGAGACCACCCCGATTGAGACCTTGCAACCACTCCAGTTTCCCACTTTCATCTACTACAGGCACGGTCGATGATATGTATCAGAGAGAGCTGTCCACAGGTTTGCATTTTGCAGCAACAAAGCCTGCCAGGTAGGCCGGTGCCTGCTTACAAAGTTTGTGGTTCGCGTCCCCTGCTGACGGAGCAGCTAGTTCTGCGGCGTCGTGCTGGTCATTCTCGTCCAGCCAGTCCTGCTCCGGGTTGTCCGGTACCGGTGGAGTGGGGCACGGCTGCACCCTCTCCATCTGATCACACAGCAGCGATGTCATCAAGCTCTTCAGTAATGACTGTCGGGGATGGGGGGTGTCCAGTTGCAGGGTAGCCGCACTCAGGTAGGTTGATTCTTCTTCTTCCAGCGAGGCTGGGGCTCCATCAGCATGTGGTCTAGCATGAGAACACAAGTCTTGCCCTCCACCGCCGTTGGGTGGGTGCTGCCTGCTCCCAAGCCCCTGACCTGAGAGAAGAAGTTCGTCACCATGTCCTGATTCACCCGAGACGTCAGAAAGTACTTGACACCATAGATATTCTGAAGCATGCTGTGGAGACCTCGCAGGGGTGTTAAGGACATGATGAACCCGTTCTGGAATGGTACCTGCTCTGGCATCCGACTCGGGAGTCCCGAATCAGCCGCATGAACTCGAGCAGGGAAGTATACTGAGCATTGATGGTGTGCTCCAAGCCGAATGCTGACCGATGAGCCTTGCCGTCCAGGAAGCACCGAAAGTTGCAGGTGTCGAAAATTTCGTCGCAGGTGATGATGAACAGAGCCTGCTTGACGAAGCGCTGACCGAATAGGTGGAGTAGACATATTCCCACGCGCTCGCGGAGCATCTGGGCCGCTGGACGTTTTCGCTGTCGCTCCTGGCCAGTCACCTGACGGAAATTTTTTGGTATAAACTTCATCTGACAATCATCAACTGATGGGCGATTGTCAAAACGAACAGTTTTATTGGATATTTTGCTATATCGAGCGAATAACTGACACTTAGCCAAATATTCACAATCTAGTCATTTATCATGATTGTTCAACTTAACAGATATTAGAAGATGAAACATGTTCAGCTCTCACACATTTATAGATTTGTTTTAAATATATTTTCACTTATCAGGGAAGGTTCATAATGTCCTTTTATTCAAAAGAGGACCACTAAAATTATTGCTATGTTCCCGTTGCCAGAGAAAAATATATTGATATGTTCATTCGAATGAGTGACCTGAGATTCATTTGATAGCAATGCAATCCATTTTTCCTCTGCAAATACAATTGTACACAGTATATTAATAAAAACGGTACAAACCAAATTGAAAGGTGCACTCCCGAGCACTGAATAATTTAAAATCCTATACAAATCATTTGAATTTCACGTCCAGCACATATAAAAAGAACGCAAGTAAAAGTTTGATGCACAAAACTGATGACCCATACCTTTATATGCTTCAACTGAAGGGTGTGGCAAAGCAGAAGCTTGGCATTGTCCTTTGCCAAAAGCTGCTGGGGGAGGCCCTTGTCTACTACCGGTGCTTCTGGACCCGGTAGCCTCAGACCCTGGTCCAAGATGTGGTTCCTCAGCAGCTTCAGGAAGCGAGGGACCATCCACAGATCTTAAGCCACTGGCAGCACCTGAAAAATTAATACAAGCATGAGGAAAGGACAGGCCAAAGATATGGAATGGAAGACTTCAATTCCCAGGACTTAAATGTGAGCACAAACTTGGCTTAGGGCCAAAATGTTTTATAAGAATGCTATCCATCACATTACTGTATTTCAAGTTATTACACAAAAGTGACAGCAGAAAAAGAAGCAACAGAATCATTGTTTGCTACAATATACCATGAATATACCAGGGTGGTATGGTACTTTTGACAAGGCCTAGTCAATGTGAGTGCGCCTGGAGACAGGAACAAGTGGTGCAAATTTTATTAACCTGGTGCGAATTTGAGACTGGTGCAAGGGAGGTAACGCTGAAAACTAAACAAATAATGGAAAAATGGTTATAAAGACACAAGGAAAATTGCATCATGTGGGTAGGGACCTGTCTGCAAAGTATGGCAGCAGGCCAGACGAGCTGCACCAGCCATCTGAAATTCTTGCACCGACAGCCACCAAAAATTCACACCAATCTGCCATATTACCAGGGAAAACGCTCTCATTCCTACCCACACAATGCAATGCTGTCTCTCTTATTAGTGAGATAGTTAAGGATTTTTTCAAGGCCCCCTCCTCAGTCTTTATAACCATTCAGTCAATATTTGTTTGGTTTTCAGTGTCACCTTTCTTGCACCAGTCTCACAAATTCACACGAGGTTGATTGAATTTGCACCACTTGATCCTGTCTCCAAGTACACTCGCACCAGCGAGATCTTGAAGAAAATGTCATACTTTGCACACTAGGGTAGGGATGGGTGCTTTCTCCCTGGTATACTGCAGATTGGTGTGAATTTAGGTGGCTGGCTGTGCAAATTTGTGCCAGAGTTTTAGATGGCTAGTGCAACTCTTCTGACCAGCTGCCATACTTTCCACAATGGTGAATATATATAAAACATATATCATGTTTGCTACAAAGCAATGAAAAGGCGAACAGAGAAAATGACAATTATTGATAGCGACCTCCCCACCCACCAAAATGGATATGTGCACCGGTTGGAAACAAGTTTCGTCTGGAAATCAAGTTTATGCCTCCAGATATATGCAGGATCTGCGCTGCCCCAAATGCCTCAAGAAACCAGCCACATTCTCCAGACAGAATATCATTGAGGACAGAAAATAGAGTTGTTGTTACCCACATCATACATCTCCAACATAGAGGAAGGATAAGACTTCTAAATTTACCCCACCTAGCATACGGGAGAAAAAAAGAGATGAGCTTGCCATAGTACCTAAACATGTATAGATCAAGGTATGTTGAGGTCTAATTTGAGCTATCTGAATGCTCTGTTTAATCTTTAATTTAAAAGGTTTAAGGGCCACATAGGTTGCCAAAACAAAAAAAATGTCTTGCTTATCTTTTAAGATTGACAAATATTAAAGAAAATCTATCTTTAAAAGTTAGCATACTCACAGAGTTCACTTACAGTTGGTACAAAAATATTCATCCATCATCAACCTTCGCACAATATCATAGTTTCTCCAGAACCTACATGTATGATCGCACACCAACATCCCACAATCTCCTTCCCTTATGCTTTCTGACTAAAAACAATGTTTTATGGCACTTGCTCAGAGTACTTTTGTAACTAACTATGGTGTCTCTATTGGTTTGCTCACTATGATAGCACGGCGGATGGGCCGATGGGCTTTATTTTTCTGAAGCCATTCACATATACTCGGTGGTACAAAGAAAAAAAAACGGGCACAAAACAGAAGATTTCTTCTGCATCAGCTCTGCAAAATACTATTTGTACTATTACCTGTGGAAGATAACATCAGAATACAAGAACAACTCTCACTAAAATTTTCGAAATCCCTATATAACTATGGTTTTGTTTCCCTTGCTTCAATACAGGTTAAATATGTCTTTTTTCGTTCATATATGTCTCACTGCGTCCTCGGGTCTTCAACCGTTTTCTGCAATATCCCCAGAATGACGAAACTTTTGCGTCAGCAAGGTCACGTGACCCCCCTTTGAGGTGGCTATGCCTTCTGATTGGTCAGTTGTGATTACTTAAAAATCCTATATTTCTATTATATTATTTTGGGCTGTAGATATTCTGAAATAATTTTTGTCTTTATCGGTTAAAAACCTTCAAGTCACTGCTTAGGAAAAATACGACCATTTTTTAGAGAAATTGATAGCCCTAGCCGTCATATACATCGATATGCAGTGTATCGATAAAGTCGTCTATAAATGCTGACTTTGAGATCAATTTTAAGGCATTTGCAGGCCGAATTCGCAAAAATGATAATATGACTTCTGAAACAACTTTTTGTGACCTTTTGATCTAGCCAATAAAATTTTTTCGCGTATCTCCCTTTAAGAGAGATATTCTATTTGTGTGAATCTAAACTTTTGATGAACACCGGAAGTAGTCTCTGGAAAATACGCGTGGCATCCTGAAGAGTGATCCTCCTATAAAGCTATTCCAGATTGAGGATCAACAGAAATATCAATATCGTCCAAATTGTGTACACAATGTGTCACGCATTCATCACATA
Source organism: Lepas anatifera (assembly GCA_034440635.1). Taxonomy (NCBI): domain Eukaryota; kingdom Metazoa; phylum Arthropoda; class Thecostraca; family Lepadidae; genus Lepas; species Lepas anatifera. The sequence goes on along the minus strand of JAOTON010001730.1, from coordinate 1,793,909 downwards.
CACATTAGATGAATTAAGGCGATTGGAAATTAAGCCAAACGAAAAATACATTACAGTCATAACGGATCATCGACCCACAAACAAACACCAAAACCGTCTCAAATCAGAATATCGACCTCGAACTCTTACGACCCCTAAACGAATTCCAACGATCGCACCGATCTTATGCCACTGTGACCAGCCTGAACCTGTAATAACGGCGTCGCCGTATAGTGCAACACGATCACTCCAGGAATTCCCGAAGAGAATATCAAAGACACCGAAACAACGAAACATACCGATAATTGTAAGACATCGACCAGCACCTCGACCAAAACCAGTCCGGAAAAGATTCCTAACGAAGCTTAATCGAAACGAAACCTCTAAAGAACAAGGTTGCAGCCGAAACACCCGCAGTTTGACAATCGCCCACCTCAATGTTAACTCCCTCACGGGAAAAGTCGACCAAATCAACTTGCTACTCAATGATTATGACCTAGATGTGCTCTGTCTCTCTGAGACTAAACTTTCCGAAACAGCTGTGAAAAACAAAATAGATCCGCTGGTATTTCCAGGGTACCAGTTTCACCGCCGTGACAGATCAGCACCCCGACGAGGAAAAACAGTAGCGCGCGGTGGAGGTGTCGGTATTTTGAGTAGAACGTCCCTAAAGGTTAAAGAAATAATCTCGAGGCACGACAATCCAGCCGTTGAGACAATATGTAACCGCGTTACTGGCACCGGTCAAAGGTCAGTAGTCATATGCGCAGCTTATCGACCACCAGATGCTCCCGTTGCCCCTAGCCTTGAATGTTTGCAGAGTTTACTGCTGGAACTCAAGTCTCTGGGTAAACCATTATTCCTCCTAGGAGACTTGAACTTTAACGTCCTGGATACAAAGAAACGTGAAACAAAACGCTACCAGCTTATACTTCAAGAGCTTGGTCTTCATCAGCTCATAACTTCGCCAACACATCTGTATCCGATTCCCACTGCTCTAGACCATGTCATAACTACCCTCACTGAGCATGTATCTGCGAGAGTCATCCAAGAAGACATCAGTGACCATTTGCCAATCATAGTGCAAACAAATATTCCCAAAACCCGACCTATCAAAAAGAACGTTTGATGAGGCCATGGCACCGCACGGATTGGAATTCCTTATGTCTGGACATTTTACTAACGGATTGGTCGGAGCTGGAGGCTGCTGAAAACGTTAACTACATGGTTGAGCTTTTCATGCAGGTTTGGAACGGCCTTGTCGATAGACACTGCCCTGAACGTCTGATAAAGACTGGCAGTGCTCATTGTCCTTGGATCCAGGATGTACCAGGCCTGAGGGAAGCAATGTCGGAAAGAACAGCAGCACGAGACCAGTGGTACGCATGTTGCTCCCGCTTGAATGCAGACTATAGAGATTCGGATCCACCTGCCGAGCTCGTCCAATACCGTCAACTGCGCAATGAAGTGAAAAGCCTGCTGTCTCGTGGTCACCGAGATTTCAACTGCAGGCAGCTACTCTCAAAGAATCCTAAAGGTTTCTGGACCACAATGCGCAAATTCTACAAAGGAAGCGGCATTGATGACAGCGATCAGCTAACCATTAATCCTGACGTCTTGAATGAACATTTTGCCAACGTAGGAGCCCGCATTGCTGCCAGCCTCCTCACTAATGACACCAATCTAACATGAGTGGTCAGACCAACAAGAGTGTGTGCTGCAAAATTCCACCTGGTGCCAGCTACAATTCCTGAACTATCTGTAGCAGTACGAGACATGAAAAATTCTAACGCAGTCGGTATTGATGGCATACCTTTGATGGCGGTACGCAAGTGTTTACCATCGCTTGCTCCGGTGCTACTAGTACTGCGTATCATAAACAAGTCCCTATCATCTGGCATCTTCCCAAACTTGTGGAAAACAGCATGCGTTGTCCCTATACATAAGTCTGGAGACCCTTTTTCACCTGGAAACTATAGACCCATCTCTGCTCAGTGTGCTGTCAAAGATCACCGAAAAATTGTCTGCAAGCAGCTTATGAAGTATCTCAGCTCAACCTCTATCCTGGCTGATACGCAGTATGCCTACCGACCTCACCATTCAACAGAAGATGCCATGCTCGATTTTATCAATCACGTCCATAAAAACATGGATGATGGCCTTGTCACCTCAGTAACAGCCATCGATCTCAGCAAGGCCTTCGACAGCGTCAACCACGATCTTCTGCTGGAGAAACTGGGGTGGTATGGAATATCCCCACACTGGTTTGGAAGCTACCTGGATCAGAGAAGGCAGAAAGTAAGAGGAGGCTCTGGTACACTACCAGTGACCCACGGGGTGCCACAGGGCTCATTGGTTGGGCCACTGTTGTTCAGCCTGTTCACGAATGACCTGTTGAACTTTGTACCATATGGCAAGCTGATATCATACGCCGATGACGCCCAGATCATTGATGAATGCACACCGACACCCCTATGCTTAGCTGAACTGAAGACGCAAGCTGAAGAAACGCTACATGCCCTCCAAACCTGGTTCGGAAGAAATTCACTGAAAATGAACGCGTCAAAAACTGATTTCATCCTCATTGGAACCAAAGCCACTCTGAAACAGACAGCTGACTTCCGGATACAGATATCTGAGTCTCTCCTACCTCCATCTAAAACCATCAAATTGTTGGGTGTTGTGATCGACCGAACGCTTTCTTGGGAACATCACACTTCAAAGGTCGTTCAAAAATGTTTTGGCTCCTTGGTGGCTCTTAGCAGATTTCGTCATCACTTCACACCCGAAGCCCTGCATCTAATCATCCAGGCCCATGTCCTTCCACATGTCGGAAACTGCCTCCCGGCTTGGGGAGGGGCAACCAAGACCCAGTTGGGAAGGGTGCAAAAGACCATCAACTTTGGAGCTCGAATTATCACCGGCACTCGAAAAAGGCAACACATCACACCAGCTCTCAGGAGCCTTGGCTGGCATAATATCGAAACCAGTATTGCCGAACGCGATTGCCTTAAAATATTTAAGGTAGCTCACGTCGACCAATCTCCAACAGCCCTAAAGGCAATGCTACCACCAAGGGAAAGTGTCTTCGCAAGGGTGACTAGAAACTCAAACACCCAGCTCCAACTGCCTCGATGTCGACTGGAGAGTACGAAGCGTGCCTTTCCGTACAGGGCTATTGCACACTGGAACACGCTTCCCAGGGACGTCACTCGGATCCAAAGGCTGAACGCAATAAAGAAGTATTTCCACAGAAAACTAGACGATGAATAATAACTTGGACGGTATGCTTAGTTATAGCGTGTATTTTATGTGTGCTGCTTGTCACCTGTGTGTCAAAGGCGTTACGACACCTGATGTACGAATGTGTGGTATCTGTGAATACCTATATATATATATATATATATATATATATATATATATATATATATATATATATAACAATGGAATTTGTAACGATACCTGAAAAACCAAATAATTGGATGGGACTCGTGCTATGAATACAGAATACAGAATACGAACGCAAACACCGAAGCTAGTGACATCTCTTAGCAATTTTTAAACCAGCTAGAGATGCCAATTTTTAATTTTCACGAACATTATTTCAGCTCAGCAAGTGTCCAGGCTGCCGAGGCGCAAAGGGGAGGTCCACCATGGATGCATCTGATAGATCAAAGCGGAAAGATCCTCTCAAACTAATCTTGGCTCCCCCAATTGATTCTTGGGCTCCCCCATAGGCAGATCCAGGGGCAGAGGTGCAAGTGCCCTCCTTTCGATTAACCCTCGATGCCCACTGAAATTGTCACGGCGCCCCCTGAAAGGTCGATGGCGCCCCCTGAAATTCTGCTTCCCACTTTCCCCCCTCCTCGAATGTAAAAATAAGCGCCCCCGGTAGGATTTTGCGCCCACCTGATAGGTTTTGACGGCTCAAAAGTGGCGTCCCTCGGGGAGGTGCCCCCTCCCCCGGTTGGCAATCCTGGATACGCCTATCCTCTTGGTCCCCTGAAATGCAACTGATGCTCTTTTAATGTTAATCTTCCCCTCCCCTACAAACAGGGCAACCCAGGGGCGTAGCCAAGGGGGCGGAAGGGACAGCCGCCCATCCCTGAGGGTCCCCTGAGAACACGAGCCGCGCGAAGGGCGGTTCGTCCGCACCATGCTCTGTGACCAAATTTGGCATTTTATACCAGACAGGGTCCTCTTAAGCCCTCTTCAGCACTCTATTCTGTAACAAGGAGGGTCCTTTTTACCCATCAGGGTCCTTTTGGGGCTGTTGCAGGGGTCCTTTTCAGGGTGCCACCCCTTCCTGAGCGAAATCCTGGCTACGCCCCTGGGTTAAACGGAGTATATACCCTCCCCCCGATTGAGAACTCATCCCTTTTACCCTGCACCCAGGTTCCGGCTAGAACCGCCCCAGCGCAACCCCCCCCACCCTTCCGCTTGGAGTGTCAGCTTTTTTCATTCACTCGACGAAAAACCTGGCATCTCACTGTGTGACTTGGCAGCCCTGGTTATCAGAGACATCTTAATTACACATATATTTTCTTTCCATTCAGGTTATCGTAATTGGCTCCGTCAGATTAGTACGTGGCACGTCTAGGCAGTGTGGAGAAAGTGTAAATACAACGTGATTGCGTTTGTGGATCAGGGACATTGTTTACTTTATATTCCAGCGCCATGGGTGGAAATACCGCGGAGATTGGGAAGTCGGACCCCTTGGAATTTGGGTCTCCCATAGGCTCTGTATAGGGCTTGTATGGCCGTTCAAGCCTTAACCTACCCAGGAACCCCTGGATCGATAAGAGACTTCCAGCCATGTCCAGCGCAAATATTTGCTTATATTTAGTTGTAGCTTGAAAAACTATGTTTCCAAAACTATATATAATTTTGTGCTAGATGTATTTTTCTCTTTCAAATTTTCGTGCTAAGGAGCGACAAACACGGTACATGCACTTCTTGTCCTGTGAAACAAAAGTGCAAAAGGAGAATAAATAGCAGAAGAGGAAAAACGCATAAAAATTCATGTTGGATAAAAATCCAGGCCACACATTCCTTGCAAAATACCATTTACCAGGCCGCCACGCACTTTACATGTATCATTCCCGTCGATAAATATAACACACACTGCAACGTCAGGGAACACATGCCACGTAAACAGATTGGAAACCAGAAAATTTAAGAGCTACAAAGAAGCTCTGAATCGTGACAACAGCATCTTTTGACAATGTGCCCACTCAGCATCGCTGGGAGGATTAAGCAATTTACAAATGCGACCGCCTTGTAGGCGGTCTCGCCAGCAGCAGCAGGTTAGGACGCTGTTCTAAATGCAGTAAAAGCACGTCACGCGCGTGGAAGAAAATAACCTACTTAAAATTTGAGTCAATGTTGCGGCTAATTACTGAAAAACGAGATGCCGCTGCTCAATGAAATACGAATCAAGCCAGGCCATTTACGGCTAGTGTTGATTTTACAGCCGCCGTCAGTTTCCAGGGAACATTGATATTGAAACACGGACGAAGAACAATGTGCCCACTCAACATCGCTGAGAGGATTAAGCAATTTACAAATGTGACCGCCTTGTAGGCAGTCTCGCCAGCAACAGTAGGTTAGGACGCTGTTCTAAATGCAGTAAAACCACGCCACGCGCGTGAAAAAAATAACCTACTTAAAATTCGAGTCAATGTTGCGGCTAATTACTGAAAAACGAGATGCGGCTGCTCAATGAAATACGAATCGAGCCAGGCCATTTACGGTTAAAGTGTTGATTTTACTGCCGCAGTCGGTTTCCAGGGATCATCGATATTCAAACACGGACGAAGAACACTTTTTGGAAATAGACTGTGCAATGCCAAAGTGGGTCCGATGGCACTACCCATGAAAATGTAGATGCCGCTACTGAGACTACACTGTGGCGACATCTACATTTGGCAAGCAAGCTGTTTTGCTGTCATCGGCACCAGAAGCTAACCACATTGCGGTGTAAGACTAAGAACTCAGAAATCTATAGATTGGGCGAGTAGGTTCCCAGCTCAGCAGCCACACATACACCAATGGGCAGCCCTGATGGCAGGCCACAAAGAGGAGATCTCTCTTCTCACTCATAACTGGCAAGAAAATAAGATGTGTCTTCTAGTCCAGTGTTTGATCAGCTCCAAGCCCCTTCATTGACTGGTGTTAAAAAGTTATCTCCTGGTTTGTGATGGGATGTACATCCTGAGGTCTTGATGTAGATCTTGCTGTAGTCTTCCAGTGACACCTGATGTTACATTACTGGAAAAGCAAAAGACATGTATTAAAAAGAAAGCAAGCATAAAACATAACACATTCTTCAGCAGCTACCACAGCTTTTCACCTTGCCAGAGTTCGAGGCCAGAGTTCCAAGATCCGAGTCACTCAGATATTTTAAACCGAAATTTCTTATAAGATAGCCAGAGCTGGATATCAAACTTGAAATATTCAAAATTCTCTTCATATGCTGTCCAAAAGGGTGCATTGTTTGAAACAAACATTTTGCATGAACATAATAATCTGAAGCAGTTTCACTGTTTAGAGGTCATGGTAAAAAATGTGAGATAGTTTGTGCCCATGACACAAAACACCAAAAAATAATTAGTCAAAATATCTTAAGTAGGCATATCCCTGTTTTGTATACCTACCCAAGAACCTACTAGGCAAGTCTGCAAAGTGTAGCAGTGGGCCAGACAAGTCGCACCAGCCACCTATAATTATCACACCAATTTGCACTGCCAGTCACCAAAAATTCACACCAATCCGCAATATACCAGGGAGGAAAACACACCCATGGTTGAAGAATTCAGTTTTTCCCTTCTCCCACATGGTTTTGTTGATTTTTAGTGTTGCCTTCCTCACACCAGACTCACAAATTCTCACCACCAAGGTGGTAAAATTTGCACCATTCGCTCCTGTCTCAAAGGGCACTCGCACAGGTGAGATCTCGTCAAAAGTGCCATACTTTGCAAACTGGGGACTAGGAACTGTTACACAAGACCGTGATTCAGCAGTCTTGTTGAGAGTGAGTTTAAATAATATTTCAAAATGCTTTACATGTAACAAGACACAAAAATGTACCTTTAAAACAAACATGAGAACAAAAAAGCCAGAGCCATTAACCGCGCCCACCGGGGCCGCGCCACCTTCCCCACCGGGGGCCACAGGCCCCCTCTAACTCCGAAAAATGGGCGTTAGCCAAATCTGCAAGTCAAAGAAAGCTCGCGGAATTCAGTAAGAAATTACTTCGCATGTTTTAGTGCTCAGGTCAATGGTTGACCTCCAGAGGTCAAATTAGGTCAAGATCGGCTATTTTCACTCAAATATGCAATGATTAAGCAAACTGGGCATAACTCTTATGTCATTAGAGCTATTGAGGCCTGGTAAAGTACATTTGATAGCAAATTGCCTGTACTTTTCCGCACGTGGAACGTAAAGACCTCCCGCCAGTGGTTTGACCGCCAGAGGTCACCCGTGACCTAATATGACCTGAGGTCACGAAAGGCAAAAAGTGACCTTGCCGTATATCAAATGAAAGCCAGTGACAAGACGAACACGATGGTGTTTGTTTCACCGCTCTAGCTCAATTAGGCAAAAGTTATTGTCAAAATACTGTTTTGACCTCCGGGACCTTGGATGACCTTGGAAAAGTCAAAGGCAAATATGACCCCCGGGATCCGTGAAAGGGTGTCCAAAAACGTTGTTCTGAGCAGTCTGAGTATTTGCAATCATTTTTGTGGCTTTTATATCATGAAATAGCTTTTCCCCATGCTTTCCAATGGGAGAGGTCGCCCGTGACCGACCTCAGGCACGAAATCGAAAACCCGGATATACACCTTGCAACCCTGGAGGGGTCAGAAGTGTAGGAAGTTTCAAATCGATCGACTTTGAAATGTAGCTCTTACAGAGCTCTAAAAAGAAGTGAGGTGACCTTGGTTGACCTCGTCTGGTGACCTGACCTTGGGTGACCCGGGGTAAAAATTTCAGGATGATGGAAAATGATGCAGTGAGAGGTAGAGCCCTCAGCCGCGGTGCTGCGCCTCGTCGTTTTCTGCTATCCCGAAAAACCTTAGGGGGCCACGATGGCCCTCCGGTGGGGCGAGGGTTAAGAAAAGGCATAATGAAACAATCAAACTCCTAAGATACAGCTCATGAATGCTATGTCTATATAGGCCAATTATATAAACAGAAATTCGGTGCAATATCAAATTTATTTTACCTTCGTTTTATCCGTAACTCATGTTCCCTTCAACTGTCCTAAGCACTACAAAGCATAACACCTATCATTCACAAGAATTTAACCTCTAGTATGAGCCATGCTGCTAAAATATTATTTATGCATGTTTGGGAACATAAATTACCGAAATACGTCCTAGAAAATCTTGGAATTCAGCCATAAATTGGTCATGCATCGAGAGGCTGTCCAAGATATCATGTCATTCCCATCCTTTTATGTGTGATGATCATTTAAAGAACAGCAACAATACCACTATCACAAGCAACTAAAAAGAAAAATAGAGTGAGATAATCGAAAATTCGCGTCTTACCTGCACAAAACTGTCATGAAAACACACTGGAAAAACGGACAACTCCGTTCTCCGCGCAAGTGCTTGAAAATGAGGCGCCAGGTTCAGCGAAATTTTACGCCCAGCATAACATTTTTCTTCCTCGCTTGTGTGACATCATACCAGGTGATGACCTCACACCTACGTCACGGATTTTCTCGTTTCTAATGCCGACCCCCTGAGCGGGGTTGGCGGCGCCGCACAGCAGACTGGGGCTCAGTGCTGCCAGATGCCCAATGCAAAAAACCTCAGGATTTCAACTTCAAGCCCTCCAGTTTCCCGCCAAATTGACAGCAAAACCTCCAGATTTTCCTTCAAGTTTTTAAACGTACCAAGAGTCGTCAGAAAAATGCATCGCAACTATAGGAAACCTTAGAGCTGATACATGGGATGGTTCTTAAAATGTCTATTGTTGACTCAGCTATGTATAATGTTTTATTTACACAAAAACATATATCTGGTGATGGTGTCGCTGCTCACTGTACCTAATCTCACCATGTCTATAGCCCTGCCCAGCTGTCAGCACAGTTTTGTCAGCAGGACCTCTAACCTCTCTCCAGAAAAGTAACATCGGCGCCATAATCGTCTCTTGTTTGTGCTAAGCAAAGGGAACTTAAACCTTTATGCCATTAAAAAATAGTAGTCTGCCACTTCCTGCACTTACTGTTTTTCATCAGCACAAACAGCAGACCGTCAGCCCGTAAAACCTCGAGAACTAGTTCCCGGGGAGAGGCTACAGTCCTGTGACGTAGGCGCAACGCGGCCCGCTGATTGTTGCTGACAAAACTGTGCTGACAGCTGGAACAGGGCTTATATTTCCAACGAATGTGCATTCTGTACCCAAGTATGTAGCAGAGCGCAGTGTCTATTGCCGTGGTACAGCGTTGACAATAGCCCGTCAGCACGTTTTCACAGACCCAAACCCCTCCAGAAAAGAACATCAGCGCCATAATAGCCTCTGTTTGTCTAAGCAAAGGGAACTTAAACCTTAAACCATTAAAAATATTAGGGCACTCGCACTACGGATTTTCATCAGCACAAACAGCAGGCCATCAGCCCGTAAAACCTCTAGAACTAGTTCCCGGGGAGAGGCTACAACCGGACGTAGGCGCAACGCGGCCCGCTGATTGGTGCGACAAAACTGTGCTGACAGGTGGAACAGGGCTAATATCAGCGTGGTGTGCACCAGGTTTCGTGCGGACAACTTTTGCTAAATATGGGCATAACAGTGGTCACTAAAAGTGGTAACAAATGGAGTAATCACTGAGTAGAATTCCAGATCGTACGAACATTTTGACAATAAAACGTCTAACCGCAAAATAACAGGAATTTTACAATCGGTGATATAGTACTGACTACAGTGCTGCACACATTTTTTTCATTCGGATCATCCCAGGGAGCCTACAACGGAAAAATTCCCTTGAATGTATCCATGTTAAATAAATCCATCCAAGTCGAATGAATTAAGACCACCATCGAGCCTTCTAGCAGCTCAAATACTACCTAATGGTCGATCGGATCTCTAAACTGAATCGTCTGCAACCAAACCAACGTCGTTTATATCAATAGCTCCGGACCCCTGGATTTACTTCTGGAGCTTGGTCGCGTACTTCTTGTGCCATCGGCCCCAAACGTCATCCGCTAGGTATTCTGTTTGGAGCGACATGCATTCACATATTCGTCTGTTTATATTAATTGGCGGATGCAGGGGTCATTTCGTTCATGACCTCCGAAAATAAAAAAGTCAGGAAAACAATATTTTGGTGCCTGCCAAATTGATCTAACAGTGCAGGTAGGCAGGTTCTCCCGTGTGAGTCAAATGTGTCGGGAAGCATTCTCATCTCCATTTCAATATTCAACTATTGCATTGCAAAAAAAGTTCCGTAAATAATCATTCAGGTGTACTTCTTCCCTCATATATCACCACCACACACATTCTCTGCCTGTTTGGGTTGTAGCGGTCTATAGCCACTATACAAAATCAAAAAAAAAAAATTTCGCTGTCCTGAGTCATCTCTGGTTAAAAAAAACCGTGATCATATCACTCATATCGTGAAGTTCCTAGGATGAGCCAAGACCGAGTCACTAGTTACTGAGAGGGGCGTCATTAAAATGTTAAAACCCTGACTTTAATGTCATGATAGGTCTCCCGAGGAGATTTCAAATCTGCGCCAGCCGCAGCTGGGTGCCCGCCCGAGAAACACGCGGCTCCCTCAACCTACGCATATCGAGCGTCTTTGTTTCCTTGCCTGTATGCTGGTCAGTGTGCTGTGTGTTAAGGTGCGGATGGAATCGAAAGCTTACCTTGCCGAATGCGGTCAGTGTCGTGTTTAAGGTCGGATGGAATCGGATAGCACCTCCAATCGGTCAGTGTGCGTGTTTAAGGTCAGATGGAATGGATACACCCCGAATGCTGGTCAGTGTGCTGTGTTTAAGGTGCGGATGGAATCGGATAGCTACCTTGCCTGAATGCTGGTCAGTGTGCTGTGTGTTAAGGTGCGGATGGAATCGGATAGCTTACCTTGCCTGTATGCTGGTCAGTGTGCTGTGTGTTGATAGTGGGACGGAATCGGATAGCTTACCTTGCCTGTATGCTGGTCAGTGTGCTGTGTGTTAAGGTGCGGATGGAATCGGATAGCTTACCTTGCCTGAATGCTGGTCAGTGTGCTGTGTGTTGATAGTGGGACGGAATCGGATACACTAAAAATTGCATAATTATACTGTTTACACTAATTCTATTGGGTAATCCAACCAAACACTTCAACATACCCCCGCCACTTCCCCGGAGAGCGATGATGTACTTGGGGAGTTGGTTTATTCTAGGTCTGTCGAGCTATGAAATCACCGCCCCCCCCCTCCCCAGGAGACGCTGATATGAATTTGGCACCCCTCCCCCAAAAAATGGGATCTGCGTCCGCCCCTGCCCAGATTGTTATTGTCACATCCAATTTGTAAGAGTTCATTCTAAAAGGCATTTGTATGAGGCTCCATTCGAGGTCTGGTTACACTATAAGAATTTGTGATTTGACCTTCCTGATTCTAATGAAAGGCTGTGTCAGATTATATAATCTAAGTGTCTTGTACATCCAGGGTTCGGGGAGACAGGTCAGTTAACACCTTGTCAACTTCCTCTTCTTCAGTTTTATGTGCTTCCAGCTCATGTTCCCTTAAGCTAGCTGGAGCCAGGGAACGCGTGTGCCTTGGGCAGCAGCGACCCCTTCAGGCTGCACCCCACCTTCATTTACCCTCAACCATACTCATCTTTTTCGTGTCTTTCCAGTCTTCATCATTTCACGTCCATTACGCTGGCACTTGAAAAACCATCCCTAGACTTGTGCCTTTTCCCTGCAATAAAAAGGTGACTTCGGCTTCTGGGTCGACTGTCACTGCGAATGTACAATTGATGAACACACAGATCACCAACTGGCCGGTTAAAGCAAGAGTCGCACTGTCGGCCGGCCCGTGTTCTGGTGGTCTTCTTGTCCGGAGGCCCGGTTTTCAGCTGTTGGCACCTGATGCTCTGCACTAGGCTCGGCGTCGGCCAGGAGAGCCCGGCCTGGTGTGTTTGTGTTGGGTCCCAGCACACATCACATCTGGTGGCACGTGTCCCCTCGTTAATCGGCTGGCCTGGTCCGCGTCGTGAATGGTGCTCCCGAGCGCAGCGCCTCGTCGGCAGCTGCCCGGCGCGGCGGCGGTTCGTGTCTAGCTCATGGAACGTCGGCTTATTACCAGCGGTACTGTAGTATTAAACGCTGTTGGTGGAAAGGTAATTCAGCAGCCTTTGTCTTGAGGGAAATCCACGCACCGTGTTGAATGAAATACTCAGATTTGTATTCATTTCAAACATATCACGAATGTGCTTAGTATGCAACAAAAATATTTCGTCCGCAAACATTTCAACCCTGGTTCCGAATTCTCCGTTATCTCCACAGAGACGCTCGGTCAGCACCGCCGCCTGTCGCTCAGCTTGTTCAACGGCCCTTGCATTGACACCTTTTTTAACACGTGCATTGACGAGGATCTGAGCCACCTTCGCTTTGACGGGGGGGTTTGGGTACCCGCCTCCCCCTAAGATCTTGAGAACCACGCTAGGTGGCGAAAAACGGTAAGCGGCGTTGGTAACCCATTCACTTCTCTGTCCAAAATATTTGTACCATTTTTTTTGCCAGGTCACACTTAAGATCACTAGAGGTCAAAACATGCCGTCACAGGGATAAAATGTAAATGAAGGCTTTCGGTAATTTTATCTGAACAAGTAAAGATAGGAAAAAACAATCTAGACCATTGGAATCCTCGCAGCAAGCCAAATCGAATGATATATATATATATATATATATATATATATATATATATATATATATATATATTTATATAGGTACATATATTTTTATAAAAATCTTCGCGGTTTAGACGGTAAAAATATAATAAACCTCAAAAATATATATATATATACATATTTATTAGGGTGCGCGTTACAATATTTTTTTTCGAAATCGACACTTTTTCACGCGGTTTTAGACGGTAAACCCAAATATAAGGTCAAACCTGCAAAAAATTCCTCATTTTCTCGAATTTAAGCAACGGATTTTCACTTTTTCACCTTCCCCTAGTGGGGCGGAAGGGTGCTGACGAACCCCCTACAGATTTTTCGTCGTCGTGGAGAAACTGCGGCGCCAAGCGCCACTGTACTTGGCACAGCTTATCATTAATCAATTCTGAAACTTCCCCTAACAATTTTGAGTTCGGGTCATCTCGGGTCAGGTCATCAGGCCAGGTCAAGTGACCTCACTGCAAAAATGTTGGGGATTGCATAGCTCGGAGTACGGTTAATTTATCAATGTGAAATCTTTTTCGTATAATGGGCTCGCTGGGGTCTACAAACCATGTTTCGTTATTTTTTTATATTGTTGACCTAAGGTCAGGTACGAGTCATGACCCCTCCATTGGAAATGCATGAGAAAGCGCAAATTTGCCGAAAAATGTTTCTTTTTCTGTATATAAAGCTTATAGGGACTCCTTATTGCCGGGATCGTAGTATCACAGGCCACTCGCAAGGTTCATTTGGTTAATTTTTCACCTGTGACCTCTGAGGGGTCATTTGGATCTACCTAAGCACGTTTTGAGACTCATGTCAATAACTGCGCAGTAATTTGCAATAGAGCTCTCACTTTTATACAACTATGTTTGATTTGTCATTACGAGTCGAGTGATATGCATATTGACTATGGTTAGTTAGATGATGACCTTGACCTGACCGTAGGTCATGTCATTTTTATACTTTGATCTAGTATGGTCATATTGTACATCATTCGAATCGCCATAAAGAGAGGAATCGAATCACGTTTAAATTTGGGCTCTAACTTAACTCAGCCAAACGCTAGAGTAAATTGTTCTAAATTGTGCAATTTTGACCTTTAATGACTTCAATCGTACTCTGAGCTAAAACCTTATGGGAAGAGTTTCATAATCCGTTCCATGGTCTATTAATCCATTTTTGCGCTTTTTCGCTACCCCGCTCAGGAGCCGAATTGCCGCCCCTGTAGCTTAGCTGGTAGAGCGTTGGGCTCCGACTCGCTGCTAAGAAACATGCAGTGGCAGTGCATGTCCAGGCCTGGGATCGGTTCCCCAGAGACGCTCCGGCGTTCAATAGTTTATCCGACGAAGGTCGGCCAGCAACTGGTGAGAGAGTGACCTGAGCGGGGCGGCCGTCCCCGTGCTTTGTGGGACGTTAAACTTTGGCTTCTAATTTAACTCTTCATTGTGGGAGTTGCTCGTTCGGGTGGTGGTGTTGGAGTCTCCGTGACAATTCCCTTGATGACTTTAGTGAGACTCCGACTCCAGCAGCCGTACTGGGAACAACTTGGACAATTTTTTTCTAATTCGAGAGAGGGGTGTCAGCACTAGCCCAGCTTGTCGAAATTGGTTCCGATGTCGCTTTGCTTTTCAACCTTAGTGATGGAGTGCACTCTGGTTTCTTTATTTGTATTGTAATAATTTAATATTGCAACAGATTCGTAGTTTGTGTTTTAGCAGAACACGAATACGATCTTTATGTGTTGAACAATTTCCAAGCTAGAAAGTGAATGCCATCTATAAACATAAGTTGGAAGCTGATTGTAATTTTTTATCCAACAGCACATCACACTGTGTGCGTGGCACCGCGCTCGCCACGTGCAGCAGTCTCAGAGTCATCCGGACCGGCCCCTCAGTCTGACGTCTGCGGCATTTATGTTCTTCAGAAATAAATTCCGCAGACATGAGTCTGAGGGGCCGGTCCCGATGGCTCTGAGACTGCTGCGCGTGGAGAGCGGGGTGCCACGAGGACGGTGTGCTGTGCTGTTGGATACAACATATTTTCTTCATAAATAAATGCCGCAGACGTGAGTCTGAGGGGCCGGTTCGGATGGCTCTGAGACTGTTAAACGTGGAGAGCGCGGTGACTCGCAAAAAATGTGATGTGCTGTTGGATAAAACAGTACAATAAACTACCAACTCATGTGTATAGATGGGTTTCACTTTTTAGCTTGGAAATTGGTCAACACTTAAAGATCGTATTCCTGTTCTGCTAAAACGCAAACTACGAATCTATTGCAATTTTAAATTATTACAAGACAAATAAAGAAACCAGAGTGCACTCCAACGCTAACGCTGAAAAGCAAAGGGACATCGGAACCAATTTTCACAAGTTAGGCTAGTGCTGACACTCCCCCCCACTCAATTTCTTTTAAATTTTGTCCAAGTTGTTCCCAGTACGGCTGCTGGAGTCGGAGTCTCACCAAAGTCGTCAAGGGACTTGTCACGGAGACCTCAACCCCACCACCCAAATGAGGAACTCCCACAATGAAGGGTTAATTTAGAAGCCAAAGTTTAACGTCCCACAAAGCACGGGGACGGCCGCCCCGACCAGGTCACCCTCTCACCATTCAGTTGCTGGCCGACCTTCGTCGGATAAACTATTGAGCGTCGTAGCGTCTCAGGGAAACCGATCCCAAGCCTGGACATGCACTGCCAGTGTCACATCCGTGGATGTGCCTGTGTGCGCCTCTGATTGTTGACCTGTCGCATCCGAGGGCGTGCCTGTGCGCGCCCTTGACCGCTGGTGACGTGTTCTGCCTGCGGCTGCGCGCTGTGAACCGCTGAGGTGTGCTGAGCCCGGGGAGGGCGGCAATACAGGTTATGCTGAGCAAGGAACTGCATGTCTGAAGTCGCGGTGTCAGTGACAGGACGGTGACAGCCAGTGCATGTTTCTGAGCAGCGAGTCGGAGCCCCCTCTAAGAACGGTTAAAGCCAAGGTTAAGCGACTAGCAACAATATACATACCGACATACCGACTACATACTGACCACACCATAACACCCAGCTCCAACTCACCAACCTGGCCCACAAATTCACAAACTCAGCACTGGATAGAGGACTTGTTTTCACAGCAGTCTACTTGAACACTTCAAAATACTTTGTACAATTTGGCACAACGGACTACTTTCTAAGTGCAAAAACGAATTTGGACTCACAGGGCCCCTCTTTGACGGGCTTAAATCCTATTTGTCCAACAGAACACAACGTGTGATTGTTGATAACTACCTACATTCTGACCACCCAGACGCATCAAAACGTTCCTCCAAATCCACGAAACGCTCAAAATGTGTCCCCGACCATTTCATCCTGTCTGAAAACCCTAAAAGCGGGCTGCCCTCAAGGTTCTGTGCTGGGCCCATCATTGGCAATAATGTACCTTGACGGACTATCGACGAAGACAACGAATGAGACATTATATTTCACCGACGACACATCCCTCTACAGATCGTACAACCCTTCAGACATAGAAGAATCCCAGACTTCACTCCAGAAAGACCTGGACTTAATTCATCGATATGGCCAAGACTGGGCAATCACGTTCAATCCATCAAAAATAGTCTAGGAAAAATTCTCATTTCTACGAAAAAAAGTGAAGCTTGGGCTGAAATTTGGCGACCATATAGTCTCCAAGAACCAAAGCCATGAACATCTGGGATTCACACTTTACAGTCACCTCCGGTTTCATGAACACGTGAACAACATTTTGAACAAGTCAGTGAAACCTCGGCCCCCGCTATCCAATTGCTAAAGACCTACCAAGGACAATTCTGGAAAAACTCTACACTATTTACGGAAGACCCAACTTTGACTACTGCAACACAATTTTCGACGGACTTATTACCAAATTTGACGCTCTCCGACCAGAACGAACTCAAAGCAGGGCGGCTAGGTTAACCCGCGCCCTACGGGGGTCCGGCGCAACCTTCGCCCCACCGGGGGCCATCGATGGCCCCCTCTAACTCCAAAAATATGGGGGTTATCGTAAATCTGCAAAGTGTGTTAGAAAGCTTGCGTGAATTCAGTACGAAATTAGCTGCATGTTTAAGCGCCCAGGTCAATGGTTTGACCTTCAGAGGTCAAGTTAGGTCAAGATAGGCTATTTTCACTCAAATGTGCAATGCTTAAGCAACCTGGGCATAAATCTTATGCCATTAGATCTATTGAGATTTGGTAAATTACATTTGATAGGAAAATGCCAGACCTTTTTCTGCTAAGTGGAACGTAATGACCTCCCGCCAGTGGTTTGACCTCCAGAGGTCACCTCGTGACCTAATATGACCTGAGGTCATGAAAGGTCAGAAAGCGACCTTTTCGTATATCAAATAAAAGCCAGTAACAAGACATACACGATGATGTTTGATTCGGTGCCCTAGCTTAATTAGGTCAAGAGTTATTGGCAAAATACTGTTTTTGACCCCTAGTGACCTTGGATGACCTCGGAGAGGTCAAAGGGAAAATGTCATCCCTGGAATCCGTGAAAGGGTATCCAAGAACGATTTTCAGAGCAAGCCGAGCATTTGTAATCGTTTTTGTGACCTTTAGATCATAAGACAGCCTTTTCCCATGCTTTTTCAACGGGAGAGGTCACCTCGTGACCTGACCTCAGGTCAGGAAATTGAAAATTCCCAGATATACATCTTGTAGACCCTGGAGGGGCCATTAAGTGTAGGAAGTTTTAAGTCGATAGGTTAAGAAATGCAGCTCTTATATAACTCAAAAGTGGAAGTAAAGTGACCTTGGTTGACCTCTCCTGGTGACCTGACCTTAGGTGACCCGGGGAAAAAATTTCAGGATGGTGGGAAAATGATGGGGTGAGAGGTAGAGCTCTCAACCGCGGTGCTGTGCCTCGTCGTTTTTTTGGCTATCCTGGGAAAACCTTAGGGGCATCGATGGCCCCCGGTGGAGCGAGGGTTAATCACCGGAGCAAAAAGAGAATCCCAACAGCAAAACTCCACGTGGAGCTTGGGTGGACCTCATTGGCTGTGCGATGCAAAATACACAGGCTACTTGAATTTCAAAAACTAAAGCTCGCGAATTCACCCGCCCCCAATTACGTTAAATCCATTATTCCGAATACGCGATATGCTCACACTGGACGGCGTCTCAGAAATTCACAAACAATATCCCAACAAGAAACCAGCACATCATTCCAGAGCTCATTAATTCCAAAAACATCCAGAGACTGGAATAGTCTACCCAATGAACTCAGAACGACGAACCTTGCCACATTCAAAAGAAAGACTCTCGGGTATTTTGGTGTTAGGCCAGCCCCAAAATATTTTGGATTGGGTTCAAGAACTGGAAACAGGCTCCAAGCGCAGCTCAGAGTAGGAAACTCATCATTAAACGCCCACCTCTTCCAGAACATGAACACTCCCTCGCCACAATGCCTCTGTGGACACCGGACCGAGTCGGTCAAACATTTCGTACTCGAGTGCCCTTTATATAATAGCACACCTGCTGAGCTCTTCCAAACGTTAACAAATTTAGGTTTTAACGTCCAAACTATTTCCTCCAAGTCAAGCTGGACGCGCTGGTATCCGGCACCGGCCTCGATGTGGATAGCAAAAGGTGGCCCACACGTTCCAAAACTTATTGATAAGAACGAAGAGATTCTTTGAGAACCGGGCCGGTTACGGGGCGCCGGCGGGTGCGGCGCTGGGTGGCGGCCATGGCGGTGGACGCGTCCGGTGGGCCTCCGCCCACAGTGCTGCCTCAGACGGATCAGGAACTGAGTGAGGACTCTTTAATATTTCAGAAAATCTATCTATTTTGGTTGGATGTTTGCATGTGAGCATGATTCAAAGTGTTAATGCTAATGTATGTATGCTGTTTTGTATTGTTATTGATGAGAGCGGCGCCAAGAATTAGGCCTTTTGACTTCTGCGCCAATCTCGAAGTGTAGGTGGCCTTACGAAGTGGGAGAACGGGAGAAAATAAGTATATCTGTCTATTTAACAAGGGTAATATTTTCACTGACAGGTTTGCTCATCGAGTCGAACTTGTTTCAAGCAGCCTAAATGTAGCATAGCGGTGCGTAGTAGTTTGCGACTAGCTGAGGAGGCAGATCGTGTGGGCGTCCCCAGCACATCCCCCTCCCAGCACCCGGCTCTCTGTCCGCCTAGCGGTTGACGTGAGAGGAAACAACATTGTCATGCTTGCAGTGGCGGATGCAGGGTAGGGGGGGGCGTAAACAAGGTATCTGCTCACCTTCCAAACGGAAACCTCGGGGAAAACTATTTTCACGCCCCCTCCCTTCTCCAGAGCTGTTCATTTCTTTTTTGGTTAGACTTCTTTTTAGTTTAAAGCAAGATTTTGGTGTTTCAACTCTCAACTTAAACAGAACCAGTTAACTTCAGTGTAAACATTAAACCTTGGATAGCAAAAAAAAAACATTTTGTAGCCACCCCGTGATGGTTTTATTTCTTTGCTTAGGGTAAGCGGGGGTAACACCGCCATGTGGGGAACCCCGCCATACCGCCTAGCGGAGAAGATACGAATTGTGCACAGCGTTTGGCACCGGCACCGGTGCACAGCGTTCTCCCGGCGGCGTTCGGCGGCCAATAGGCGTGAGCCCGTTGCAACATGGATTTCGGTACGTTTCAGATAATTAGAGGCATATTTTGAAAAAGCTCATCTTTTCTAAAAAAATTAGTATCATTAAACAATGCCGGAAGATCTTCAGTGATCCAACTCTAGCGATTTCTGATGTTTCTAGAACGGTGTAGCTTTTGATCTGAATTTGCCGCACCACGTCGCTATTACTGTCCTTTTCCAGCGGTAGTGGTGATTGTCGTTCACTGTCGATGCGGTCGTTCACTGGGCAAGTGTGGAGTGCAGTCGTTCACTGCCATGCCGTGGCAGTGTTACCTCAAGGGGTAGCGGGGCTACCCCATGGGATGTCGGGGCTCATTTGCTTTTCATAAACATTTGAATGGTTCCAGTTTACATGCAAGCAACTCAGAAATACCGAAATAGCCCAAACCTAAAGAGGGGAAAGTGTTTGCCGTACGCAAAAAGTCCAGTTCCAATTAGGGGCCTGGATTGGCTGCGTTATTGACATTGTTGACACGACTATCTGCGTTTGGGCGTATGCTATAAGTAATACTTAATTTGTTATAGTAGATATCTATTAAAAAACAGCATACGGTATCAGATGCCGAGATCCACAATGCAAGATCGACTGAAAAACATCGGATCAGGGCAAATAGAAGACATTGCCCCTCCTAGATTAGGTCCTGGGACAGTCATCCCAAAAGAATTCGAGCAGGAACTGGCAAAAAGGCTGGTCAACTTCTCAAAACTTGTACATGGCCTTAGTACCGAAAAGCTCTCGTCTGTTGCGTACGACTTTGCGGAAAGGCAGCGGATCAGCCACCCATTCAATCGTGAAACTTGCAGATGCCCGGATACAGATGGGCCTGCAGTAGGATCTCAGATATCTATACCAGGATCTCATCTCATCTATACAGTAGGATCTCAGATATCTATACCAGGATCTCAATCCATCTATATAGTAGGATCTCAGATATCTATACCCAGGATCTCATCTCATCTCATCTATACAGTAGGATCTCAGATATCTATACCCAGGATCTCACCACTAGAGGATCTCAGATATCTATACCCAGGATCTCATCTCATCTCATCTATACAGTAGGATCTCAGATATCTATACCCAGGATCTCATCTCATCTCATCTATACAGTAGGATCTCAGATATCTATACCCAGGATCTCACCTCATCTCATCTATACAGTAGGATCTCAGATATCTATACCCAGGATTGGCAAAGAGGCCAAATGTCGTCAGAGTTTAACTCAGGTGAGTTGAGTTGAGTTGGTTCACACCAACTCAATGAGTTGAGTTCAGTGGAGTTGTGAAGACAGCGAGTCAAATGAGTTGATGAAAAAAGTTGACTCAGCAGGTAAATATGATGTTAAATAAAGACGTTTGAATTTGCCTACCTTTTGCAAACCTCCTTTAACATCCTTTAAATACTTCTTCCCTCCGGTGTTTCAATTGTTACAATCAAACTTTCAATTTGTTTCAATATATCAATTTAATTATAAGGTTCAACTGCTTATTTCAAAGGCCCATCCGGTCTGAAGAAATCCCTAGTCACAAATAATACATGTACAGCCGGTTCCATACTGATTGGTAGGTATCAAGCCGCTGTAATTTTTGTGTAATAGCTCTCAAAAGATGGTCCTTGGCGACACCATTGTTGCCTCACCTGCTGTGTTTTAACTGGATGCATGAACTGACGTGCAAAAATACTTCATCGGGTCCAAAATTCGGAAATAACTGTGAAAAGACAAATAAAATCATCGTGATTGGCGAAAACAGTTTTTGGTACATAATTTTCCAATTTGACGTCTCCTCCAGTTCGTAGTGGCTTACATTTAAAGAGCTCAGCGAAATTAATTGCTAGAGACGAAACCATTTGTGAGAAGTGTAATAGTTTTTAGGATATATCTTAAAACAACTCACACTAATGCCTACCAATCAGTGTGGAACCGGCTGTACTCGAGAAATCAAACGGTCTCCTATCTCTGGCCTTGTCTTAAACATTTTAAGTAGTGGAACAGACTGCAAAATACATTTCAAATCTCTGAAAAACTACTTATTAATATTCATTATTTGCCGCCCCGGTAGCTCAGTTGGTAGAGCGTTGGGCTCCGGCCCGCTGCTCAGAAGCATGCAGTGGCAGTGCATGTCCAGGCTTGGGATCGGTTCCCCTGAGACGCTCCGGCGCTCAATAGTTTACCCGACGTACAGGTCGGCTGGCAACTGACTGGTGAGAGGGTGACCTGAGCGGGGCGGCCGTCCCTGTGCTTTGTGGGACGTTAAACTTTGGCTTCTAAATTAACCCTCCATTGAGGGAGTTGCTCGTTCGGGTGGTGGGGTCGGGGTCTCCGTCACAAGTCCCTTGATGCTTTTAGTGAGGCTCCGACACCAGCAGCATTACCAGGAACAACTTGAACAAAATTAAAAAAAAATATTGCTTCTTCTCAACCACCATTCTAATAAAAATAAGCATAGACAAGTGTGCGCCATTGCTGTCTTTGAAGAACAAATTTAATCAAGTATGGGCTCAAACTTAAGTAGCTCCAAGGTAACAGAGTATAAAAGCCACGTGATAATTCAAAAAGTGATGCAAATAATTTTTAACTACATGTGATAATTGCTTCTTTTGTCTTATATACGGCGTCTGCAGCTGCTTTGCTCATTTTGCTCATTAAAAGCGGATATTGCTATTAGCATTTAGCAAGGAGCAATCAAACACCACATGCATGATAAACAAAACACCAAACTAGCACACAAAACACTAGTCCAGAACACATGCACTATCACGTCCACAGACAACACACGCAAATTAGCAGTTCTCACGGCACTCCACATCCATAAACCCCGGTCTGCGACCCTGGCTAACGCCCCACCGGCGCAGGAGAGCCGCATGACAATGTGCTGAACGCAAACCATATTTCCTTCTCAATGTATCTCTTCATAAGCCTGTAGCTCAGTGCTATCATTATTTTCTGTGAAGTAACTAATAAACACCACGCAGTCAACCCCGGATTCGAACCGCGCACCCCTCATCACGAGACAGGACCTCTAACCACTAGACCACTGCGCCACACTGTACCGACTCCCACTAGCCCTACACCTGTGACCCGTCAGAAGGTCACTGGCCGATATCACTCAATCAAAACGATGCCGTGATCGTGGCGCCGGGTGTTGTGTTCGTACAGAAAAGGCATGGTATAAAGCTACTTCCAGAAGACGAACGAAGCACTATATTGGCCTAGAATCACTTGTATCGGCGACCTGGGACCCGAAGCTAGCTTTATGCCAAATTGCATCTACTGCCATTTATTTTGAGGACTTGAAACCATGGTGAGAAGCAAACGTGTTCCGAAAAATTTAGCTCTTTGAAATACACTTTTGGACGAATTACTTGAAAGCCGTTGGAGATAAGTGGGTAGTGTAAATGAATGAAATGACTGCAATTAATTTTCCTATTTAGCCACGTCAATCGTGATCTTGTGAATGACATGAGCTCGGAACCGAGAAGCTACAAATAAAAGGCGTTCTACTAAAATTATATGTATTCATATAAAACAACGAATTTTGATGTCACGATATCCATCTCCAAATATTATCAGGGGGAAGCAATGTTCTTTCAGTATTTGAAATGAAAAGTAAAATCTGCGCATTAAGTCGCGAGACATTAAGATTTAAATGACATGAGCAAAAATACAGTCCTCCAGCAAAATGGCAAAAACTAGGTCAGAATTGTACGTTTTCCACTGCAAACTATGCCTAAGCACAAGGAAATTGACCTAGTTGCCTCCAAGTCAGCCCCCTCCAACAGTAAGCGCAGTTCAAAGATGTGACGTCACACCTCGTAGCATATAAGATGGGAAAATTTAATGACTATATATCCAACTTTTTGCTGAAACAGGCCCAGAATCGAAGGTGAAATACTTATTTATTGCATTTGGGATAAACTTTACTGCCGTGTATTCTCACAAATTCGTAAGCGGGCAGTGTCATTAGCAGCAGTTTGACACACGACCCAACGGTGAAGGAATTCCTCCACGCCCACGTGACGTCACTCGGGCGTGAAGGAATCCCTCTTGAACGTACCTTTAAGTAAAGGTATCTTGCCTCCAGGTGGCTGTCTTTAACTGAAGCGTGCCTTCTGCTATTTCGAGCTTATAAGTCGGCCGTCAAATTTCAATAGCTCTTTTGCCTGCATTAGAAATACTGCATTTTGGCTTAATGTATATTGTCGGACCAGTTCAATTTTTTTTTGGTGGCCCCTGTTGCTTATTCAAAAGGAGACAACTTTCAAGTTCGTCGCTTAAGAAATAAAAATGAGAAAAATGCAAAACTGAAAACATTTGTTCCAAAATTTATCAACTATTTTGAATGTAGATTTGGGGGCCGTAGTTTGGGCATCTAGTGTAAAAGGGCTATCACCCTACACAATTGCAGAGCCCTGGCATCAACTTTCAGAACCGCCAAGCGGCCAGAATAGAGCCTCTTGAGAAATCTCAATCCGCTTCGCTCCATGGATTTCGTCATGCGGCTCTGACGTAAGCCCTCACTCAACACGCATATTTCCGCGCGTCCAGCACTCGCACTATGGGGCCCCCATATACGTGGTAAGTGGATTGTTCTGGGGTTAAGCCGATTGTACTGCATTGCATGAATCCTATGCATCGTATGAAATGTATACTGTGATTTATATTGTATTTATGCATCGTTAGTGTTGATTGTGTTGTTAATCGGTATGAAATGTTTTACGTGAAGTAAGAAAACATAGCCCCTTGAATGAATTGTACAAGTTAAATGATGCGTGTGTGTCTAGTTAATCATCATGTCTAACAAAGTGATTTTTGTATAATTTGATTGTGAGTTATCCCCGCTTGGCATTGCTCCACCATGTTTCGATTAGCTCAATCCACATTTCAGTAGATATTAACACAAAGCGACGTATGTGCCTACTGTCCCTGAAATTAATTTTGTGAATACAATTGAAACTAGTCGGATTTACATGAATTTTGGATCTCTATTTCATGAAAAACCACCAAAGATTAGACTTCTCATAAGAAAAATAGAAAACTGCGAAAGAAGCATATGATGACGTATGTTAAGAACATAGGATGTTGAGTCGACTCAACTCTGACTCATCGCTTGGAAGCTGACTCCAATTCTAACCCGATTAAACTGGTCGAGCAATTGAGTCGACTCTGGCTCAACCCAAATCCGGAAGTGAGTCGACTCAACTCTGATTCAGCAAAACTTGAGTCGACTCGGAGTCGACTCTGACTCTGAGTCGTGACTCGACACATCTGCCCAGAGTAGGGGATTTCTAGCATGCCCAGGGATGCGGAGCCGAGACAATTTTGGACGGCTCCGGTTCCGGCTCCGGCCCAGGTATTATGATTTCGGCTCCGGGTTCAAGTGTCCTAACGGCTCCGGCTCCGGCTCCGGGCAAAATAGTCGGCTCCGACCGGCTCCGGCTCTGGCAATGTACCTATATCCAAAATGTGATCGAAACGTTCTCAAGGGCGTGAAAGTCCATCAGATACAAAGTGACTATGTATCTGTACGAATGAAAAATGGCGACTGGATGAACGAACGCTCTTGACCAGATGCCAAAGGTCAGTGAACCTCAAAACTGGACCAACCTACACTGCAGTACAGTCGTATGGCAAACTGCACTGCACTGTTATGACAAACAAAAATATGGGTCAGACATGCCCGCAAACCCACATAAAAATTAAAGATACAACGATCAAGTAAAGCTTGGACAGCCCGCAAAAAGAACTTGGATGAGGTAACAGCAGGGTCGTTCAAAAATATTTTTTAACTTTTCAGATTCGAACCCACTTTTTGCCATTATATATTCAATTCTGATTTCAATGAGCCACATTCCAAGCGTCTACGACAGCGGGAAAGATCGCCTCAAAACGGTTAAAAAATTTCATGTTTCGGGCGCGATTGGCCGCCCGGCGTTGCAGTCTCCCCTTGTTAAATTGGGATATAAGGGGTGCATAACCTAACAGTAAAGACAGCGTGGCATGTGCGTGCGTATAAGAGCGGTAGATGGGATTTAACATGCAGGCATCTACTTGGATTGCCAGTGCCACATATTGATAAAAAATTCAGTAATTTACGTAAACTTTATGCTTGAATCCAACGCGCAACGAAACAAAGAAAATACCGTTTTCGACAAAACTTGCAAACTTTGGACCCTGGTTGAGGGGGTCAAACGAATCGAAAGGACAAAATGAATGTCATATTCTGATTCTGCGCGTCAAACTACATTAAAAGCCGTCCGGGAACATAGAAAAAGTTTATTTTTTTGGAAAAACGATGTTTTAGTCCTCCCCCTGTTCTAGGAGCCTCAAAGCTATCCATAAAATGCAATGCAGTGCTTTCATTAAGTTAATATGGAAATCGCCCTGAATGGGCTGAAGTCAATTTGTCATCAGCTGTGGTATCTGTGCACAGAAAGTTATATTCTGTCGCGATGGTGAGAACCACCATCGTGGAGGTAATGAGCCAGTCGCACAAGAATTGGCCAAAACAGCAAATGATTCACATTTGACTAGGGCAGGCTTAGTTTCCGATAGAGGCTATAAAGAGCTCTGTAAATGGTCGGTACTAAGTCTCAGCCAGCTTGTTACTCCTGACAGCTGGCTGGTATTCGATTGCCTGAATCTGAAATATTCTGACCAGAAATGGCTCCGTTGAGAAGCTGGTATAGCTTCCCCTGTTTCAAGGTATTCCAGAAGTTACTGTCGTGAACGGTCCCACAGAACGTGGTGTGAAGCTGGTGGAAGATTTCGTGAGCCACCTAAAGGATAAAAATATGAAACAGGATCTTCTTTTATCAGTACCAGAGCTCTTAAATAGTTCGCAGGAGAATATGGAGAAGCACCTGCCTCACGGCGTTCTCCAGCGATAGTTACTAGAGAAAGGTTCACCTCCAGAAGGCATTCATGTTCTGTCGGGATTTAGAGTACAAGGGTGCTGAACCATTTAATTTCAGGTCTTTTGTGGAATAACATGTATTTGTATTGCGCTAAAAATACATCTGACAAGTAAATGCCTGCATGTTAAATCCCAATCTACCGCTCTTATAGGCACGCACATGCCACGCTGTCTTTATTGGTAGGTTATGCACCCTTATATCCCAATTTAACAAGGGGAGACTGCAACGCCGGGTGGCCAATCGCGCCCGAAACATGAAATCCTTAACCGTTTTGAGGCGATCTTTCCCGCTGTCGTAAACTCTTGTAATGTGGCTCATTGAAATCAGAATTAAATATATAATGGCAAAAGTGGGTTCGAGTCTGAAAGAAAAAAAGTTTGTTTGAACGACCCTAAGCTAACAGTGTTCAACATAAAAAAACACATCAGGTAGGCTGATGGCATAATTCCTTTTCGAGAAAAATCGGAACCAACCACCATACTGCCCAGGGCCCAGCAGCTGGTTTGCTCACTACAACACCCAATCGCGGTTGGAGCGGAGCAGCAACATTGCCTCCTATATGTCTGCTCTTAGTCTGGTCCTGAGATCAGTAAGTAGTAGCTTCATCGCGGAGAGCAACCTCTCCACGGACACCTGAGTAACTGGTAGCGCGGCCATTACCAGTCTGGCCGGCTGGATGATGGCTGGATATATATCTAAGATGTCGCATACGGTCGCCCTCTTTAGGTGACCCAGGTTTTTGAAGTCGGCTAGTGCCGCATCGAGTGACGGGGATGCTATTTTCTGCGCCTTTTGCCCTGGGTTCTCGACAGACCTAGTATAAACTACTTCTCCGAGTACATTCAGGCAGCCTTAGACTTACCCCGGTTACCTTGAATGAACTGCAGAAAAATGTTTTTTCGATGCCGAACAAGAATTCTCTAATTCAAGATGATATACCGATCAAAGTTGTGAAAATCAGTTTCCCTATCATCGGTCGTTTCTTTGTTGCGTATTATTAACTCTAGTTTTGTTTCTGAAACGGTACCTCCAAATTGGCAGTCAGCGTTAGTCATTCCGCTGCATAAAAAAGGCGATCCATCTATCGCAGCTAGCTTTAGACCGGTCACAACGATTCCCACTATTAGTAAAATTGTCAAGAAACTAGCATTGAATCAACTTTCGCAATATCTAAATCAACAGCACCTCCTGGCTGATGATCAGCATGGGTTCAGATCTGGGCGTTCAACACCTACAGCCCTTATCACCATAAGTGATGAAATTATAAAAGCAATGGACCGTTCGGAAATTACTCTGCTCAACTTGATTGATTTGAGTCGATTTTTCGATGTGATTGACCACACAGCACTTTTGACAAAGTTAGAACTCTTGCAGATCTCTCCTGGTTGGTTTAAAAGCTATCTCGATGCCCATGTACAAAAAGTGAAAATCGGAGACAAAATTTTGGAACCCCTACCAATTGATATAGGCACTTTTCAAGGCACTTGTTTAGGCCCGATACTTGCAAACATCATGGGCAACGACCTATCTTGTCACGTTCCAGATTACTTAAACGGGTTTAGGATCCATTGTATTAGGTATGCAGATGATATCCAAATTGGTATCTCTGGGCCACGTGGACAAATACCGGACATGCTAGGAAGCTTGGAAAAAGTCTTAGATATACTGACCACTTGGTTCCAACAGAATGGCATGAAGATCAATGCTGGCAAGACAGAGGTGATTCTCTGTGGAGACCGCAGGCAACTGAGTTCCATACCGCAGCCGTTACGGGTCAAGTTCATGGGTGAAGAAATTGTAAGCAAACATGTTGTTAGGAATTTAGGTGTTTACATGGACTGCCACTTATCATGGTCACAGCATGTAAAATTTGTGTCAGACCGATGTTTTGGAATTCTCATAGCCCTGTATCATGCCAGACACTTTCTACCTGTGGAGGTGCTCCCACGCATTATTGATTCATTATTGTTCTCTCATATCCGTTACTGCATTCAGGTTTATGGCAGCACAAATTCTGAATCCAAAGATAGAATCCGGAAAGTTTTCAATTTTGCTGCACGAGTTATATCCGGAAGAAGAAAATTTGATCATATTTCGGATGCTATTAAGGATTTGAAGTGGCTTGACGCCCGGGAGTACTTTGACTATTTTTATTTATGTCTGATGTATAGGTTGATCTCTTCTGGTGAGCCCATGTCACTTGCCTCTTGCTTGCGCTTTAATAGGGACCAATTGGAACGCGAAACAAGACAGTCAGGACATTTGGCATTGTCAAGACCACGAAACAACCATGGCAAAAGAAATTTCATTTACCGTGGATCTCAGCTCTTCAACACATCATGCATGACCCTCGGATCTCCTCACTAAATGAGCTACGGAATGTTTAAAAAAGCTATAAGGCAAATATTGCATGGGGAGTAGTCGTTCTTTTTAAGTGAAAGGTACCGTGTTTACTTTTAGACATTTTAGTTTTTATATTGTTACCTGCATTTATGTCATTGCTTTTATTGTAATGTGTATTGACGAGGTGTAGTAGCACTGATTTTCGATGTTTGTGATGACAAGGACCTCTGAATAGCCCAACATGTGTGGAATGGTCTGCTTTTGTCAATACATACATACATACATACATACATACATACATACATGATAGCTCTCCTGGCGGGGGGCGGGAGGTGGGAGCAAAGATTTTATTATTGCTCGACAGACCTAGTGTATACACCTTTTTCAAACAATTTCTTCGGCCTTTGGGGGGCCGAAATATAGTCTGCCCCCTTCCAGGGCTTTGGGGGGCATGACCGGAATGGCATCCTCCTGCGTCTGTCAACAGGGGCGGATGCAGGCCGACGGTATGGGGTAAATCGTGAAAAACATGGTTTTTTAAGAAAATCGCCAAAAATTGGGCAGTTTGAGGGGCAAATGCCTTTTTGCTCCCCCTCATGGATCCGCCAGTGTCCGCCAATGCTTTCATTTGTTGCCAATTTCTGCCCATGCTAAATGGCCGGGGCGCATTACCTGCCCGAGAGTGAGACTGTCTACGGAACACCCTAGTTGCAATATTTCATTAATCTCGATATACATAACATATTGAGAAAATGTAATATATCAGGTGAATAAAAGTGTTTCCATGCGACATCTCACGAGGTAAAATGTGACCATTTCATGTTTGATTTTTGGTAATTTTAGAGCTCTTTGGGAGCCGGAGCCGGACCCTTTCTGACGGCTCCGGCTCCGGCCCGATCAAAAGTGTTTCGGCGGCTCCGGCTCCGGCTCCGGGCAGAATGGTCGGCTCCGACCGGCTCCGGCTCCGGCTCCGCATCCCCGCATGCTGCATGCCCCTCTTTCTGAGTCCCACAAGATGCCGTTTCTTTCCATTATACCATTGTACTATTGTATTCATTTCATTGTACCATTTTACTATGTATTCCATTGTACGTGGTCACCACCGGATTCGAACCGGACCACCTGATCAAGAGACATGGCCCAACCACAGACCACCGCGCCACACTACCATCCTCCCACTAGCTGAACAGCGTGACCCGTCAGGAGGTCACTGGCAGTACAACTCCGCCGAATATGCCGGGCCGCTGGCGCCGGTGCGTGCTTGTCCCGAAAAGGCACGATATAAAGGTGCTTCAGAAGACGAACCAAACATTCTTTGGGCTGAAATTAGTTGTATCGTCGAGCTAGGATCGTAAGCTAGCTTCATGCCAAATTACTTCCACTTCCATCCATTTTAAGGACTTGAAACCATGGTGAGAAGCAAAGGTGGTCCGAGAACTTTAGCATCTTGTAATATATTTTGGACTAATTACTCGAAAGCCATTAGAGATAGGTGGGTAGTATAAGTGAGCGAAATGACCGCAAGTAACTTTCCTCTTCAGCCATGTCAGTTCTGAGTTTGTGAGTGACATGAGCTTGGAACCAGGAAGATGCAAATAAAAGTTTTTGACTCAATTTCTATTTATGCCTATAAAACAAAGAATACATTCACAACTTCCATCCCAAATATTATCAGCGGAAGCAATGTTCTTTCATTATTTGAAATGAAAACTCAAATCGGTCAATTAGATTGTGAGATATTAACGTTGAAATGAAATGAACCAAAATTCAGTCTTCCGGAAGAACTGTAAAAGTAGGTCAAAATTTTGCGTTTTGCACTGAAAACTATGCCTAAGCACTACAAAATTTTCCCAGCTACCCCTAGGTAACTGCCTTCAGCTAACTGAGGCCTGTCTTCTGACATTTCGAGCGCACAAGTCGGCCATCAACTTTTAGCAGGTTTTTGCTCGCATGAGAAAAGCCGCGTTTTCGCGCAATAAATATTGTCGGATCAGCTCAATTCGTTTTCCCTAGCTGGCCCTTGTTATCTTTCGAAAAGGACATAAATTTCAAGTTCGTAGGTTAAGAAGTAAAAATTAGAAAAATATAAAACAGGAAAAGTTTGAGCCAAAATTTCTCAAAAACTATTTTGGATTTCGACTCGGGGCTTCAGTTTGGGTGTCTGGAGCAGAAGGGCTATCACCCTACAAAATTCCAGAGCTCTGACATCAATTCTCAGGACGGACAGACGCCAACAACAACAGACCACGACGAGACCCGTCTGAGCGGCCAGAATAGAGCCGCTTGAGAAATCTCAATGCGCTTCGCTCCATGGATTTCGTCATGCGGCTCTGACCTTCAATACAAAACAATGCCTACCAATCACTCTTCTAAAGCACGCATCACAAACAAAAAGCCACATAGCGTCCACGCCGACAACTGCTTGTGCCACATTATCAGCAACAGCCCTTGGCAGCATAGCACAGCAGATACGCTGATGCCTCCTTAACTTTGCGGCAGACACTTCCTTAACAAATGTATCATCGATGAGATACCAGCGAGCCTCTGGTTGGTTACAGCGAAGGCAGTGTAGTGGCCAGTTTGGGCGCTGCCATGGTGTTGTATCACTGCGTAAAGATTATACACAAGGCCGCCAGAAAACTGCGGAGGGCCGGAAACCATCTGGCTGAGATCGAGGTCGCAAAGTGGGAAAGATACATGAGCGTGTACCTTGTGCAGTGTGTTGCCGCTGTAGGTAAACCGCTTGATGTGCATGATCAACACTGAGGGCAATCGGCAAATGTCGAGCTTCTGTGGGCATCTTGTTTCCGTCCACAGTAAGAACACATCCAATCTGGTATGAGATCACCATGGACGTACTGTCGGAGGCACTGGTAGAGACTGTTCTGTGTGGGTGTCCCTGGACCTGAGGCCAACGGTAGAGAGAGCAGAGTGAAGTTCTCGAACGTAGGTGATTCGTGGCCGCAAGTAGTACAGTGCAAAACTGACTTTGTTGTCCGTAGAACAGCCGCGATATTATGGAGTTGTTGTCTATACAAAACTGTTGCCAAGCCCAGTCGGCATCCGTCTGATCCTCCGGACCATGTGGAATTAGCTCTTGTCTTTCCGAGGAGTGGCAACGTTCAAGTCCTCATGTAGCCATTCAAGTAAAAACAGTAAAAACTCATGCGCGTCGTGCATGCGGTTTCCAGCAAATTCCCTTCGGTGGCACCCACCTCACCACGAAGCAGGTGAGGAGAAACAAACCGAAACCTCTGCGACCAGATCACCATCAGAAGACGCCACCTCATCAGCGATATGACCACGGGTTACCGACGTGGAGTTTAAGCATTCTGGTGGGAGCCGCTGATGACATAGTTGACAAAGCCATCTGTGTGCGCCAGTACTTGAAGGATAACATTCATGTAACAGGTGTTCCCAAGGTTCTCCAGACCAGTAAAACCGACTGGTAATTGCAAAACCGAGGATTCGTGGGCCAGGTACGACTGCTCTGCTGGCAGATCGAATCCATCGGTGGGTGTCCTCATCTGCTGAGGGTGGATGGTGCGAGCAGGAGGACCGACAATTGTCCAACGGTGACGATGATGGGTAGGCCGTCTCATTATCCCCTGCGATGGGCTGCCTCCTGAGGGTTGGCTACCGGGCGTCGTCACCATATTTTTGGGAAGCGCAGAGTGCGACATGTTTGCTGACTTCTCGCAGACATCGGAACCGCTGGTTGTATTGACAGTCAGTAACACTGAAGTAGCGTTCCTCCTCACGACAGCAATATTGAGTATTGTTATTGGCACTCTTTTTTGAGTAACATTCTTTTATTAGTAAGAGTTGCAAACTTCATTAGATGCACAGGCAAATCGACATAATATATGGCTTAGTCGTAACAACATTTAACATTGATACATGTTTGATGCTTTGAATTAGCCAGTTTTTCTATCGTATCCACGCGCACTACAACTGCGCCAATGCGTGCGGAAACAAATGGGAGACATGTCAAAATCGATATATTTTCAGGTCTGCCTTATGTTTTACAAGACATAAAATTCGAGTACATTGAAACACAATGGAAGCTTTACAATGTGACTCGGTAAAGATGAAATACACAGATGGTTAGTGTGGGATGGAGAGAGGTTATTCAGTCAGTTTTCATCCAGTATTTATACAGTCCGACCTGGGCTGCAGCTGTGGTACTGAGGCATGACATGATGCATACATAGGCATGCAGGCATTTATGGCATGGTACATGGAGCTGAGGAACTTTTCCACCCCCCCTGATGCAAAGTAGTGGCGCCGGCCCTGCCGCAGGGAGCTCCATGTGGACCAAAGGCAAGACTTCTCAGACTTTTATTTTGGAGGTAGACTTGGGAGGCACCAGGCAGGTGTCACTTCCCAAGGTCAGACAGTCCGCTGCTCCGCCGGGAAGGCTGGACGGTCCGCTGCTCCGCGGGGAAGGCCGGGCGGTCCGCTGCTCCGCCGGGAAGGTCGGGCGGTCCGGTGCTCCGCCGGGAAGGTCGGGCGGTCCGGTGCTCCGCCGGGAAGGTCGGGCGGTCCGCTGCTCCGCCGGGAAGGTCGGGCGGTCCGGTGCTCCGCCGGGAAGGTCGGGCGGTCCGCTGCTCCGCTACATGCCAGCTTCCAGAATCGCCGCGGAGCAGCGGTTAGGGTTTCTATAACCAAAATATAGCGCAGCAGCGGATAGCGGACTCGAAAGCATTCCAAAGCGCCACCTTGATTGGCAGTCTGGCGGTTAGGTGGACCGCCACTGCCAAACAGTGGCGGATGAAGATGCAGAGAAATGTCGTCTCTTTATCAGAAAACAAAGGGGGATTGCATGAAAGCTGGGTGATTTATTTTGTTCTCATACTTGTTCTCATCTTGTTCTTATTTTGTTCTCATACGCGGTGAATTTGCCAATTTGTATTCAATAAACAGATAAACAAACATTTTCATGGATATTTGTTTGTAAAGAACAGTGAACAGCCATTTCTTGGGTACCAGTTAGCTTTATAGTAAAATTTGGGATAGCGGAGAAGCCGTGTTTTGTGATTTCGAAAACAGCTTTGCTAGTATCGGCAGTGGTTTCAGCTAGTCAAGGAAGCAGAAGAATGGGTTTCAAAAATTTAGTGACGACGCCCGCCTCTGTCACTTTCCACCCGAACTGGGAATTTTCGGAGACTGCACTGCAAGAGATGCTAAGGTTGCCGAATAGTATTAACGCTGCTCCCCTATTGCCGCCTGGCGGCAAGTAGCGAAGCCGTGGTGTATAGTGGGCGCTGTTCTGTCTCACCGCTCACTAGGTGGTTCCGAGCTGGCATGCTACCAATTCGGCTGTCATCGGGATGGGGAAGGCCAGAATTGATGTCACATCCATCTGGTGTCCTTGTGAATCGGCCCACCCATCTGCTTTGTCATCCCTCCCCCATGAATACCAAAATGGACCAATGCAGACCCGCTGTCACCGCCGTGCCCCGTCCTCCCAGCCGTCGACAACTGATCGCCGGCGCCTGCTCACCTGCTGGAGATTGGCCGATTCTGTGCACTCAGCACCTTGGCCGGGATGTATCAGGGTGTCGTGGTGACAGGGTGCGACAGCGCCGGCTTGGCCGGCGTGCAGGCCTCTGGGCTCGGTGCCACCTGGCTCTCATTCCGTGTCACATAGTACGGACTGGCCCCCAGTCGACCGGTGCTGCTGCTCGCACGTTCGCAGCGGGCTGCCAGCTCTCAGTTAGTGCTTGTGTGATATCGCCAGTGTTTAGTTGACTGGGAGGAGAAGAAAGTGCGTGCGATAGTGAGGGCGGGATGGGACGCGGCGGGCGGTAGCTGAGAGTGCTGAGTTGAGTCCGGCCGCTGCCCCGCTGGCCAGGGTGGGCGCCATGACCACGGCGCGCTCCCTGCGAGGTGCGCGGCCCACGCTGCACGCTGACGGCCAGACCGGTGGCTTTGTGATGCAGAAGGTGCACAGCCTACCCAGCCTGGGCTCCAGCCGGGGACCAGCCTTCAGGCTGCTTCTGCTCAAAGGGTACGTAGAACAACACTAGCGGCTGCTGAACACAACGATAAGCTCCTCGTGGTGTTGAGTATCGGTATTTTCTCCGGGGCCATTATTCACACTTATTGCAAAATTTATTCAAGGGAATGTGGCACCTTGGTCGAATCCTGGAATTTGGCGTAATTAGGCGTACTTTTAGCCGAGAATAATGAAACCACTCATGATTTCTCTGAAAAATGTACAATAAGCTAAATATTTTGATTTTCTAAAAACTCCTCTAGCAAAAGAAATAAATATCGGCCTGTGGATGATTTCATGATCTGGCAGCCACTAACATACTTGAAACGCTTCAAGGGTTTCGATTGGCTGATGCTTATCGTGACGTCAGCATATGTCGTCACATTAACAGCCATGACAACTGTGACCTGCTGCTAAGGGTACATGAAGGGTACATTGCAGGTAGGTTTTAGCTTTTTTTCTACGGAAATCTCGAGTTCCATGACAAATGATATATTGAGTACCGGGTTTTCCGACTTGCTTTACAACTTGGCTATCTCAGTTAAAATCACGGTATGAAGGTGTCACATTCCCTTTAACCTGAGCTGTCCTAGGGTTGTTGGCACATTGGACTGCGCGGGAAGGACCCAATGAACTGAGTGAAAAACTGTATGAACAGGAGGTAGCCACTTGGTTAGGAATGCTCTTGTATAACTTAGAATTGCTGAATATGTTTTTCACGATTCTGCTTTACTAGCTACGATGTTGAGAGGCATGATTGTGATGAGTGTTGATTTGATTATTTGTACGTGCTCCCACGCGGTAGCTTTAAAAAGTGATGACGGATATTTCTTCCTGATCCTGCATCATATAGGTATGGTAAGAGTGATGACGTGATTAATTATAGATGCTCCCGCACCTGCCAGTGTACTTTGTATGAAACGTTTTTCCACTTACATTGTACAGTGGGCCAAGGGACCGGAAAATCGACGTTAAATAACGTTTCGATTTACAATACCATTGATGATACAGATCGTGGCTGTACAGAAAATGGTCATGCGTTCAAATTGTATCAATTATTTTTCCATCAGGCGAGACATTTTCCTGCTGGGGGAGCCCAAACTTGGCTAATGTCAAAGCTTCAGCATTGCTGCTGTCAAACGTCTTTTCTCCAAGTTTCTAAAAGTTTAGACCCCAAAAGTCAGGGTTCCCGTTACCGGCTGGAGAGTGGGACCAAATTTTTGGGCCCCTTCTAACTTTGGGCCCACTGGCCCCCGTACACAAAACACAAAACCTCCTCATATGAATCAGCACAGGATGGTTTTTCTCCCGAAAGTACCACCTATTGTGCTATGGCATCCCAGCAAAATAGGGAAACCTATCTGCCAGGGCGTGACCAAAATTACTTCACTCATTTTTCAATGTATTATGAAACACCAGACAAAACCACTAAACAAATTTACCGTATCCTCTCCCTTTCAGGAATGGAATAAAAATATTATCTTTTTTCTTAGAATATGCCCCAAAAGCTGCGAACAGTATTTGTCGCTATAGTTTAACGTATATGGGCACAAATATGGGTATCTATCCGTCATCTAAAATGCATGCTTTCTCCGTTACCACGATTTTAGTTGCAGTTGTAAGCTCATTTTCAATTGTTATTTTAAACAAATATGGTCGCAATGAATCGTCTTTTATTCCTCGAAATACGATATAAACCAAACACACTGGCTGCAAACGTTGGATTGCAGAGCGAACACGGACTACTATTCTTCTTTGGAATACCCTAGCAAAGCTTACAGAGAGTCATATGAGCGATTGCAGCACGGATCGACTAGGCAGCTCACCGTCACCCCCTCGAATTCGCTCAAAATTTGTTTGCAAACTTGCCCATGGGCCCCATTGCTTCTGGCAGATGTTTTTGGTCCTAAGCTAAAACAGGTCACGAGATAGAGGTCACGGAAATTTTGAGGTCAGGCGTGAAGTGGTGACACATTCTGTTTTTTTATTGCCAGGACGCATTAAATAATCAAAGTTTCATATTACAAAGCTTATGCATAGGACTATTAAAAAAAGCTGACCTGAGGCAATGTCGACGTGGTGACCTCTCGACCATTTCTTCAAATTAATTGTTTTCTAAAAAAATCCTGTTTTTTTCTATTTGTAGTGTGAAAACTTGCTTGGGTGCAGTGCATGCGAAACATCTGTAATAATTTTGTTTGGTTAATCAAATTTTTAGTTGGGTTAATGAGGTCACGAAGTAGGTCATGTCGCTGATGCTTCGGTAGCTGTCAGGCGACCACTCCGAATCATAGTCGATATGGGTATCGTTCAAAATATTGTGAGCTTCTGAGTGCATTTACGTATCTGAAAGTTGTAAGCATAATATATTTGAGTGACTTTGACCTTGCTTTGTGACCTAGCTTCTGCTTGGATTCTGGTCACAATACTATCGGCACCAGTGGAAACAGATTTGATCTACATGTCTAACACTCATATCAAATAACAGGCCTACCAAGGAACACAGGCTGTGGCTACGGGATTCTACATATTATGATATTGTATATTTGTGACCTAAGGTCAGACAATAATTGTTGGGGCTTAACGACGCACCAATTGCCAAGGTCATACAGCGTCGCCAACTCTCACCCTGTTGGGAGGGATTTGGGGATCAGATCAACTTATTTAGAGGCTCCGCCGGGACTTGAAGTCGGAACCGGTGGCTTAGAAGACAGGATGTTATCCACTAAGCCGCCCATCCCCCTAGGGTCAGGTACGGGTCATGACCCTTCCGTCGGATGTGCACGCGGAAAATGGAAATGCGTCGAAAAACAGCTGCATTACTGACGACAAGGGTGAGAATTAAAGGAATCAACCCACGATCTTAAGATTAACCCACTAGGGTCGTTCAAAAAAAAAAAACGTTTTTTTATTATTTTCAGACTCGAACCCACTTTTTCCCATTATATATTCAATTCTGATTTCAATGAACCACATTCCAAGCATTTACGACAACGGGAAAGATCGCCTCAAAACGGTTGATTTAATGTTTCAGGCGCGATTGGCCGCCCGGCGTTGCAGTCTCCCCTTGTTAAATTGGCATGAAAGGGGTGCATAACCTACCAGTAAAGACCGCGTGGCATGTGCGTGCGTATAAGAGCGGTAGATGGGATTTAACATGCAGGCATTTCCTTGTCAGATTTATTTGCAGTGCAATATAAATACATGTTATTCCACAAAAGACCTGAAATTAAATGGTTCAGCACCCAAGTACTCTAAATCCCGACAAAACAGGAATGCCTTCCGGAGGCGAACCTTTCTCTGGAAACATTCGTTGGAGAATGTCGTTGGGGCAGGTGCTTCTCCCTATTCTCCTGCGAACTATTTAAGTGCTCTGATACTGCTAGAAGAAGACCCTGCTGCATATTTTTACCCTTTGGATGACTCACGAAATCTTCCACCAGCTTCGCATCACGCTGTGGGATCGTTCACCACATTAAGTTCTGGAATACCTTGAAACAGGAGAAGCTATACCAGTCACCAGCTTCTTAACGGAGCCATTTCTGGTCAGAATATTTCAGATTCAGGCAATCGAATACCAGCCAGCTGTCAGGAGTGACAAGCTGGCTGAGGATTAGTACCGAGCATTCACCGAGCTCTTCATAGCCTCTATCGGAAACTTAAGCCTGCCGTAGTCAAAGGTGAATTGTTTGCTGTTTTGGCCAATTGTTGTGCGACTGGCTCCTTACCTCCAAGATGGTGGTTCTCACCAGCGGGACAGAATATAACTTTCTGTGCACAGATACTACAGCTGATGGCAAATTGACTTTAGCACATTCAGGGCGATTTCTATATTAACTTAATGAAAGCACTGCACTGCATTTCATGGATAGCTTTGAGGCTCATAGAAGGCTCTGAAGCTGACTATCCGCGACGGAGGAACCCAAATGCATGGTTTATAACTACTTATAAGGAAAACCGTTAACTATTTCGGAGTCTGAGTGGCTCAGTCGGTTAGCGCTTGCGCTCGGCTTGACCAATGACATTCTGTATGTGCTGGGTGTCGTGGGTTCGAGCCCACCCAGAGGCAGAATCTAGCGCCCTGCTCTAGGCCAAGCTAATTCTCTCCCTCTCGCCTCTGATGCCATATGACCTGAGCAGTTGATGCGTTGTTAAAATCCAAAAATTATAATATTCAGTCTTTAACCGTATTTGGCAGGGGGCATATTGCCCCAAGGTTTTCAAGAATATCTCCGAAACGGCTTGATAGAACTTGAAACTTCCGACTTTCCTAAAACTAGTACAGGCAGGTTTTCGAAATTGTCAATATTATATATTTACCAGGGGCGGAGCTATGGCGGGTTTTTGGGGAGGTTCTATCCACAAACCAAGTATTATCGTATGCGATGGGTTCTTTGTAAAGGAAGCCGTCTCTGCTGATCCTGATACCAGTATATGGTTTTATTATATCATTTTTATGTGAGATGATAGTGCATTCACAATTGTCACTATTTGTATTCATCAGGGGCGGTTACAGCAGTTCAAAATGGGGGAATGTTATCAAGAAGGACTAAACGTTAGTAAGTGAGAAGACTGCTTACAGCCGTGCCAGGGCGAATACAACTGGGTATATGAAAATTCAAAATAGTTATAACCAAATTCTAGATTACCAGAGGCGTGTCCAGTCACTACACATTTTCAAAATGCATATTCCCAGCCAGTATCACCGCCGCGACTCAATATCGTTGTATATTAAAAATGTGTTTCCAATCACCCCCACCCGCCCCCCCACGACGAGAGTCCTGATCCGCCTATGTCACCCCCTTTCCCAGAGCTGCCATGGAGGGTAAAAATTATCAGAAATAAATTTCAACTAGTCGAGGGACCAATATACTCATGCATACCACTCGCATATTGTTGGGATGTATTTTACCCCACTGTTTTACCTACTGCATCCGCCCCTGATGAGTTTTCACTTTTTCATTTATTTATGTGTCAAAGATGCCAAGCAGTATATCACGGCTTCTAATCCGCGTAACAAAACTTTTTAGGTTGTATATATTTCCCTCATAGTCCTGGTCCTGAACGCCATTGAATTTCGAATTTTGCGTAACTCGAGTATATGACAATTTTGGGTCAATTATTTGTAAATCTGAACTAGTTTTGTGAAAATCGTACAACAGAGACAAGGGTTATGGAAAATCTAAAAATACACAAAAATTGTATATTTTGCACGACTTTCTCCTTAGAAATCAAAATTTTGAAATTTTCTTTTTTCAAAATAAAGTTTAGCGTCAGGGAATCTATAGCACTTTGAATTTTGAATTTTCAAAATCGGCCGGTTAGATTACGAGATCTTAGGGGCGATATTGCCCCCGCCGAAATAGGGGTAGCCGGGAGCCCGACGGAAATAGGGTTAAGTATCTTCTGAAATGATGAACGGAATTTGACTCAGTAGTAGCACGCACTGCATGCCATCAATGTCCTATATTCCATAAATATGGCTCGCTGGTGGGCTCCCGGTCTTCTAAACAGACATTTGTTGGAGACAACCTCTCCTGACAGCCACACGTAAACCAGCTAGCGCAATTCGTGATTATCTTCTCAAGGAAAACAGAGCTGGCACGCAGCTGTTATTTGTGACCAGAAAGTTATAACCTGCCTCGCAAATAAGAATCACAATGGTGGAGGTAAAAAGGCAGTGACACAGTACCCGGCCTAAACAACAAAACCATCCACCTTTCAGTTGGGTAGGCTAAAGTTTCCGACAGAGGCTATGAAGAGCCCGGCTCGGTACCAAGCCTCTGCCAATTTGCCATTCCTGAAAGCTTGCTGGTATTCGAGCGCCTGAATCGGAAAGATTTTGACATGAAATGGCTCCGTTGAGAAGCTGGTGACTGGTATAGCTTCCACTGTTTCAAGGTATTCCAGAGCTTACTGTCATGAACGGTCCCACAGAACGTGGTGTGAAGCTGGTGGAAGATTTCGTGAGCCATCCAAAGGGTTAAAATATGCAACAGGGTCTTCTTCTAGCAGTATCAGAGCTCTTAAATAGTTCGCAGGAGAATAGGGAGAAGCACCTGTCTCAACGATGTTCTCCAACGAATGTTTCCAGAGAAAGGTTTGCCCCGGAAGGCATTCCTGTTCTGTCGGGATTTAGAGTACAAGTGTGTTGAACCATTTAATTTCAGGTCTTTTGTGGAATAACATGTATTTGTATTGCGCTGCAAATACATCTGACAAGTAAATGCCTGCATGTTAAATCCCATATACCGCTCTTATACGCACGCACATGCCACGCTGTCTTTACTCGTAGGTTATGCACCCCTTATATCCCAATTTAACAATGGGAGACTGCAACGCCGGGCGGCCAATCGCGCCTGAAACGTGAAATCTTTAACCGTTTTGAGGCGATCTTTTCCGTTGTCGTAGATGCTTGAAATGTAGCTCATTGAAATCAGAATTGAATATATAATGGGAAAAAGTGGGTTCGAGTCTGAAAAGTAAAAAAAATTTTTTAACGACCTCAGCATCACTAATTTTCGTTATTAATTTTAGTCTTACACGAACCACTTCATTGCTAAGGCTGAATCACACATTTAGAAAGTCTTGAGAGATTCGGTGCCGGCGCACGAAACTGTGCTGGTTGGTGAGTTTTTTTTTTTAATTTGCCATTCTTAGTACAGATTCAATGCAGTCTTAAAAGCCGCCCCGACGTGCCTCCGAGCACCTTCGCCCTGGTGGGGGTTTTCAATCACCACCCTCGAACTCGGCTCTTATGTGGGATAGCGAAAAACACCAACGCTGGGGAAAGTCTTTAAAACTCATGAGGAAACTTTATCGGTCTTTTTTGGCTCAGGTCAATATTGAGGTCATGACAGGTCAAAGAAGGGGACATGTTAGAGAAAAGTTTCTGGGCTCTAGTGTCTGACAGAGTTTAGTTAGAACCAATTTTTAGGCACCATTCGCTTCCTCCCATTACGGCGAATTGAATGATAAATGATTGAATGATGATTATACTATATATGTCAAGGCAAATGACCTAAGGCACTAGATGAGAGAATTTAAGTGCAAAAGGCGACAGGTGTGAGAAGATCCCTAAAAAACTAAAACTAACAAAAAAAAACATACAAATACTTGGAATCCCACAACAGATCCAGGGATCCGCAGGGCTGCGGAACACCACGAAAGTAAAAAAGAGCATAAAACAGTGTGGATGAAGATAAAAAGGGTGCAAAGGCACTGATGAGATGTTGACTGAACTAATACGCTGCTCAAAAACCAAGCTCGGTCGAAAAAAAATTGTGCGTAAAATAAAGCTCTATATGTGAA
This sequence comes from Lepas anatifera, assembly GCA_034440635.1. Taxonomy (NCBI): domain Eukaryota; kingdom Metazoa; phylum Arthropoda; class Thecostraca; family Lepadidae; genus Lepas; species Lepas anatifera. Next base: position 1,751,833 of record JAOTON010001730.1, on the reverse strand, counting down.
CTAAAATTCAAAAGTACAAAAGTAACTAAAATCAACAAAAGTAAGTAAAAACATTTTAGTAAGCATTTTAGTAACAAAATCAAGTAAAAGTACTAAAATTCTGTGCGTAAACTAAAACTGTATATGTGAACTAAAATTCAAAGTATACGCTAAAACCGCAATGGAAGACGCAAAGCCTCAAGATCAGTGTGGACTTAAATAAAAGGGAACTGAAGACCTTCAGTTCCCTCTTATCAGTTCCTTTTTATTGAGGTCCACACTGTTCTTGAGGCTTTGCGTCTTCCATTGCGGTTTTAGCGTATACTTTGAATTTTAGTTCACATATACAGTTTAAGTTTACGCACAAAATTTTAGTTTCTCGACCGAGTTTGGGTTTTTGAGCAGCGTTTTAGTTCATTTCACATCTCATCTGTGCTTTTGCACCCTTTTTAGTTTCATTCAGGCTGTTTCATGTTCTTTTTACTTTTGTGGTTTACGCAGGAATCTGTTGTGGGATTCCAAGTATTTTAGGTTTCTTATGGTTGTTTTTAGTTTTTTTAGGGATCTTCTCACACCTGTCGCCTTTTAATCATTACTTTTCTCATCTAGGGCCTTAGGTCATATCCCTTGACATATCCAGCATAGTGCCCTATCTGCAGCAAGCCCTCCGAGAACTCAGCATCATTACACTAGGTCAAAACATAAAAATGACCTGACCTGCCTGAGGTCAGATCAAGGTCACTTTCTGATCTAGCATAGTCAATATGCATATCAATAGACTTCCAATAACAACCCAAACGTAATGGTATAAAAATAAAAGCTTTATCGTCATTTCCTGTAAAGTTATTAACCCAAGTCTGAAAACCTGCCTAGTAGCCCCAGATGACCTCCCAGAGATCACAGGAAAAAATTGCAACATTAACTTAGAAAGGGGCCCAGGATTATACGATTTGGAGAATATGAAGCTGAAGCTGTAGCTCAGCTGTATCTAAACAAATACAGCCCAAAACCCGCTTTCCCCATGCATTTCCAATGTGAGATATTGATCTGTATCTGACCCTAGGACATTGATGCGACAAATCCCGCAATATATGTTATAGTAATCGTTGGGACCATGATGTGATGAGTTTCAATTGGATAGATTAACCCCGTTCTTACTTATGTTATCTTGAACTGTTTTGAGGTGAGGTCACTTGACCTGCACTGGTGACCTGACCTGAGATGACTAGAACTTAAAATCTTGGGAGAAGTTGCAGAATTCATCAAGGATATGATATTCCAAGTACGTAGGCGCTTTGCGGCACCGTTTTCTGGTGTCACCGGAAAAACCCGAGGGGTGCTGAAACACCCCTCTCCCTACCGGGATGAATGTTAAACTTCCTGAAAGCTAATTGAAGCTCATCTCAAACCTGCTCAGCTTCCTCCAAAACGAAAGGTGGTTTTTAGGAGCAGGCTGGAGGAGGCTCAGTTATGCCGCGCGAATTTTAAGTGATAAACCGAAACAAGTCGTTTTACAGTGAGAAACGACGGTTGTGGGCAGTGAATGGTTTTTATTTCGTTGTTTTTCTGTATGCCACTTCCGCTACATTACATAAACCCGCCCCCCACCGGGGGTCCGGAGCCATCTTCGCCACACCGGGGGCCATCGATGCCCCCCTCTAAGTCCGAAAATATGGGGACTAGTGCAAATCTGCAAAGTGCATTAGAAAGCTTGCGTGAAGTCAGTAAGAAATTACTTTGCATACTTAAGCGCTCAGGTCAATGGTTTGACCTCGAGAGGTCAAGCTAGGTCACGATAGGCTATTTTCACTAAAATATGCAATGCTTAAGAAAATTGGGCATAACTCTTATGTCATTAGAGCTATTGAGATTTGGTAAAGTACATTTGATAGAAAAATGCCCGACCTTCCGCTATGTGGAACGTAATGACCTCCCGCCTGTGGTTTGACCCCCAGAGGTCACCTCGTGACCTAATATAACCTGAGGTCACGAAAGGTCAGAAAGTGACTGCCGTATATCAAATGAAAGCCAGTGACGAAACATACACGATGATAGTATAACAGTGGTTGACAGATATTAACACTTAAACCAACACAGCAGGCAGATGAACGCGTTTCGACAAAAATTGTCTTTTTCAGCATCTATGGTAGGAGGGATAAGGAACCCGTCATTAAGACATTCAGCAGTTTCATCGTTTGGATTTTGTGCAAAATTATCGTGCGATAGAAATATAAAGGCACCGTTTTTGAGGATATTCCAATAATGCTTCTTGAATTATTCTAAAATGTATACAAGCAAGCTTCGATATGAGACAATCTAGCCTTATCACTGTTTTAAATAATGTTCTATTTTTATTTTATCATCATTATTGTTTTTGTTATTATTATATAAAACTTTTCTCTCTCTTTGCTTAACCAACTCCTAATACAGCCGCAGATTTTGCCCATTTCATGAAGCCTGGTCTAAGATTAAAAGTATCATTTTTAGCTATATGTGCTGCTTCTGTAGCTTTCCTATTATCTTTGTTTTTACAAACTGCTATAATTTTAGCTCTATCCCAGTTTGGTAGATGATTTGTTTTCATGGAATGTATGACAAATGCACTGAATTCTGAGTTGTTTCGAAGGTCTCTTCTATGTTCTTTTAATCTTGTTTTTAGACCCCGTCCTGTTTCACCTATATACGATTTCGTACACGACCCGCACGGCACCTGGTACACTACACTTTTGGTTCTGAGTCATCTGATCTTTCTTTTTCGCTAAGATGCTACTAAGTTTTTTACCGGAACAAAATGCTACTTTGCAACCCGTTTCTTCAAGTTTGTTTGCAATAATTTCAGCTGGTTTGGAGTAAGGTATCGTAACACATCGTATCTGTTCCTTTTGTTGGATTTCGCGGATCGTTTTCTTATATCTAGAGCTTTCTTTTCATATTTATCAGAAATCCTCTCGGATATTTTAGCTTCGTGAACGCGGTCATAATATGTTCTATCTCTTCTTGCAGGTATTCATCACTACAAATACGGAAGGCCCTAAGAAAAATCCTAATACTACTCCTCGCTTCACCCTATCACTGTGACCTGAGTAATAATGTACATAGCATTCCTTGTTCGTTGGCTTTCGATATACTTTGAATTTAACTTCGGCACTCCTAACAATCTCTGTGTCAAGGAAAGCTAGAGTTCTCTGATGTTCTTTTTCAATGGTGTACTGGATTTTTGGATCAACTGATCTGATTGATGAAATTCAAAGTATATCGAAAGCCAACGAACAAGGAATGCTATGTACATTATTACTCAGGTCACAGTGATAGGGTGAAGCGAGGAGTAGTATTAGGATTTTTCTTAGGGCCTTCCGTATTTGTAGTGATGAATACCTGCAAGAAGAGATAGAACATATTATGACCTCGTTCACGAAGCTAAAATATCCGAGAGGATTTCTGATAAATATGAAAAGAAAGCTCTAGATATAAGAAAACGATCCGCGAAATCCAACAAAAGGAACAGATACGATGTGTTACGATACCTTACTCCAAACCAGCTGAAATTATTGCAAACAAACTTGAAGAAACGGGTTGCAAAGTAGCATTTTGTTCCGGTAAAAAACTTAGTAGCATCTTAGCGAAAAAGAAAGATCAGATGACTCAGAACCAAAAGTGTAGTGTACCAGGTGCCGTGCGGGTCGTACGAAATCGATATAGGTGAAACAGGACGGGCTAAAAACAAGATTAAAAGAACATAGAAGAGACCTTCGAAACAACTCAGAATTCAGTGCATTTGTCATACATTCCATGAAAACAAATCATCTACCAAACTGGGATAGAGCTAAAATTATACCTAGCAGTTTGTAAAAACAAAGATAATAGGAAAGCTACAGAAGCAGCACATATAGCTAAAAATGATACTTTTAATCTTAGGCCAGGCTCATGAAATGGGCAAAATCTGCGGCTGTATTAGGAGTTGGTTAACAAAGAGAGAAAAAAGTTTTATATAATAATAACAAAAACAATAATGATGATAAAATAAAAATAGAACATTATTTAAAACAGTGATAAGGCTAGATTGTCTCATATCGAAGCTTGCTTGTATACATTTTAGAATAATTCAAGAAGCATTATTGGAATATCCTCAAAAACGGTGCCTTTATATTTCTATTGCACGATAATTTTGCACAAAAATGCAAACGATGAAACTGCTGAATGTCTTAATGACGGGTTCCTTATCCCTCCTACCATAGATGCTGAAAAAGACAATTTTGTCGAAACGCGTTCATCTGCCCGCTGTGTTGGTTTAAGTGTTAATACACGATGATGTTTGATTCAGCGCCCTGGCTTCTTAACTAGGTCAAAAGTTATTGTCAAAATATTGTTTTGACCCCTGGTGACCTTGGATGACCTCGGAGAAGTCAAAGGGAAAATATGGCCACAGGGATCTGTAAAAGGGTGTCCAAGAACGCTATTCTGAGCAAACTGAGCATTTTCAATCGTTTTTGTGACTTTTAGATCATAATACAGCTTTTCCCCATGCTTTTACAATGGGATAGGTTACTTCGTGACCTGACCTGAGGTCCCGAAATCGAAAAATCCCGGATATACACCTTGTAGACCCTGGAGGGGTCATGAGGTGTAGTAAGTTTCAAATTGATCGACTAAAAATGTAGCTTTTCTAGAGCTCAAAAGCGGAAGTGAGGTGATCCTGGCTGACCTCGCCTGGTGACCTGACCTTGGGTGACCCGGGGTAAACAAATTCAGGGATGGTGGGAAAATAATGGAGTGAGAGATAGAGCCCTCAACCGCGGTGTTGCGTCTCGTTATTTTTCTGCTAATCCAAAGAAAACCTTAGGGGGCCATCGATGGCCGCCGGTGGGGCGAGGGTTAAGCGAGCATCCGAGGCCTTAATCAAATCCCGATAGCTTCTTAGCTTTGCTACGCCCGCCATAATAGCGCTGATCAGACGCAATAAGCTGATATCACCTCCGAAATCGTTCCAGCGAACACCGATTTTTGCACCTGCTCCGAAATTCTCCAAATTCCTCTCATATTTTTCTAAGGAGGCGCTCGGACAATCCCCTAAATTCGCTTTATGAAAAACAGTGGGGATAAATTTCGTTTGTAGAGAATGGTTATCAGCTAACAACAGCTATTTAGAATATTATCTTCGGGACGGTTAATTAGCAGTAGATATTCATATGGGAATATCGGGAGCAGGAATATCAGCAAGCGCTGCCGGCAAAATACCAGTTAAAGTGCATGTCTTAAACTAAAATTACAATCTATCCGCAACATCTGTAGGTAAAAATACCCTAATATGTTGTTTAAACGTGTGGAAAAACTAATTCTTGATTGAAAAATTGTATCGTTTTTAGAAAACAGACTGAAATCTCAACACTGATAAAGCTCGAAATTATTCTGAAGACATTGGCGGACGCAGGGGGGGGCATTCCGGCCGGCCATGGCCCCCCTAAAGCGCTGGACGGGGGCCAAACTATCTTTTGGACCCCCAAACGTCGGAATTTTTTTTGAAAAAAGGTGTTTACAATAGGTCTGTAGAGCAAAAAAATCTTCGCTCCCACCCTCCCCCCCCAGGAGGAGAGGCAGGCATGGGTTTGGCCCCCCAAAAACTCGGGTCTGCGTCCGCCCCTGCCTGAAAAAGCCCAGATTCAACACTGATGAAGCTGAAAATTAACCTGACCAGGCCGGCATTCATCACTATGAAGCCCAGAATAAACCTGACGAAGCCCAAAATCAACCTGATGAAGCCCGGAATCAACGTGACGAAGTCGAGTAACAGCCCGGAATTTGTCATGCCGTGCCTTCGGCGCAGCGAAAGCCCGCCTGTCTGGTGTCTGGGTCGGGCTTTTGCCCCGGGCCCAGAAAATCCCACATCTGTTAGAGGCGTATATCCGTGCTGGTATGAAATTCTATAGACCCAGGGTCTGTTCCAGCGCATCCTTACAAAAAAGATGAGAGTAGCTTGGAGTACGTCGGAGCAGGGGCAAAAACCGGTGTCCGCTGGAATGATTCGGGATGATATATCAGCTGATTGCGCCTGATCAGCGCCAATATGGCGGGCGTGGGAAAGCTATGAAACTAATCGAATTTGATTAAGGCCTCTGATGCTCATTCAATGTATTTTAGTGAAAGTGGTATGCAGAAAAACAATGAAATCAAAACCTTTAGCTGCCCACAAACGTCGCTTCTCTCTGTAAAACAACTTATTTTAGTTTCTCAATTGAAATTCGTGCGCCACAATTGAGCCTCTTCTAACCTGCTCTGAAAAACCACCTTTCGTTTGAGAGGAGGTTGGATTAGATTTGAGATGAGCTTTGACGAGCTTGGAGGAAGTTTAAGGAGGCGCTGGACCGGGCGAGAGGAAGTTGGAGAAGCTTTGAGGAGGTTAGATCAGGTTTAAGGAGGCACTGGAACAGAACCCTAGTTTCTGGTCGCCTGCTGAACCGGCCGGGCCGCAGCCCTCGGGCGCTGTGGCCGGTTCTGCCGGTGGCGCCCCTCCTCCCCACCGGCCGGGCCCGCTCCCCTTCCCCTCGGTCGCGGCACCAGGTGCTGCTTAATTGAGGCGCCGACGGCGGCGGGGCTGGGGCATCAGCGTCAGCGCCGACCAAACGCTCCCTTCCGAACCATGGCCACGGCGAGTGCTTTGTCGATACATGTCGATCTCGCAACCATATGACACACACACACACACACACACACACACACACACACACACACACACACACACACACACACACACACACACACACACACACACACACACACACACACACACACACACACACACACACACACACACACACACACACACACACACACACACACACACACACACACACACACACACACACACACACACACACACACACGCACGCACGCACGCACGCACGCACGCACGCACGCACGACAGACAGACAGACAGACAGACAGACAGACAGACAGACAGACAGACAGACAGACAGACAGACAGACAGACAGACAGACAGACAGACAGACAGACAGACAGACAGACAGACAGACATGTACGTATGTATTCACCATATATACATATAAAATACATATATATATATATATATATATATATATATATATATATATATATATATATATATATATATATATATATATATATATATAAATTAAATATAACTTACATAACTTTCTTTGTGTTCACCTATATCACGTTATGTCTGTGATAACCCCACATATATATATATATATATATATATATATATATATATATATATATATATATATATACATATATTTGCATATGAAGGCAATAGTTTTTCTTTTATGCAAGCAGTATTGAATGCGATTGCATATTTTGCTTTTATAATTTTCTTTTCCAGCGTCTCTTTTTTCCTAATAACTTTCATTTGGTCTTCACTCAGTTCGTGTAAAGTTTCGCCTAATGACATGTGTAATGTATTACCACGCGTTTCAATGGCCCTCCATCATCGTCAGTTGTGATAACGTTACCGGACGATGATGGAGGGCCATTGAAACGCGTTGTAATACATTACACATGTCATTAAGCGAAACTTTACACGAACTGAGTGAAGACCAAATGAAAGTTATTAGGAAAAAAGAGAAGTTGGAAAAGAAATTAATAAAAGCAAAATATGCAATCGCATTCAATATATATATATATATATATATATATATATATATATATATATATATATATATATATATATGTGTGTGTGTGTGTGTATGTGTGTGTGTGTGTGTGTGTGTGTGTGTGTGTGTGTGTGTGTGTGTGTGTGTGTGTTGTTTGTTGGTGTGTGTGTGTGTGTGTGTGTGTGTGTGTGTGTGTGTGTGTGTGTGTGTGTGTGTGTGTGTGTGTGTGTGTGTGTGTGTGTGTGTGTGTGTGTGTGTGTGTGTGTGTGTGTGTGTGTGGTGTGGGGTGTGTGTGTGTGTGTGTGTGTGTGTGTGTGTGTGTGTGTGTGTGTGTGTGTGTGTGTGTGTGTGTGTGTGTGTGTGTGTGTGTGTGTGTTCATACTTAGCTTTTGTTAGTTTCTTCGGAGTCTTTCCTATTTTTCTTATGACACTTTTAGTATGTTCTGTCAATTCATAGATTAATTCTCCAATTGTCATTTGCTTTGTATATATTATTTCGTGCTACGTTTCAACAAATGATTACTTTTGTTATCATCAGGCTTAATATGTACCTATGTTCGATCAACAAAGACACACAGTGGATACTACAATTGAATAAAACACTTTTGAGAAGGATAAGTTGTGGCTTTGAGCAGTGGTTGAGAAAAATAAGGGCGAGGATTAAAGCATGTTTAAAACATCTTTGGTCTTTCACTTTCGAAAAACACACTAAATAAGCTGACGTGACTTTCAGTCAGCTAATCTGCACGAGGGCCAATAATTGTGCTAGGAACTATCTAGGAGGGTTATGATGCCATCATAGTCGGTCTGTACACAGATGGTCGGTCGTAATTCGTGGATGTAGACAGCCTCCAGTATTTTTAGGCGTTGTCTGTTGCGTTCTCGCGCCAGGATCGTGGTGTTGTCGTCCAAGTCCTTTCTTGTGATGTTCAGTCTGTGCTCTTTTTTGGTGTGGTCAGCTGGATCGCCGTTGTTCAGGTGCATTGCGAGTCTTCTTGCGAGCAGACTTGCTGATGACTCAAATTTTGAGTCGACTCAACTCTGACTCACAGCTAAATGGCAGACTCAGATTCTGACTCGACTCACTGAGTTGAAAATGGTGAGCCGACTCGACTCAGGCCAAATTCAGAAGTGGGCCGACTCGATTCCGACTCAAATCAGCATTGAGTCGGAGTCGATTCAGACTCAGAATAGTGGCAAAATATGCACAGAAAAAAGCTAATTTTCCTTGAATAGTATGCAAAATCCAGTATATTTATTCATGTCGTTAATCTAACTGCACATTTCCTTTAATAATAAGCCAATTTCAATGCATTAATTCATGACAGAAATTATTCCTGTATAGGAATAAAGAAAGATGCTAATCGCGAACAGGTAAGTATGAGGAAGGCCCTGATGGCTTTGCATTTTAAAGGCATGACCTTCATGAGCAGTCATAATTGAAGCAATAAGCGACGTTTCAACTGCAAAAAATAGGAATCAATATTTGAAAATATGATATTTTGAGAGGCAACCCCTGCCCCAGAACATTCTGAACAATCCCGTGACGAACTTAAATTAGAAATAAATACTACACTGTGCACTGCTCCTATCCAGCACCTCACGAAACCAAAAACAATGATAAATACTCGCCTGTCATCCCGAAAATGTTGTAGTAAACACTTAAACGTTACAGATGGGGCATTCCAGGACAGATCGACCAAGGCTTGACACCACCATATCTAGAAAAAATCTGAAACATTGTCTCCGGGGTAGTTTTGGGCCAGAAACACGCCTGTGAGAATCTTAGCCCCCTCCGACCAACGGTGACCGAGTTATAGCCCGAGGCATTTTCGGGAGGTCACCTTGTAGACTCATCTTTGATGCTTCATAACTGAACAACGCATTGCCCGATTAACAAGTTTTGTATATCATTGAACTCGTCTTGAACCATACATTATTTCAAAAAAAGAAAATTTTAAAATTTTAAAAATTTTAAAATTTTGACTTTTAATTCGTTTGACCTTTTCTTAGATGACCTAGCTTGACCTTTTCGACATTGAAATTGACGTTTTAGACACCTCAAAAGTTTTGTTTCATCAGATATCTTTCGATAGAAAAAAATAAAAAATAGCGTTCTTTCTATAAATTCCAAATATTTAGCACCGAAGGTAGGTATGCAGACGGTTTTTGACCACTGCGGTAGTATAGCCTTATGTTTAACGCCGCAAACAAAGCGATTGCTTTTGTAATCGGTTGCTTGCAATCATATGGCATTTCTTTACGAAATTTTCATCGTGAAAGTGTCAAAATATATGAGAATTAACACGTGCCCACACAAGGGGGTGGGCAACCGGCCTCTTCAGGTTTCCACAGGTAGTAAAAAAGACACCTTCGCGCAGCGCCACCGTACTTCATGTACCTCTAACTCGAAATTTTTGCAGCTTCTGGCAAAATGTTAGGTCTGGATCATACTAGGTCAGACGGCCAACCCAGGTCAAGAGACCTAACCTCGAAACAAGTTTGGGAGGTGCATCAATAATATCGAATCTAGCCTATCGTCGTTAGATTCACATTACATAGTAAGGTCGCCGAGCACGATAATTTTCGTAGCAGGATTTCTATGTCGATAACCGGGAGCAGGGTCATGGTCATGATCTTTCCATTAGAAATGCATGGGGCAATTGGTAAATTTTGATAACTTGAGAGAATTGAGAATTGTCGAGAATTGCGATGGAGGTCTTATTTTTACGTTGTCGTGTCTGACTTGCCACTGCAGTTTGATTAATATTCTTTTTGCCATACAGTCCTAAGCCTGGCTCTAGGTCAATGCAGGTTAATTTTGACATTTGACTAGGCAATATTATAAGATACATAATCCGTTTGGGTTCAACAAGAGTGTTCCAATGGTGCTGAACGTTTCTTTCTACGGCTCTCCTCTGTCACCTATTATGCCACAAAATTTAGGTTTCCACTTAGTTCCTGTAAAAATACTGTGACCTCGAGCAAACTCAAAGGTGACACGACCAAACGATTGTATGTAACATATTCGGTAGTGGTTAAAACTGGCTGTTTAGCGGCATCATTCTCAGTGCCCTGTGTCATTATTCATCTGGGATTCTGGGATCCGTGTCAGCTATGAAATGATCACCTTGTAAAAATATCATGAGGCAACCTGTTCAAGTGACCAAGTCGAATGCGTTACAATTTCAGGACATTTTTTCTCATATATGAGCAGATTCAAATTACTTTTTGGGAATGAACGCCTTTCAGACACGTTTGCTTACGTTGCATGAATCCTCTCAAACGTATGCCGTGCTGCACTGGGTCACCTTGTATCGATACTATTTTTCCATCTCCAAGAACGATGTAATTGTGTGAGTTAGTGGTGTCCATAGGATAAGTTATACTTGTTTCAATTATTGATAAAGCCGCGACATCTTTGTAAATTTTCGTTTAAGGCTGAAAGGTCAATTATTAATAAGTTCACTTGCCTTCGTCTCCCTCGAAACAATGGATCCTTTCTATCACTTTTAATGACTGCAATTTCTATTTTCATCAATATTGTCCAAGTTGTTGCCAGTTCAGTTTTAGGAGTAGGTGTCTCACTAGAGTCATCAAGGGACTTTTTACGGAGACCCCGACCCCACCACTCAAACGAGCAACTCCCACGATGAAGTGTTAATCAATGAACCAAAGTTGAAAGTCCCACAAGGCATAACGACGACCGTCTACCTCAGGTCACCCCCCTCACCAGTCAGTTGCCAGCTGGCCTTCAGTATTTACGGTACCTACCACCTCCCAGTTGACCTAAATTATTTTCCAGAAGCTACAAAATGCTGTGTTAGAGGTACATGGAGTACGGTGGCGCTGCACGAAAGTGTTTTTTTTACTACTTGTAGAGACCTGAGGAGGCCGGTTGCCCACCCCGTCGGGTGGGCGCGTGTGAATTGTCATATATTTTGACACTTTCACGATGAAAATTTCATAAAGACAATGCCATATGATTGCCAGCAACCAATTGCAAAAGCAATCGCTATGTTTGCGGCGTTAAACACAAGGCTGTACTACCGCAGTGGTCAAAAACGGTCTACATACCCACCTTCGGTGCTAAATATTTGGAATTTATAGAAAGAACGCATTTTCTTAATTTCTTTTATCGAAAGATATTTGATGAAGCAAAATTTTTGAGGTGTCTAAAACGTCAATTTCAATGTCGAAAAGGTCAAGCTAGGTCATCTAAGAAAAGGTCAAACGAATTAAAAGTTAAAATTTTAAAAATTTTAAAAAGTTCTTTTTTCAAAATAATGTATGGTTCAAGACGAGTTCAATGATATACAAAACTTGTTAATCGGGCAATGCGTTGTTGAGTTGTGAAGCATCAAAGATGAGTCTACAAGGTAACCTCCCGAAAATGCCTCGGGCTATAACTCGGTCACCGTTGGTCGGAGGGGCTAAGATTCTCACAGGCGTGTTTCTGGCCCAAAACTACCCCGGATACAAAGTTTCAGATTTTTTCTAGACATGGTGGTGTCAAATTGAAATTTTTTGGTCGTTTTGTCCTGGAATGCCCCAGATGGCGCATTAAAGACATTACGAACCTAGCCTCGGATAGTGCAAACCTGATGATGGATAGCACTTTAAAAATCACGTGACCAAAAAGGCGGAAGAAAAATCTGCATGTTCATGTTAAGATAATCATGCCTTCGGGGTACTAAAGCCTAAATGACCAGCCGTGACATTGTGCTATTCTGCCGGCAGAACGCAAAATAGTGTGCCACACGCATGCGCACTATCATGGACTACAAGATACCTCACTGCGCATGCGTGCCAACTAGCATGCGTTCTGCTCGGCAGAATAAGACGGCTACTAACATTTCGTTGCGCACCATGATGATTTTGTGACTAATGTGGCGTGCGCGCGGGCAGCACAGTGTGAGAGTGGTAAATAAAAATAATCGACATCATCATAATTTGAAGAGCGGGCGGTGGTTGTTTGTGAGTGAGAGGATTTATGTATATTTTTCAGTTTATCAGTTTCACAATTTGAAATTACTCAGGCTACGTCAGAGGTAAGACTGATATCCATTTTCCGTAAATAGGCAGTTTTTATTATCTACCTGTGGGTGTTCTCAAACCACGACAAATCAAGATAGTGCTTTGAAATAAGCAGATAAATAAAGCTTCTAGTTTCCGTTTCGATCCATTTCAAGGCTAATGTGAAAAATAAGATTTTTTTGGTACCCTCTTCCTGATGCTGATATGTTTTTTTTATTGTTTTAGCCAAAGGAAGGAAGAAAACAGAAAATAATGAATGGTTTCTAAAAAAACAAAAACAATTAGAATAAAACAAAGGTAAAAAAAAATAAACAAAATAACTTTGTTGAAACGACAGCACGGATATAAGAATAATAATTACCTATTATTACCAAATAAATATAAAATCCTTAAAATTAATGAAAATCAAAAGAGAGAAATAAAAAAAAGTAAACACCACACAGGAGGGACAACACAAAGAGGACCACAACAAAAAAGTGGAAAAAAAACCACAACAAAAACAAAAAGGGGGAGGGGAGAAGTAAACGGGAATGGTATAGGACCAAGGGGGACACGGAGGAGGTGGGGAAGAGCAAAAAGAAGGATCAACCCTGCCAAACCACTGCTAGAGCCACACTACGACACACCTCACAGAAGACTCACAATGCACCTGAACAACGGCGGTCCAACTGACCACACCAAAAAGAGCACGGCCTGAACATCACAGAAAGGACTACGACAACACCACGATCCTGGCGCGAGAACGCAACAGACAACGCCTAATTACTGGAGGCTGTCTACATCCACGAATTACGACCGACCATCTGTGTACAGACCGACTATGATGGCATCATAACCCTCCAGATAGTTCCTACACAATTATTGGCCCTCGTACTGATTAGCTGACTGAAAATCACGTCAGCTAATCCAGTGTGTTTTCGAAAGTGAAAGACCAAAGATAAAATAAGATGTTTTAAACATGCTTAATCCTCCCCTTATTTTCCAACCACTGCTCAAAGCCACAACATCCTTCTCAAAAGTGTTTTATTCAATTGTAGTATCCACTGTATGTCTTTTGATCGAACATAGGTATATATTAAGCCTATGATAACAAAATTAATCATTTGTTGAAACGTAGCACAAACAATATATACAAAGTAAATTACAAATGAAGAATTAATCTATGAATTGACAGAACATACCAAAAGTGTCATAAGAAACATGAAAAGACTCAGAAGAAACTAACAAAAGCTAAGTATGCTGTCGCGTTTAATTACACATGCATCCGAGAGAATATTCTGCCAACATATTCAGATATATATATATATATATATATATATATATATATATATCCGTATAAATACGGAACAATAATATATGGAATACGGAACACGAAATATATGGTGAAATCATGCATACATGTATGTATGTATGTATGTATGTATTTGGTTTTTAGCTTTCTCGACGGAAATTTTGAGTTTCAAAACAAATTATATTTCGAATACCGGGTGCTCCGGCATGCTTTACAACTTGGCTATCTCAGTTAAAATCACGTTATTAAGGTGCTACATTCCCTTTAATGAAGCGAGGTACTCGATGGCCTCCTTTAACACGCGCAATGGAGGAGGCCTCGGAAGCCCCCACCGAGTTTTCCGAGGTGGTTGGGGGACTGCTCGTAGACGAAAAGCGATACTCGGCCAGATCTAACCAGTCTAACGGAGCGTTGATTGGTGAAAGAATTTGGGAAATCAATCGATAATTTTTTTACTTATGGCTTTCAAACTTGGACCTGCACTTTGAGATCGCCACAATCGCACGGCTAGATCAGTTCGCTTGCATTGGATACCGAGTTGTGATGTCATAACGCCGTCTGAGTGGGATGATACGTCGGAGAAGCCTCACATGATGGTCAAGGTCAAAGATCAGAGGTCAAGGGTATCAAGTGTCCATGATTTCTCTTAAAAATGTACAATAAGCTCAATATTTTTATTTTATAAATGCTCCTCTAGGAAAAGAAACAAATATCTGTCTGTGGATGATGTCATGATCTAGCAACCACTACCATATTCAATAGGCTTTAAGGGCTTGGATTGGCTGATGCTCATCGTGACGTCAGCATATGCAGTCACACCAACGGCTGACAACTGTGGCATGCTGATACGGGTACATGAGGGGCACATTTCAGGTAGTTTTTAGCTTTTCTCTCTACGGAAATTTTTAGTTTCAAGCAAATGATATATCGAGTACCGGGTTTTCCGGCATGCTTTACAACTTGGCTATCTCAGTTAAAATCAGGTTATACAGGTGCCACATTCCCTTTAAGGAAGTACCAGCCGAAGAAGTAAAGAGGGCAACAGCGCACATGCCAGGCCATGTCTTAACATGTTAACTGGGGGACCATTTGCCCCCCCGTCGGCGAAAATGCCCCTTCAGTGCTCGGAAATTGGCCCCCCTGTGAAATAGACAGATGACTTAAATTGACGAAATGCAGACTCATCAAACGAAAATAAGACAGAAAACCACCCGATATATAAATTTGTTATATTTATGGTCCCAACTTGGCAATCCAAAAATATTGTGTTAAAAATTTCCACCCGTGGCAGTCTACTCCATCATGCGAAGACGAAACAAAGCGCGTAATTACGGGGAATCCCGGCAAACAGCCTCAGCATCAACTAGTCACAACGCTGGAGATGAACGCTGGCCTACAACCAATCAAACATTCTGTTCTATCCGACCGGAAGCCCATATCTCAGCCAGTACCGTGACATTGCATGATGCTCTCATTTCACACGCAGCCAGTTGTCAGGCTTAGAGCTCGTTCGTGGATTAGACGGGACACGGTGTAGTCAAAATGCGTAAGACTGGTTGCTGGTGTGGTGGTATGAAGTGCTTAGCCTTCTTATTTTTATTGTGGTGGTGGCATACATTAGCGTCGCCACCGGCAAAAAAGTGAGGGGGCCAGCCAAACTTCAACCTGGTGCTGACAGCAAACTTTCCACGTTAGTACCATTTTATCTAGGTTTTTCTTTTATACAGTGTTGTACCAAAACATTTTCGAGTGTGGGTTATACAAATTACAAATTATACAAATCACATGCAAAATATAACTAGCCGCTGCCTTTCGCAGCGGCTGGTTATGCAAATTTCCAGTTTACTCCCATTTTGACTGAGATAAGAAAATTGTTGGTCGAAAAGTGTGGGGGATTGATAATGCAAAAAAATGTTCTGGTTATGTGGATGAAATCACTTGATGGCCATGCAGGGTTGAAAGGGCACCCCTGGCTTCCTACTACGTGGGTAGTGTGCTAAAAATATTGTGTCAAGTCAATATCACTTTGTCAGCAATTATTTTTAAACAGTGATACAAGTCGCCTTTTCTGTGGTTTTATGACTATCGCTAGGGGTCGTTTTAGCCTCAAATCTGGTTTTTGTGGAGTTTATTTGGCTATTTTAGTGGAAATAAAAGTTTGCCCCTCTTTGGGCCTTTTTCTAACTTCGTTTGACCTTTTTCGCCGAGAAAACCTGGCAACCCTAGGCAGCATCTATAATCTCTAGACATGGAATAACACGAAAATAGAGAAACATTTAACACTTACGCGTCTAAGTTTTATTAAACACCCTCAAAATGGGCTCTTGATCCCCTGAAGACACTATAATGGCCAGCACAAGAAATGCCCCCCCCCCACTGACTTTTCCTTACAAAAAATGTCCTGGTACGTGCTATGTTACGCCGCCAGAGATGCTGTTTAGTTGTTTCAAAAGTGGTTTCCTTCGATTTTTCAGTGCCGGAATGTGGTGGTACAGAAGTTCATATTTCACAAAAATTTGCTTACCTGTGTGTTTTGCGTGTTTTTGTATTGTATTTTTGAATTGTAAATAGAGAAGATTGAAAAACTTGTCATCCATTACACCTAGAAGAAATTCAAAGGTACCAATGTGTTCGTCGTGATCCAAGGATTCGAATGATGTGCAAAATGACCTTGAAAGGTCAAACGTGACCTTGGTCTCAGGTCAAGTTGAAATAATGATTTCCCAGGGTCATTTTGTACATCTTTTGAATACTTGGGCAATGCTCGTCACAATGATACCAAATTTATTGCTGCATCTTATATCGTTTAAAAGTTATAGACACAAACAATTTCGAAAACCATGACCTCTGGTCACCATGTTATTAACCTGACCTTAAAATGGGTGGTAACACGCATATTTGTCTTTCATTAGGTTTAGAATGACGTTTAGAAGCTTAATCTAGCTCCTCTGGAAGCCAACTTACACCCTGGTTTTGACGACCATTTTGGAGGACCATAGTCGCCTTTCATCGGTTTAGAAATAACGTCATAACCCGTTGACTTGACCTGACCAATATTTATATAAGTCAATATTTTGTCATGAGTCGGTTACAGGTGTGCAGAGTGACGCGCCTCTCATTTCAATCGGCTCAGAGTCAGTCGCGAAAAACAGAGAGGTCCGATCGCTCGTGAAGGCGGCGAATGGTCAAGAACATCGCAGTTGCCGGCCCATTTGCTTCACAGATGGGGCCTTATGACCTTTTCCGAAGCAGTTGCGGATGTGCATGACGTCCAACAGACGGTCGAGTACCCGGCCAATGGAAGTATTTCACGCTGAGGTAGTAGCCCAGGCTAGACCAATTATATACTTCTCCACCAGAGCTGCCTGCTGATTACATGCTCATTTTTTAGCAAAACATAAAATTATACTAAAAATAACCTATTATTTTCAAATAGAAGAAACGCATTTAATTTTTATCGGTTTTAACTGATTGAGTGCTTTGCTAATTCAAATATGAATATGGTACACATTTCTGTGCAATTATTAAGAAAGAAGGGGAATTATCACTGAGAAGTGTTTCCTAGTTAAAGGGAATGTGGCACCTTCACAACGTGATTTTAACTGAGATAGCCAAGTTGTAAAGCAAGTCGGAAAACCCGGTACTCCATATTTCATTTGTCTTGGAACTTGATATTGCCGTAGAAAAAAGCTAAAACCTACCTGACACCAGCCCCCCATCAGCCCGTCGCACATAGGCCCTAAACGCCTCGTCCGTGGCCAATATTACGAAAATACAACTTTTTCTAAATCATTTCCTGAGCACATATACTGATAGAGAATTCTTCACTGCACTTGAAACAGGCATGGAAAACACAAACCGTGCTACGGAAGTCTCTGTAGAGTTGCTTGAAGTAAGCACTGCGCCACCCGCGGACCGGAGATCTGCGGCGAAAACTACGTACATTTCATTATGCTTAAAATCGACCATGAAAGCAAGAACAGGTCAAAGTATGGCAATACCGCTGTTTTGTGAGCCCTTTGCAATGGGTTTTGGTATAAAATAATGCAAAAATAGTTTTGACAACTATTTTATAGACCATTCTCTCAGTATACTGCATATCTCAAAAACTGTTCGATTTACAAATACAAAGAGAGGGATTTAAAACTTGGCCAGCATCGGCCCAGCATAAGACTACCATCAAACGATTCCCCAGGATGTGCTCTACAAGGGCAAGTCAAAATATCTTGCGTCCACTTGCAGCCCCGCGTTCCAGATGACATATAATAACTCAGGTTGTGGCTCCAACCAGGCCGCTGCGGTGCTAACGCAACGCCGTGGGTTACCGAATAGAGGCATGGACCGGCCAAGAATGAGCAATATGAGTGAACTATCAGAGAACGATGCTATAAGAAATGCCGAGAAGTGCTAAAATTAGTTTATACAATTTCAAAGCACTATAACTGTCTAAATTTGTGTATTGACTGCTGTGTTGACTGTTATCCAAATACCCGGAGGGACTGCCGACAACGAACCTTTTATTGCATGAGAAATGTTCCTGCTAGGTATGTCAATCTCAGGATTGGGATCCTGCTATTTTCAAAAAGCCCCAATAACGGGATTAAGCCTCTCGTGATCCCGCGATTCAGACATTTATTATAACACCTTCAAGCATGCCGGGACAGCAAAAAACGATACCTAAGAATCCTGTTTTGCTGCATATCACACGTTAAACCACATATGGTGAATACCAGTCATACCTTTTCATCCATATGAACGGTCGCCGTAACCATCGGAGTCCCGAGGTGTCCTAGGGATTCAATCGGGAATCGAATTTCCTCGCCGTTCCCACTGTCACGAGCTGACGCAAGATGACGATCGGGCTGCTCAGGTGACCTACGTCCCATATTTGGCGATACCGCGATATCATATGTAGCGGAGGGTGGGCGGGGGGGCGGAGAGAAACGTACTGACCTTCACGGACTGATATTTTGATATGCCTTTTGAGGAAACACAAGGTAGGTATATATTCTACCCCTTTCTTCTACTCTGCGTGTTAACACGCGCACTGGAGGGGCCTCGGATACTCTCTCAACTACCTTTTTCCGGGATGACCGGAGAACCACTCGTAGCCAAAACACAGGAATCGGTCGCATTTGAGAAAATTTAACAGCGCGTTGAATAGTGAAATAATTTTGAAAATTTGTCGAAAATTGTTTGATTTATAGGCTTCTAAAGTCAGACCTACATTTTGAAATCGCCGCCACCGCGCAGTCGAACCGGTTTGCTTGCATTGGAGACCAAGTGGTGACGTCACAGTGTCATATAGATGGGATGATATGTCAAGGTCACCTCACGTGAAGGTCGAGGTCAAAGTTCAAAGTCATACCAGCAATTTCAAGGTCATTGACCCCGGTGCTTTACGTGTCCCAGTCTGACGTATATTATGCTATGACGTCATTGTAAAGGTAACCCAGTTGTAAGTTCAAGGTCAAAGGTCAAGGTTAAAGATCATGGGTAAAGGTCAATCCTCCTTTCCAGCACAAGGTTTGCTATAGTGCTACTTTAAGTGTGCATAATAGGGAATTTACCATGTTGTGACGTCATAGGTCGATAACCTTGAATGACCTAGACCTCAAAAATGAAGGAAAGATTCTTTGCACACAACCTCTATGACTGTGGTCCGGCTTTAGCTTACTCCCGGCTTTTTCCACGCATTATCAGGGCATTTCCCAACAGGTCCCAAATATGGCCAAAATTTGACCTTTATGACCTCGTTTGACTTTGACAATATAGACCTAGGTCAATGAAAATTAGTTATGATGTGGATCACCATAGCCCCCACCCACCCCCCAATCTGAATTTCTTAAGCCTCTAAGTTTCCGATATCTCAGGGGCTTACCAGCCCCCCATCCTGTGCGCGTTAATGTCGGACCCCTCTCCAGTGTGGTTGTTAATAATCACTCGAATACCGGTTATAATAGAAAATTCCCATGCAGAAAAGGAGTTACAATTATACCAAAAAGCTGGCTTAGAAAGAAAAACCAAGCTCAAATACACATTTATGATGCCTCCCGTTTTGTTGTTCGTGGTGACGCTTATGAATTTATGGCACACCAAGATTGATGTATCGTTGTTCATGGATTACATGTTTATTGTTTGCAGTGTTTCAAACTACAATTCGGTCACAATTCATGGCGCCACGACAACATCTGCAAAATATTTTACGGACACCTTGGGCTGGATTAAGTTGCCCCAAATGCCCCTCTTTTCACTGTCCTGATTACGGCCATGTAAAATAAAACCTATATGTCGAAAGTAAGTTTTATGCGCTGTTCAATTATCTGTCAAATGAGCTCCTTTGTCCAAAAATCGGGGAATTTGCGGTATTGCGAAGGAGTTTTCCACGAAATGTAATATTGGCCACGGACGGAGGCATTTAGGGCCTATGTGCGTCGCCGGGCGGCTATTGTTGTGAGCTGCTGGTGTGACGACATATGCTGACGTCACGATGAGCATCAGCCAATCGAAGCCCTTGAAGTGTTTCAAGTATGGTAGTGGTTGCCAGATCGTGACATCATCCACAGGCTGATATCTATTTCTTTTTCTAGAGGAGTATTTTTAAAAACAAAATATTGAGTCTATTGTACATTTTTCAGAGAAATCATGAGTGGTTTCATTATTTTTGGCTAAAAGTACGCCTAATTTCACTAAATTCCAGGATTGGGCCAAGGTGCCACATTCCCTTTAAGGGAGTGTTCCACATTTATAATGGGTTGTGGACTAAATAGCAGTTTTGAAGTGTGTCGATAATTCAACTGTGACACATTTTATTTTCCTCTAAGCTCTGGATTAAATTTCTCGGATAATTTGTTTTCTTCAGAATTTCAATAAAGTGGAACACTCTCTTTAACCGTTAATGGTTGAGAAGACATTGGGCATGTATCATGCAAGGCCAACTGTTGTATACACTGACGCGGATGAAGCGTAGTGCTCAGTGATGTAGGAGGCCTGAAAAACGGGACGAATTTCATGGCTCAATAAATATTAATGATAGAACAATGTTTTTTGGGTTCATTTTGAAGCTCTCCATCAGGCGGCTCAAACAAGCACACCAAATTCTGTTTTTCCTCTTAACCCTCCTTTTGCCAGGAGGTCGATTCTACCCCCTCCTTAATTCTTCGCGATGGAGGAAAAACGGCTCGGTTTAGCGTAATGCCGCGTGGCAAGTGCGAACCAGAATCAATTTGATAAATCGTGACGAAATTTCAATCCAAGTTCAGGTCACCGAGTTATGATGTCATTTCTAAACCGATGTAAGGCAATGTTAGTTCTCAAAACAACGTTGACAAAAGCCGGGAGTAACTCGGCTTCTAGAGGAGTTAGATCAAGTTTCTATACACCATTTGAAAGCTCTTGTACAAGAAAATCTAGAGCGGACATCCATTTTGAGGTCGGGGCCATAACGAAGGCACCAGAGCACCCCTTGGCACCCATTGGGTGCGCTACTCTACGCAGAGGCTATCGAGGGTTTATACTGGTTCTTACAGTGACTAGCTTTATGAAATATTTACATAGTCGCAAATCTGACCATGCGATAAGCTGAATAAAGGTAATAATAAGGGAAACAATTCATATGATTAATAATTTGATTTAATGATTGGAGTTTCCCAGTTGTTAGCCGGCAAACATTGGAAGTGAAAAATGCATTCTCACTTCGTGTTTATTAGCATTGCACATTTTGGGATGCATCGGGTATTAAAACATCATCAGAAGATAACCACTGTTAAACCTTAAAAGCCAGCAAACGCAACAAAATGTACGACAAGCGACTTTCTTCAAAATCCAACAGACCTAGTATGTACAACCGGTTCGATACTGATTGGTAGGTATTAGGCTGCGGTCGTTTTTACAAAAAAATCTCAAGTGATGGTTCTTGCCGACACCATTGTTGCCTCACCTGCTGCGTTTTAACTGAATGCATGAAGGAAGAAAATAATTGTGGTTTTCCGGGTTCCAAACAATTCTCAAACGCATCGCATACATACATACATCGCATATCAATTCCAGAAAGTCATTTTTGGCATTTTCGTCCCGTTTTTTAGGCCCGCTGGATCACTGTGCAGTGGCTGCCACACCTCCAAATCCTGGCACTCTCTGGGATCTCAAGGGTTCTCACGCGATGGCCACTGACGAGCAGAAAGCTTGGACTCTGAGTCCCAGCTTCATTTTTTGCGTTGGCGAAGTCGACCTGCGCAGGAGACAGTTTGATCCCGAATGTCAGCCCCATCACTTCCTGAACTTCAGAAAAACTTGCAATGTGCTGCCATGATATATCGCCGCTCTATGATGATATTGTTGCATAGGCATGCAGAAGGTTGCGCATAAGCTTTTGCATGTGCCATGGATCCAAAATAACATTAATTGGATCTCCTGTTTGCGGGTGTGGACAGACCGCCACCCCCTAGAAAAATGAACCAAACTCATATTTTAATGTAATAATTATACAAAAGATCAAGTTCACGAGCGATCGCGGCTCATTTTTTTACTCGGAATGAGCCAGATTTCAGCTTCAATTGCTCACAACGTTTGTATAGGCAGTTCCTCTCTAGCAGTAATAGTATAACGATTTCCCTCGGGTGACGTTGCACGTGCTGGAGTTTTGGGCAGGACACCCATTACGCATACTCCTGTTCGATATGGAGCGAAATAGTTTATTTCATCTATAAAAAGAGGTATCTAACTTCTCAGACAAAATTCCCTGGGTGGCTTGAAAACTGCATTTGCATACGATCAGATATGATGTCATTCCTCACCATCTATTTTATTGTCCTGACAATTTTTGGAGTAATGCTACTGAACATGTCAAGCAATATGTGTGGAGAGTTTCACGATTGCTTGTTTTACGAGTGCCGAAATATAGGTTTTGAACGAGAAGGGGTGCTGACGCACACCCCTATCGCTTGGCTGCCCGTGCGAAAAGTGAATGATAGGAACAAACTCGAATGCAAAAAATGACACGTGTAGAAGCTGTGTACATCGAACTTGAAAACCGAAATATGATTTGGACACCAACGGTCTTCTTTAGCTTAGCCATAAGCCGCATAAGCCTAAGAGACAGGGGCCGATTTAGCGCGTGCATACTTTGACAAATGCACCTCCTGCGGACAACCGGTAGGTGCTGTATCGGTTGCCCGCCCAGGGTCATGGTCCGGAATCTTCAGTGATTTCATTTGTGTGCGACAACCATTTACAACACCCCAGACAGTTTTTGGCACTTTCCCCTTGAGTATAGTTTATCTCTAAGGCTACGAACACATCCATACGCGCGGTAGCCTTTCAAGCGCCGTCGTCTTGGATGTGAAGCTTGAATATGCAAGCAGACGGTGGGAACTAGGGACGGCTTACCTGGATATTGTTACATTGTCAATTTTGGATATTTTTCACAGCATCACAACCGGTCATTTGGATATTGTCATCTGATAATTGGTATTGTTATCTGTTCCATGTTGGACATTTATTCAGTGTTGCATCTAACCCTTTGAATATTGCCGCCCAATATTCAAAAGCAATATGACTTTTGCTTTCCAACTGTGGCCGTATTTTTGTGACTGTTCGCTCCATACCTTAAGTCAACGCTCATACTAAAATTAAGAAAGTTCATTAGTGGAGAACCCAATTTATATAAACAGATTGGAGCTGTTTTGTTCCATAAAGAGTCCAGGATTCGACTCTAGAACACGGTGCGTGAGAGGCCACCACGCTGAGACGTAAATGTTTAGAGAAGGACCGCTGGGGGCAGCGCTGCTACAAAGACCGCTGCGTTCTGTCGACTCGCCTGTTTCTCTAGCGAGCATGAAGCAGTTGGAGTTGCCACGGTTATGTGTCAGCCGTGGAGCAGTCGGAGTTGCCATGGTTGCGTCAGCCTTGGAGCAGTTAGAGCTGCCGTGGCTGTGTGTCAGCCTTGGAGCAGTTGGAGTTCCCACGGTTATTTGTCAGCCATGAAGCAGTTGGAGCTGCCACAGTTGTGTGTCAGCCTTGGAGCAGTTGGAGCTGCCACAGTTGTATGTCAGCCGTGAAGCAGTTGGAGCTGCCACAGTTGTGTGCAGTTGGGGGGGGGCAGTTGGAGTTGCCACAGTTGTATATCAGCCGTGAAGCAGTTGGAGCTGCCACAGTTGTTTCTCAGCCGTGGACCAGTTGAAGTTGCCGCGGTTGCGTCAGCCTTGGAGCAGTTGGAGCTGCCGTGGTTGTGTGTCAGCCTTGGAGCAGTTGGAGTTGCCACGGTCATGTGTCAGCCGTGAAGCAGTTGGAGTTGCCACAGTTTTGTGCCAGCCGGGGGGAGGGGAAGTTGGAGTTGCCACAGTTGTGTGTCAGCCGTGAAGCAGTTGGAGTTGCCACAGTTATATGTCCGCCGTGGAGCAGTTAGAGTTGCCACAGTTGTGTGTCAGCCCTGGAGCACTCGGAGCTGGGGGATTCCAGGACAGATCGACCAAGGCTTGACACCATTGGCGTAGCCACGTTGTCTTAACTTGTAGGGACACGTTCAGCCTCTTGCTTAGGTACCTACCCGACGGAACATTTTAAGAGGGGCCAAATGTTATGGCGAGCCAGCCACCTATCTATATTCTTACACGAGTTTAGTTCAGTTTGTTTTGTAAACCTAACATGCATTGTAATTTGTAAGATTTATTTTTATCATATGAATTATTGAAGAGTTAGCCTGCCGAGGCAGATTAAGTCTTACAATTGTTAAAGATAAAATAGAGTAAGTGGTTGTTGAAGCTTCAAACGAAATCTTATCACCATATATTTCAATGCGCAGTGAGCAGGGAAGTGTTTCAGTACACCTTCAACTTGCTGTGGCTGTTCGTTTCGGAAATTTCTAAGACTTGTATATGATCGTATTGCTTAAACCCACTGTGTTTAAATCCGGATGCTGAGTCAATGAATTAGACTATTGTTGCATCCTTAGTTAGCTATTAGGGGTGCGCGAACCAGTGTGGTCATATAGCGCCCATATAGCATCCACGTTGCATCCTTTCTATAACTACAGCGAAATGAGCGCTAAGCCATGACTAGATTGTATTTAGCCCTCATGCGTTTTGGTAACGCTGTACCTGGAAAGTTCTTCGATGCTCCTGATACATTTTAGCATTTCCTTTTAAAACTGTTTCTCATACATTCGTTATTGTCGTTATAAAAGTCTACCCTTCGTCGGTCATTATAAAAGTTTACCCTTGTGAAACTCTAATCAAAATTACCTACTTCACTAGCTCTTCAAACGATCTTCTGCAAGGCACGGTGAAATTATTCACTGTTTACATAGGCGGATCCAGGATTGCCGATCGGAGGGGGCACCTTCCCGGGGGGGCGCCATCCGGACCAGGGTGGCGCCACTTATAACCGGCAAAACCTATCAGGTGGGTGCCAAATCCTATCGGTGGGCGCCGACTTTCTCATCCTGGGGGGGGTGGGAAGCGACATTTCAGGGGGGCGCCGAGGGTCGATCTGGGGGGCACGTGCCCCCCCTTGCCCCCATGGATCCGCCTATGACTGTTTATGAAGAATTGCATACTTGAATCCAGGATATGGTGAATTAATCAATAGCCCAGCACCTACAGGGTGTTTCATAAAGAATATTTTTGAATTGATCATAATGCGGTTATAAATAGGTTGCTGTGGTATGATTTACATATCAATGGAAAGATGATTTTGGGACATTTACGATTATTCGTATTTTGATAGCTGTTTTGATATTTTTGCTAGTAAAAAGTAGTCTTAAAAATGACTTGAAAAATACTGTCTATCTTGCCTTCATCGAAAATGTTCATAGAAATCACGTGCGTATCACGTGACAAGTATCATGCCAATGGCACTGCAAACATGATATCGTCACTATGGTACGTCTCAGTCCACATGCACATTGCCTCTGGAAATTAATTCTAAAAAAACACCTCTCAAGCTTAGGAAAGCTCCGGTCTAAGCAAGCAATCCCCAATTGGTCCATGTCCCTTGTTCTGCGGTGAACAGTGGGGTCTTTGCGCTGTGTCCGCCGCATCCAGTCATTCATATGGAAGGTAAGCCAATGAGCCATACGGAGCTTGAGCCAAAAACTTTTAATTTGTAATATTACTGAGACTTTTGCTTTTGATGTGCATGCTCACGTGCCATTTGTGTGTGCTGAAGCCTTTTTAGAGTGCTGCAAGTTCCGTTTTCTCAAATATAAGCGGGCATATATTATGTTTCTTGCACCATTTTCGGAGTAAATTTAAGACGAGAGAAAACATGTGATGCAAATGAAACATATTTACATAAAAATGTCCTACAATTTACCATTAAAATGAGTGTTTTGTGGACGGATTTGAAGGATTTTTGTACTTTACTGACCATTTAAAAAATATCATTCTCTCTTAAACACCCTGTAGAAGTAGAGATTGCACCACAAGAAAACCGCAAATAATACTTTTTGCCATAAATTCATTAAGATTAACGCGGAGCCGTGGAAAACGTGGCCGAAACCGTCAGCTGCAGTCAGCTGACTGCGATTACAGTCAGCTGACGGATTACATCTTTCCGAACACGGCTTGGTGCTGGACATTCAGTGACACAAACTCCCAAGCAGCCAGCGGTGCAACTAGACCCGGGAGCATCGCCGCTGAATTTTGGTTGGAGGAGACGGACCGGTCTGGCGATGACTGGGGGAGGGGTAGGAGAAGTCAATTTTCAGCACAGGGAAAAGCAAAATAACCGGGGCTGAGACCTAAATTCTCGGGCCCGTTTCCCTTGATTTTTGAGGGGTTACGCGTCCTACTTTCAACGTCCATGTTGACCCTTATGTTATATTATCATTTTAGCATGACCCTCCCACAACGTAGCTTTATTATTGGACGGACCCCACCCAAATACCACTGCCTCGCTTTTTAGGTGGACCCCCCATGTCTTGAAGCTACTTTTCGGCGAACCTTTCTCACCAAAGGCATCCCCGTCCCTTGCTCTGGTGTTGTCGATGTTAAGCAGGGACAAATATTACAAAAGTTTTCGGTAAAATATGTTTATGTAAAAATATGTAGAGTGCAGTGATTACTTTATAGCTCAGACGTTATAAGTAGTATGCTCACTGAGAAGCAATTCAGAAGAGTGGTTGGGGCTCACAATTGCATAACGCATTCACAAATGCTAGTACGTAGGAGCATGCAGTTTAGCCAACATATTCAGCACATTCCATCGAAATCATGCCACTCCAAAAATCCCCAATAGCCTGACGGTGCCACCGAAAGTTTTTAAGGGGTTTTCTAGTCTGCAATTCCTAGCCACTGGCGTCCTAAAGGAGAATCCATGGGTAATGGCTTCTCGCTCCTTTCCTAATCCTAGGAACCTCCACCTTCTCTGAGCAACCACAACGCAACTTAACAACAAAAAATAATAACGTAAAAAAGGCAGGAGGGAAAAGTCTACCCTGTGTCATTGCACGTCACCTTTGGTCAGCCCCTCCCCCGTGACCACGTTGCGGCACGTTACCCTTCAGCCGACACCCGTTCCGCTCGGAGGGTGACGTGATTTATGAACAGCCCCCAAAGTTATACTTACTGTCGTTGTTCGGTAATATTTGTTTATAAATATGTGTCATGGACCCACTACTTGCCTTTTCATTGACATTCTGCAAATAACGACATGAGAGGATATATGGTAGCGCTTTGAAACTGGGTCGGTCACCAATGACAGGATTGGTACACGGTACATACATATTGAGGCCTATTAATAAATGATACAGGTCATAAATACATTTTGTTGGTATGCTTACGGTAACAGCACGTCTGAAAAGTGGCCAGGCTCCCCCAATTTTTGGCAAAATGAATTGTTTCAGCCAAAACGGAAAGCGACCGGACATTTTATAACCACCCATTTGCGGAGGGGGGCTAGAGTATTCGCGCCTCCCCCGCCACTACCTCGGACAGCCTCCAGCTATGAATCTACTATAGGTACCTACTCCGAAATTTCAGGGATGGGTCTTGAGCCCCACTGTCTCCCCTCCCCCTTTGTGTATGCCACTTCATTCACCAGCACGACAGGAAAGAACCCTGCGTGTTGAAGGGCTTACGGAAGTGCGAGATTTTTTGTGTCTTGCATTCATGCAATACTAAAGATAAAAATTGTCTTGCATTCTTCGGTATAAGCGTTGGATGGCCCATGTGAGTGTTTTGGCCCCCACAAGCAGTGGCGATGTCAGTGGGTGGGCTTTTGGGCTCGGAGCCCAGCCACCTACCTATGAACATGGGTGGGTTGACATGCCATTTAGCCCCACAAAAGAAATGTTTTTAAAAATGAAAAAAACGAAAAAGTAAAAGATTCAGAAAAAGGAAGTAAGTTCAACGCAATGTTCCGAGAGCACTGCGTAACTATATCGCCGCAATCGGCCTTCTGTGTTCTGCGTATGAAGGCCTGTGTCGATAGGCAGTAGTTACCTATCCATTGCCGGCGGAACAAGGGGGGAGGGGGTACCTGGACACGGCACTAATCCCCCCCTTGAATGAGGAATTTTAACATGAAGTCTATGGCGTGGACTAGAAACAAATGGGTTAAAAAGTCTATGTTCCCCATAAATCCAGACGTTCCGCCGCTCCTGTACCTATCAGTAAGCCCTCGCCTCCTATAGTTCTCTTGGTTCCGATTTCCCTTTCTTATGCGCAGCCGCCTATCTGTTTTTTTTGGTATCATCATTACGATGAAATGAAATGGGAAGTTCAAGTAAAAGTGCGGCTGTTCGGACTGTCAACACCAACCACTCCTGATTCACAGCTGATCAAGCGTTAACAACCTGACGTTGTCATGGCGACCAATCCTCTCCACGGAAATCAACCAGCAACTGGAGCATTTTTCCTGCCTTGCCGGAATCGGCGCTCGTGAAATAATGTGAAGTGCTTCATATCACTGCCAACTTTTTTTGGTACATGAATGACGCGACAGATTTAGGAAATTTGGAGGAAGTGAAATCAACGGTTGTAAAATCGATTATCTTTAAATATCATTGGTGCCAATGATGCTAACAGGATTTGCATACGCAAATAGTAGGCAGTGCCATAGGGATATGTATTAGAAAATCAGCATATTGCTGTTGTCATATCTTTCCCGGTCTTCAAAACTTGTAGGGACATTCCCTACAGGTTTTCGGGGGTCTCCAAACTTGTAGAGACACTGTCCCTAGTGTCCCTAGTGGTGGCTACGCCCATGCTTGACACCACCATGTCTAGAAAAAATCTGAAACCTTGTCTCCGGGTTAGTTTTGGACCAGGAACACGCCTGTGATAATCTTAGCCCCCTCCGACCAACGGTGACCGAGATATAGCCCGAGGCATTTTCGTGAGGTCACCTTGTAGACTCATCTTTGATGCTTCACAAGTCCAAAACGCATTGCCCGATTAACAAGTTTTGTATATCATTGAACTCTTCTTGAACTATACATTATTTTGAAAAAGAAAATGTCCAAAAAATTGACTTTCAATTTGTTTGACCTTTCCTTTTTGACCTAGCTTGACCTTTTCGCAGTTGAAATTTCCCTTCTAGACACCTCAAAAATTTTGCTTCATAAAATATATTTCGAAAAAAATTATTTAAAAAATGTGTTTTTGCTATAAATGCCAAATTTTTAGCACCTAAGGCAGGTATGCAGACGTTTTTTGACCACTGCGGTAGTACTGCCTTACGTTTAACACCGCAAACAAAGCGATTGTTTTTGTAATCGGTTGCTTGCAATCATATTGCATTGTTTTGACAAAATTTTCATCGTGCAAATGTCAGAATTTATGAAAATTAACACGCGCCCACACGAGGGGGCGGGCAACCGGCCTCCTCGGTTTTCTACTGATAGTAAAAAAACACATTCGCGCAGCGCCACCGTACTTCATCTAGCTCTAGCTCGAAATTTATTTATTTATTTATTTATTTATTTTACTTCATCAGACCGCTCCACAAAATACATGTGGCTATTCTTAGCCTGGAACTCACTTGTACATAAGATTATTCGGCTAGATTGACCGATTACCTATTAATTTTAGTTGCACAGAATCGTTTTATATCATAATTCTTAAGTTTACCGTAACCACCCTTGCGCTGGGGGCTGTTCCTCCTTGCTTTTCAGTTCGCTTGGATAGCTGTTTTCGGATCAGGGTCAGCAACCATTTTGAATTTAAATCCTTGATGATAGACTAAAATCACTAAACAGGTGAGTGCATAAGTAGACGGCCCGCAGGATGTGAAACCAGGTAGAATGCAGCAGACGTGGGTAGTACACTGTCCGGTAGTAGCACGGTGCACTGTTCGGAAGTAGCAGTCTTGTAAAATGTTCTGAGTATCACAGGAAGACTTAAAATACGTATCAGAAGCCATATGATGGTTATTGAGGCAATTGCCATCGAACTAAGCGTTATCAAGGACGGAAATTAAAACTCCAGCTTTAACAAAAAGACCAGAAACAAACAGAGCCAATGCGAGCAAGTCACACATACGGGACCGCTCAGCGAAAGCTCTGTTATATATCCTAATCCTTCATTACATTCACGATAGTTGTAGTGTCCACGTAGAAGACATATCATCGAGTTTCCAGGCAAACATGACGATTATTCAAACAACCATTTTTCAGCCTGAGATCAATTTGCCGTCTCTAGAAAATAAGTGCCCAACCGAGAAAGTCACGAGATTTAAGAGTCTGAAAACGCAGGGTCTTTTGAGCAGTCTGTGCTGAGGCGTCGAGATCGTCGCAAGGATTTTTACAGTGATCGCAAAAGTCTTCAGCAATTCTGCAAACTTTAATGATCTTCATGTTGGTCGCAGAGCCATTATAACTTCAAGAAATTCGATGCACAAGTAGAAAATATTATCAGCTACATCTTGGATATACGTTCTAAGAAGAAAAACACTTAATTCACAACTTTTGGAGCACGAATCGCGGAGCACTCGCAGGAGCAGCCGATCAGCCGATCGTCAGCTGATCGACTGATCGGCTTCTGGAATTTTTACAGCTTCTGGAAACATTTTATGACTGGGTCATACCAGGTCAGACTGCCAACCCAGGTCAAGATACTTAGCCTCGAAAAACAACTTTGGAGGTGCATCAGTAAGATCAAATTTAACCTATCGTGCTTAGATTCACATCACATTGAAAGGTCACCGAGTAAGATAATTTTGCCTTTGCAGGATTTCTATATCGATAGCCTGGGACAAGGTCACGGTCACGATCTTTCCATTAGAAATGCATGGGGCAATTGGTAAATTTTGATAACTTGCGAGAATTGAGAATTGTCGAGAATTGCGATGGATATTTTATTTTTGCGTTGCCGTGTCTAACTTGCCATTGCAGTTTGATTAATATTCTTTTTACCATACAGACCTAACTAAGCCCGGCTCTAGGTCAAAGCAGGTCTATTTTGAAATTTGACTAGACAAGATTATAAGATATATAATCCGATCGGGCTCGACAAGAGCATTCCAATGGTACTGAACATTTTTTCTACGGCTCTCCTCTGTCAGCTATTATGCCACAAAATTTGGGTTTCCACTTAGTTCCTGTAAGGAATACTTTGACCTCTAGCAACCTCAAAGGTTACCCGACCAAACGCTTGTATGTAACATTGTCGGTAGTGATTAAAACTGGCTATTTAGCGGTTACGCTCCCAGTGCACTGTTCATTCTACATGGTTTACTGAACAGCAGAGATAATCCACAATTAGGTCACGGAGCCTGTGTGATATAACATGCCTCCAAATACAACACTGCGATGGCTCGTGTTTTTTTTTTAGAACTTATGCCTGGAGCATGGAAGCGAGAGAAATGACAGAAGAATGTACATCTCCTGACGGAGAGCTGTACTGCACAATGCAAAAATACATTTAACTTCATCAAATGGTGATGCCATGCACACGATTTCAAAGCAATGCAAAGCTTTAATTCCAGGGCAAAAGTTATATCGAAGCAGAATTCAATTATGGAGATGAAGTGTTTTTTCACTACGTCTCACAGCAAGGGCGCCTGCGACTATATCGAGAGCACTACGAAACCGGCAACCTATCACGATGGTTTAAGAAGTCCAGTGAAAGACCAAATACGTTATGCCAAAGGTACGCATGCTTTTCTTACGCATACATTTTTCAGCACGATTAAGTTCTTGTAAATTCCACAATCAAGCATAGCCAATGTTGCCAGACAGCTCCAAAGTCTGTTTGCCGATGTGATTATGGAAAAATGAATACAAGTTTCAAAGAATGCCAGAGGTAAATAAGACTGTTCATGAAATCTCTACAAACAAAGGAAGAGAGGTTCGGGTTTCGTATACCTATGTTTGAACCAAACACTGTCGTGCTGTGCAAATAGACTTTCTTTTATGGATGCTGCGTGAATGGTTGAAAATTTAGCCATGGTGAATGTCCAATGCAAAGGTAATATTAAGCATACTGGTATAGATTATTTGGCTTAAGTAATGAGTGATCTGACGGCCATCATTGCAGGTGAATGAATGCGTCTGTACAGGACAAAGTCAGTGTCAGTGTTGAAGTCATCTCAATGCATTCCCTTGTTCTTCAATGATTATACAAGGCACCAGGAGTGTGGAATTATAGCTATTTGTGGGTGGCCGACCACGTCCAATGAACCGTGGAAACAGTGGTAAAAGTGGTAAAACATCCTTTGAATGTTCTTTTTTAATTTCAAATACTGTTTTGGTTCAATGCAGTTTAAGCGGCCTGTTAGAGGGCTGAAACACATGATACATTTTATTTATTTTCACGTAGTGACTTTTTATATTGCTTCAAATTTTCCTACCCCTAATCATTAAAAAAGCACCAATCAAAAGCTTTTCGAAGTGGCGTTTGAACTGGGATCCGTGCTGTGAAATGATCACCTTGTAAAAATATCACGTGAGGCAACCTGTTCAAGTGGCCAAGTCGAATACGTTATGATTTCAGAACATTGTTCGCATAGATGAGAAGATTGAAATTACTTTATTGGGATGAAAGCCTTTCAGACGTTTTTACATTGTATGATCCTCTCAAACGTATGCCGTGCTGCACTGGTTCACCTTGTATTGATACTATTTTTCCATCTCCGGGAACGATGTAATTGTGTGCGTTAGTGGTGCTTATAGGATAAGTTATACTTGTTTCAATTATTGATAAAGCCGTGACATCTTTGTAAATTTTCGTTTAAGGCTGCAAGGCACATTATTAATAAGTTCCTTTGCCCTCGTCTCCCTCAAAACAATGGATCCCTTTCTATCACTTTTAATGGTTGCTATTTTTCTTTTTACAAATCTTGTCCAAGTTGTTGCCAGCTCATTTTTAGGAGTCGGAGTCTCACTAGAGTCATCAAGGGACTTTTTATGGAGGCCCCGACCCCACCAACCAAACGAGCAACTCCGACGATAAAGGGTTGGTTAAGGAACCAAACTTGAACGTCCCACAAGGCATAACGACGGCCATCTACCTCAGGTCATCCTCTCACCAGTCAGTTGCCAGCTGACCTACGGTATTTACGGTACCTACCATCTGCCAGTTGACCTAAATTATTTTGTCAGAAGTTGAAAGGTAGATGAAGTACGGTGGTGCTGCGCGGTGTTTTTTTTTACTACCTGTAGAAAACTGAGGAGGCCGGTTGCCCGCCCCCTCGTGTGGGTGCGTGTTAATTTTCATAAATTCTGACACTTGCACGATGAAAGTTTCGTAAAGACAATACAATATGATTGCAAGCAACCGATTACAAAAACAATCGCTTTGTATGCGGTG
The DNA here is from genome assembly GCA_034440635.1 of Lepas anatifera. NCBI lineage: Eukaryota > Metazoa > Arthropoda > Thecostraca > Lepadidae > Lepas > Lepas anatifera. The sequence goes on along the minus strand of JAOTON010001730.1, from coordinate 1,718,146 downwards.
TTAAACGTAAGGCTGTACTATCGCAGTGGTCAAAAACCGTCTGCATACTTACCTTAGGTGCTAAAAATTTGGAATTTATAGCAAGAACGCATTTCTTATTTTTATCGAAACATATTTTATGAAGAAAAATTTTGAGGTGTATAAAAGGGAAATTTCAACTGCGAAAAGGTCAAACTAGGTCAAAAAGAAAAAGTCAAACAAATTAAAAGTGAAAATTTTTAAAATGTTGAAATTTTCTTTTTTAAAAATAATGTTTCGGCCAAGAAGAGTTCATGATATACCAAAGTTGTTAATCGGGCAATGCATTTTGGAGATATGAAGCATCAAAGATGATTCTACAAGGTGACCTCACGAAAATGCCTCGGGCTATATCTCGGTCACCGTTGGTCGGAGGGGGCTAAGATTCTTACAGGCGTGTTCCTGGTCCAAAACTAGCCCGGAGACAAAGTTTCAGATTTTTTCTAGACATGGTGGTGTCAAATTGAAATATTTTTTGTCGATTTGTCCTGGAATGCCCCAGCTGCCACAGTTGTGTGTCAGCCGTGGAGCATTGGAGTTGCCACAGTTGTGTGTAGGCCGTGGAGTAGGTGGAGTGGTTACAGTTGTGTATCAGCCGTGGAGCCGTTGAGACTCCCACAGTTGCGTGTCAGCCAGGGGGGCAGTTGGAGCTGCCACAGTTGTGCGTCAGCCGTGGAGCAGTTGGAGACTGCCACAGTTGCGTGTCAGCCAGGGAGGGGGCAGGTGGAGCTGCCACAGTTGTGCGTCAGCCGTGGAGCAGTTGGAGCTTCCACAGTTGTGTGTCGGTCAGGTGGGGGGCAGGTGGAGCTGCCACAGTTGTGTGTCGGCCAGGGGGCAGGTGGAGCCTCCACAGTTGTGTGTCGGCCAGGGGGGCAGGTGGAGCTGCCACAGTTGTGTGTCAGCCAGGGGGGCAGGTGGAGCTGCCACAGTTGTGTGTCGGCCAGGGGGGCAGGTGGAGCTGCCACAGTTGTGTGTCAGCCGTGGAGCAGTTGGAGCTTCCACAGTTGTGTGTCGGCCAGGGGGGCAGGTGGAGCTGCCACAGTTGTGCGTCAGCCAGGGGGGCAGGTGGAGCTGCCACAGTTGTGCGTCAGCCAGGGGGGGCAGGTGGAGCTGCCACAGTTGCGTGTCGGCCAGGGGGGCAGGTGGAGCTGCCACAGTTGCGTGTCGGCCAGGGGGCAGGTGGAGCTGACACAGTTATGCGTCAGCCAGGGGGGCAGTTGGAGCTGCCACAGTTGCGTGTCGGCCAGGGGGAGGGGGCAGGTGGAGCTGCCACAGTTGTGCGTCAGCCAGGGGGGGCAGGTGGAGCTGCCACAGTTGTGTGACGGCCAGGGGGGCAGGTGGAGCTGCCACAGTTGTGCGTCAGCCAGGGGGCAGGTGGAGCTGCCACAGTTGTGCGTCAGCCAGGGGGGGCAGTTGGAGCTGCCACAGTTGCGTGTCGGCCAGGGGGGGCAGGTGGAGCTGCCACAGTTGTGCGTCAGCCAGGGGGGGGGCAGGTGGAGCTGCCACAGTTGCGTGTCGGCCAGGGGGGCAGGTGGAGCTGCCACAGTTGCGTGTCGGCCAGGGGGGCAGGTGGAGCTGCCACAGTTGCGTGTCGGCCAGGGGGGCAGGTGGAGCTGCCACAGTTGCGTGTCGGCCAGGGGGCAGGTGGAGCTGCCACAGTTGTGCGTCAGCCAGGGGGCAGGTGGAGCTGCCACAGTTGTGCGTCAGCCAGGGGGGCAGGTGGAGCTGCCACAGTTGCGTGTCAGCCGGCGCGGAGTAAGACCAGTCGCTGTTGGGGCTCCCATCTCGCAATTTGACCACATACTGGACAAATACATCAACTTTGTTGCTGGTGCGACAGAATACGCACCACTGATGATTATTTATTGCGAGTCCCAGGAAAAATCACTGCTTTCAAGTACGACAAAATGGCTTGCAGATTGCATGTGAGCCTTTGAAAATCTTTCCACAATCACCACAAATCTTGATTTGTTTACTATTCTCCCTCTTTTGGTGCAAAAAATCTGGCGTGGCACAGGGTGTGGTACATGTCCAACACATAATTGGTAACCAGCCTGTCTGAGCCAACACCGAACTGGCAGCCAGGGTCTGGTCCACAGTCCTCTAGAAAACCTTCAAATCGAAGAAAAATGGAAACACATTACAGAAACGGGCTAAAAAACACCTCAAGCTAAAAAAAACACGAGAAAGAACCTACATAACTAGGTACAAAAGAGTATTAAACCATCACCTTAAAGTGTAACGCTGCATTCTTTAAGTAGCCTTCTCGGGGCTGCTTCTGGGTAAAAATAAAACATTACAGTATGCGAGTTTTGCGGCTCGCGAGTCGGAGTCAAATTTTAACTAAAATTTCGCCTCGTTCGACTCTGAGTTAAGTTGATTTCAGTTCAAAAAGTTTGACCGGTTAGTTGAGTTGAGTCGGTTCACACCACGTCAATGAATTGAGTTGAGTTGTGAAGACAGCGAGTCAACTGAGTCGACGAGAAAATTTGACTCAATAGGTTACTATGATGCTAAATAAAAGTGTTTTAATTTGCCTACCTTTTTCAATTCTCCTTTTGCCTGCTTTAGATACCTTTTTCCTCCAGTGTTTCAATTGTTTCAAAGTTTCAATTGGTTTCAGTTAATAAGTGTGCGGCATTGCTCTCTTTAAAGAAAATATTCAACCAAGTAGAGGCTCAAGCTGTAGTGGCCCCATGTCGAAAGAAGTGTACAAAACCACGTGATGATTTATAAAGGGTTGCATCTATGTTTTTGCTTACATGTTATTTTTATCTTTAATGCGCCGTCTACGGCTGCTTTATTTATTTTGTCTGTTAGAAGCAGATATTGCTATTAGCATAGGAAGTTGTGACCTTTGATTCGATTAAAATGAAAAGAATCCGTTATTTCATGACTCAGAGAAAATATGTCCTGCTACTGGTTCTGCTTGATCAGAGACATTTGCTTACTGTGAAGGTTTTCAAGCTGAAAATTGGACATATGATTGGTTTTAAAAGTGTTGATGCATTGAAATGTATCACCTTCATCAAATTTCCATTAGCATTGCCCTTCGTCATATATGGCACACTATTGCCCAAGGCCCTAAAAGATAAGGTTGGTCCAAGTTTCCTACCAAGCACCTACTAGCACCGCACAGTAAATTGTTTCAGTCTTGCCTGAAACAAAATATTTACAATTTTTCTCAAACTAATTTTACTAAAGAAAATTATTATAAACAAATCAAGTCTTTATTTTGTATCATAACGTTTTACTTGAAAATAGTATGTTTTTTGCAGATCCAGTATATTCTAGGCTGGTATGATGCTGGATTTGCCAGATTTGCTATTTGTGCTTAACTGCGGCATACCTTTATGTATCTGATCTTTAGTGTGTTATTACGGAATTGTAATGAGTGATCGCCTGTAGTTGTGCTTCTTCTCCTGTGCTGACGGTGAAAACGGCAAATAATATTAATTGGTTGGAAAATTCACTTTGTATCAGGGGCTACATTTTCTTTGTACTTGGAACTCTAGTATTCATGAGCATAGGGCGCTACTGTGCTGTTCTATAATGCGGAAATGTCAAGAACCAAGGCCGAAACACTTCGCTAAACCAGAACGGGAGCATGTGTGGTAAACATGTAAAACATTTAATATAATTGTTGTAGGTATATGCCCATTAATGGGCACTGATTTCAAGAGGCAATCATAGTTTAAACTTCAGAATCGTGCATGTGATGTTAGGTGTGATGATAGGTTAAACTTTGCAACCACAGAAGATCCCTAATAGGAGAGAGTGGAGTTCAAATCCTTTAGTTTTTCAGATTTATTTTTATTTCAGAACTGAACACTATTGCATCAGTACACATATATTGGCATTGCACACATTACACACATATTACATACACTGATACCAGGGCCTACAATTCTTAGTGGGTAGGCTTTAACAGTGCTACACTAACAAGTATTAGAAGTTGATTAGTTGTTATTTGGCCTTCCTCATTCAACCCTGGATGCAAGTGTAGACATTTCAATGTGATAACCGAGGCGTTCAGGTATAGCCATCCACCAGAACCTTCAGATAAGCAAAAGCTGATCAGAAAATGTGTGAGGATTCAAATGTTCTCTTCACAATGTGGCCAGCAACTTGTTGCTGCTCAGTCAGGAGAATTATTTGTCAGAGTGAGCTGCTGCCTGCCACTACTCACAGTGTGGAAAATAATTGTTCTGGTCATCTATTGCCAACATGAGGATTCTGATTGACAGCTATGTCGGAATGCATAATTACACTGATTATTTTGGATTCAGGATCTGAATCTGTACTTGTATATTCCACATCACATAGCACAAATCATAAACTCGTTAGAAATAAACTAAAAATATAGTCACTAGGAGGACAACGGGCAGGTGTTCTGTGTTACAGCTGAACATGTCTGCTTAGCCACACTATAGGGTACAAAGTGCACTCAGGAGCAAGAACCAATAAACAATTTATCAACTTATTATGAATTCAATTTTATAAACTCAATCACATCCAAATAGGTTCAATATCAGAAATTCAAATTCAAATAGATAGTTTCTTTACACTATGATCACCCACAATAAAAGTGAAGCTTTCTATCTTGCCATCTTAAGGTACTGAACATTAGGGGTGCCCATTTTTGGGCAAGGAATCCATATTTTAAGTGGGGGTTGTTTTTCCCATTATTTGGTCTGTTCTGACTTCATCAGTGGAAAAATTAACGAAATCGAACAATTTCTAGGGGTCGCGAATTTAAAATGAAAACTTCCGTTTTCGCGGAAATTGACCTAATTTGACATATTTCACCCGTGAATTGCCAGTGTTTTACATCGGTCTTAAAGGGAATGTGGCACCTTGAAGCAATTCTAGACTGTGGTGGTTTTAAGGTCAATAAATTCTGAAAATCATGGATTTGGCCTTATTTCTGCTGAAAAATGACTATATTTCGTTGTATTTCACTTTTATCTGTTTGCAATAAAAGTCTCCAAATTAGCGTGACGTCACATCGGCGTAATGCTTGCGCAAAATTGAACATGTTTGTGTTGCGCCAAAAACGAATACGAAAACGAATGAAGCAATCTTAGATAAAAGAGGATTCCATTAGGAATCAAAGTGACAATTATCCATTTTTTCTACTTTTCTTGATATATTGAAACATATTTCACGTTTCAACCAAGTCAATAAAGCAAGTTATACGCATTTCTAATCGACGGTACCAATATTATGTTTAGCACGTGCAAGGTCCAAGCAAGAAAAATTGTCCAAGCAGCACGTGCAGAGGGGCTTGGTCATGACGTCACTTTCCTGACGCCTGACGAGCGTTACGTCACAGCCGGGGAGATCGGGGAGCTTAGAGCATCTTTTAGACCTATTGGGGTAGGTTAGACCTAGGCAGCGATGCCCAGTACCCGTTCCGCCACGGAAAAATATCTAGTTGGTCAGCCAGCTTCCTCGATTGGAGGCAGTAAACTTCCAACAACTCGCCAGGTCCTCAGTTTCTTCTTCCATGCAGTGAAGGAATCTGCGAACAGGCAGGATGCGTTCGAAGAAACAGTAAGAAACGTACTCACGTTCTGGAACTTAGCTCGCATCAAAACCGTCTCAGAAAGAGGGTGCCAAGAGAAGCTGACGAGGTTATGGGATCAATGGAGAAGTCTGCAGAAGAGCAAGGGTAAAGCCGCAAAAGACAAAGTGGAAAAGTTCAAGACTGAGCTCGACCTGTTGTGGGACATAGGGGCACCGGACGCCATCGAGGTCATCGAGAAGAACCGGCTCCTCACACCGACTGACAAACATCAAGATATTGCCTTCTATCAAGACCAACGCGAAAAAAGACAGGGCTCCATGAGTGGTAACGACAAAATTTTCGCGGCCAAGAAAAGGCAGCAGGAGGTACGAGTCGAGAAACAAACATGCAAGCAGGGAAGGCTCACAGCCTGTGAACCAAGCAGCAGCGATTCGATGCTTCAAAGCTCCGTGGTGGCTGAAACATCAACTGAAGAAGAAACGGAGGAAAATACTGATCCTCAAGAGGACACTGACCTTGACGCATCGATACGACCTGGAAGGTACACGTCAAAGAATCCTTATGTGACGTTACAGCTCCCACGTCGCATTCTTCAGGAGTCGTCAGTCAAGGAACTCGCTGACCGCCTCCGGATATCCAATAACGAGATAACTTCCGTGGTGGCAGCTGTACTGCGCTCTGCCAATCCTCCAGCCGATCTCTCCGAGTTCCGGATCTCGAGAGAGACAGCGAGACGGGTGCGAGCTTCACACCGTCGTCAAGTGGCTGCTGATCAAAAGGAAGCCTTTGTTCCCCCACCACATGCAGTGGTGCACTGGGATGGCAAGATGGTCAAGGTGCGTACTACTCACGCGTTTGGGTTTCACAGTGACGTTTCATATAGAATAGGCCTACAGAATATCACAATATTAGGTATCATTAAGAGTAAAAAGTACGATCACAATTATAAATTCTATGGAAGCTATCACGAACTTTCATCAAAACGAATTATCATCCAAAAGCGTGGAAAGAGAGGCAGCCTCGTCAATTATCCGGTACCTGACTGAATTTGTGTATCTCTCTCATTTCAGAACGTATCGGGAGACCCAGAACACCGGCAGGCCATCCTCATATCAGGCCAGGGCCATGAGGAAGGGAAGCTGCTTGCGGTCCTGCCTGTGGAGGACGGCACTGGCCTGACCCAGGCGCGCGCGACAGCTCGTGCGATCGAGGACTGGGGCTGTGCCTCAAACGTCAAGGCACTGTGCTTTGACACAACATCATCCAATACAGGACGAGTCCAGGGTGCTGTTGTCCGTCTAGAGGCACTCCTGGAAAAGCAGCTGCTGAAGCTGGGGTGCAGACATCATGTCATGGAGCTGATAGTGGGAGCCGCTGCCAGCAGCATCTTCGGCAAGACAACGGCCCCTACGGACCCTCTCTTCCAGACCCTGAAGAAAAGGTGGACTGAACTGGACTACTCGCAGTACCTGCGGCTAGACATCCGAGATCTGCCAGACTCTGACTGGCTCAGCCACCTCCGAGACAGGACCGTTAGCTACCTGCTGACAGTCACAGATTGGGCCCGAGATGATTACCGAGAGGCGGCGGAACTGACGCTCATCGTCCTCGGTGCTGAACCTCCGCGCGGCACGCACTTTCTGCGTCCTGGTGCATGCCACCACGCGCGCTGGATGGCTAAGATAATCTACTACATGAAGCTCTACATGTTCAGTCACCAGCTAGAGCTCAGCAGTGATCTGTGTGTCAAGCTGCGGAGGATGGCGACCTTCGTGTCTCTGTTGTACACATCAGCGTGGCTGAAGTCACCCGTAGCCGAAGATGCGCCTGTGAATGATCTGCAGTTGCATCAGGAACTCCTCCGCTACAGGGCTGTTGACTGTGAGGTAGCTGGTGCGGCTCTAGCTGCTGCGACCCGCCACCTGTGGTATCTCAGGCAACAGACGGTCGTGCTGTCGCTGTGCAGCGATAAGCTGAGTGCGGCAGAGAAAGAGGAGATGGCGACCAAGCTGAACTCGATGGAGGAGACGGACGATTACACGAACAGCAACATGGTCATCCAACACGAAACGCATCTGGCTGACCTTATCGACGAGCGTTCCTGGATGCTCTTCAAGGAGCATGACGTATGCGGCACAGGGTGGCTGACTTCACCGTCGGAGTCGTGGAAAGTGGATGAAGAGTTTATGAAGTTCAAGGAGTTCACAACATGCTTGAAGGTTACGAATGATGTGGCCGAAAGAGGTATAAAGCTGATGCAAGACTTCATTGGCTCGGTTACGAAGGACGAGGAGCAGCTACAGGATGTGATGCAGCTTGTTGAAAGGCATAGGAAGCAAGTCAGCAGCTTCAGCAAGTCTGCTCTGATGAAGCTGTGACAATTTGGTGCGTGTCCTGACTGAAGCCGCTGTAGCGAATCAGTAATTCGTGGTCCTAGAAAGGATTGGCGCTCAGGAATGGAGATTTGGTGCATAGGTAACTCAGTTTGGTCTTGCGCTGATTTTGGGAAGTGTTTATAGTCTTCGTGAGCTCAGTTTTTCCTAATTAAATATCTGCCTAAGTGCACTAAGTAGGTAAGTGTAGCGATGCATGGTTTGACCTCCGTTTGAACAAATACAGTGAAATCTGACCTGACCTGTTTAACATTTTGTCTTTAGCTACCTCTGCCATGAGCTGAAAGGTGAAGAGTCACATTTATATGACCTGAAAGGTCATGGAAGGTCACAATCACAATCTGTATACTTAAATAACCTGAAAATAGGAAAAGTAACGCCACAACGGCCAGACTGGTGCTACCAACAGCTACCAAATCAAAACTAGCTCTGTCGTATTCTTACCAACCTTAAGACGCTGCGCTCCATGTATTTCGTCATGCGGTTCTGATATGGGCTCATTATTGCAGGAAATATACACTGTTAAAGCCTTTGACCTGACCTGGGTGGTCAACTAAGCGATGCACGCGATCGAAATGGGTGTAAAAAGAAATCTAGATAGCTACTCTAGCCGGCCATTAGGGTTAAGTAGTGGTCAGTGACGCGACTTCTGATCAGTGGGAGAAAGGGCCCAATTTTAGGCATTTCTGCATAAATACACCATTTTAAATCTCAATTCGCGACCCCTAAAACTTATTATATTTCATAAATTTTGGCACAGATGGGTTCAGGAGTGACGAAATAATGGGAAAAAACGCCCCCACCCAACATTTTCTAAAATCGGTAAAAATGGGCAACCCTACTGAACATATTAGTTGATGAAGGAAATGAACAATTATGTGACTTAAATGCAATGAAAACATTCATAAAAACATTCATTTAGCATATCGAGATATGCACTCTTACCTGTTATGGCAAAAAAACTATCTGTTTTGACTATTAGTTTAACAACAGGGGTTTGCCCATTATGATGAATTGCCATGTGCTATGGATAAGCTTGTGAGGTGAAGGAACTTTCAGCCTCCTGCATCCTCTTCCATCATCGACATCCTTCCTTACCTGTATCTCAGCCTCTATCTCCTGCATTGGCGTCATTCATCTGGATCCACTTTTGTCCCTCTATCTGTATCCACCCCTGCATCAGCCTCTCTTCATGCATCTGCCACTGCCCTCTACATCCACCCCTGCCATCAAATCAGTCTCTTATCTTCTGCACCTGCATCTGCCCCTCTATCCGTATCTGCCCCTGCACCACTTCTGCTCCTGCATCCGCTTCTACCCATGCATCCGGTTCTGTCCCTTCATCCTACTCTGCCATTGCATCTACCTCTGCCACTGCCTCTGCCACTGCTTCTGCTCCTGAATCCATCTCTGTCTCCTGCACCCGCCTCTGTTTCCTGCATCTACCTCTATCTCCTGTAACTGCCTCTGTCTCCTGCATCTGCCTCGGGTGTCTGCATCCTCATTTGCCCCTCCATTCGTCTCTGCCCCTGCCTCCGCTTCTGTTCGTGCATCTTCATCTGCTCCTCCATCCACCTCTGTCCCTTCATCTGCATCCACCCATACATCCGCCTCTGCCCCTTCATCTGACTGCCCCTGCACCCGACTACCACTGCTTCTGCTCCTGAACCTGCCTCTTTGTCCTGCATCCGCCTCTGTCTCTATCTCCTGCATCCGCCTCTGTCTCTATCTCCTGCATCCACCTTTGTCTCTATCTCCTGCATCCGCCTCTGTCTCTATCTCCTGCATCCGCCTCTGTCTCTATCGCCTGCATCCGCCTCTGTCTCTATCTCCTGCATCCGCCTCTGTCTCTATCGCCTGCATCCGGCTCTGTCTCTATCTCCTGCATCTGCGTCTGTCTCTATCTCCTGCATCCGCCTCTGTCTCTATCTCCTGCATCCATGTCTTATCTCCTGCATCCGCCTCTGTCTCTTATCTCCTGCATCCGCCTCTAGAGCTCTGCCCCCGAATTCTCCCCTGTCTGTTAAAGTACCTTGGCCCGTACATCCGCCTATGTCATCGGCATTCACCTCCGTCCTCTGTATCTCTGCATCCAGCTCCCTATTCATTGAACATAGAACCATTAAGGGCGAAACTGCGCCCGGAATATCTTGAAAGTCGGCCTAAAGGGAAGTCTGACACGCCCCATGATTGAGGCCTCCAGATCAGAAAGTACGTCTGTCTAGAACTATTTAAGGTCAGTTTTGGAAAGAAAAATGTTACAGCACTATGCTGACCAAAAATCACATCTCTAAACGGTCTATAAGTATTTTTAATATTTTATGGAAAACCACCTTCCCGCTACACCTGCAGCGCTAAATCCCCTGGGGCATCCTCGGGGTGACGTAGGCAAAGGGGTTGCCAGACTAGTATATACTAAACTTGAACCCCCCGCTATTGCCCAGGTTTTGCTGTGGTTCTTGGAATTTGCAATTGCAACTGCTTCAGTACTTTTTTCTTAAATTTGCATCGCTTATTATTTATTTATTAGGTTCAAATCACCAACAGATCAACATCCATTGATTATTGATGTAATAACATAAAACAGAACACGCACATCACATATTCACATCACACTACTGGTTTAGGAAAAAACAAAGATGCAGACAATATGTTAAAATCCGACGCATCGACAAGTTAATCAAATAAATTTCTGGGACTATCCACCGTATTAGGGGTTCTGATATATGCCCTGGCATGTTTTTGAAGCTACCTATGTTGTCTTTGAAAACTTCGGAGCCTGTTAAACAAGTTTGTTCGTCGGAGCCTGTTACCACCAAAAACAAGTCCGTATTTCGTGATATCCTACATAGTAGACCAGAGGCGACAGTATTAAAGGGAATGTGGCACCTTGGTTGAATCCTGGAATTTAGAGTAATGAGGGGTATTTTTAGTCGAAAATCACGAAAACGTCCATGATTTCTCTGATTTCTGATTAGGTCCAGTTCGCTAAGGGGAAAAGTGCCGTGAGCGAGGGCTTTGAGCGATGTGCTGCCGCTGTAGGTGAAACGCCTAAGTTGCATAATCACCTTATATGGCGGGCGCCAGGCATCAAACTTACGTTGTTAATTGGCTTGTCTTCTCGAATCCTGGATGCGTAAAATAGCAAAAACAGAGAAAATATATTCGAACACAGCCCTTCCTCAAAATATTGATGAAATGTATTGATTGGAGAAGTTCTTGATCATGATGTGAGCTGAGACCTGGAATATCAGATTTCACCAAATTTCGGAATAATCTTTGTCTTTTTGCTTTATTATGAATCCCGGATTTGAGGACATAGGCTCATTACCAACTTTTGGACGCATAATTAAGCTCCTCAGTGCAGCACACCGAAATAAAGCGACATTCTTAAGATTAATTGACGCAAAAACCGCGCTGAACGTTTTTTTTGCTTGCCGACCTTTTCTGGGCCCTTTTGGCGGAATTTCAGGGGCCCTTTTTGGCCGCCAACCCCCCCCTGAGCGAAATCCTGGCTACGTTCCTGTGTAGTGCCGCGAAAAATGATTTTTGTATGTTTCGGACAGAAATATAACATTTTTTAAAGCAAGCGATATTGAGCCATTTAGCTTGTAGAAATTAACTCTCGGCCCGATGGGAAGGGTGGTGGGGTTGGGGATCTTTGATCACCTCGGGGTTTCTCGACCTCGATATTGGCTCTTATGCGGATAGCGAAAAAAACACGGAATTGGATAGATATTCCATAAAAGATGACAAAGAAACGGTCGCTTTTCACCTCATGCCAATATTAAGATCATGACAGGTCAAAGAGTGTGAAGGTTAGAATAAGTTTGTTGGCCTTTTCACAAATTATCATAAAGCATTAAATATGAATGGAATGGCCACGGGTTGTGGTATGGCTTTTGTGTGATTAGTATCAGAACAGTAGACTTGGCCTGTTTCCACTGCTGGTCTGGCGTGCAGGCTGCATTCGGCTGGCGCGTCGGAGGAGGCGCACTGGGCCGCCTGCCTGCTCTTCCCACGGGCTGATCTTTATTTTGGTACTGGTTGAAGCGCAAATGTTTTAATCTGTTTTCAAAGAAAGTCTTACTGATTTCGCGCATGCTTATTTTTCTTTTTGTTATTAATTTTTCCTCGCCTTGAAGTTTGACATAACACTCCAGGGAAAAGTGATTTCAGGACACTAGTTCTGTGACATGCCTGGCCTGCTGGGCCGGTTTACAGGCAAGTACGGCCTGCCGTGTCCGTCCCATTGGGGCGGCGGCGGGGGGGGTACGGCCGTGCCGGCGGTAGTCACACCACCACCTGCAGTGCAGTGCTGAGACGGCGCCGCGATACGGTGGTCGACCGAGCAGGCGACGGTACAGCTGCCGGGCTGCTGGGACCGGCCTGGACCCAGTCTGCTGCCAGCGGCTACGTACTGCCATAGCAAAGGCAACCCACCGTGGTAGGTACGGGAAAATAGGCAAGGGAATGTATAAGTGTGGCAGATAGGGATAGTGGCCGGTGCCGAGGTACCTGCGAGGTCAAAGAAGCGCTCCTCAGAACCGGCGGCTCGCCACGGCTGTTGTGAACTTCAAGGGAAACGTGCATATTCGGTGCCTCTTTGGGGCCGTACTGCCATTTCGCGCTCGCGAGAAGCGGTGTATTTGTGTGGACTCGCACCTATTTCTGGATATTATTTGACATACTCTCAAGACGAAAAACGTGAACCAGCAGCGGTCGGGTTTCCCTGTTAGCTTCATTCGCTTCTTCATGTAAACCCGAGTCGTGTTACTCTTGTTCGCGAGATGCGCATTTTGCGGAAAGCAGGCGAGCGTCAGTGATAAAGCCGGAAGAGGTAGGTCCAGGAGGCGCGGTGAGGGGGCCGGGCTGGTGTGAGACGCAGTGGACGGTGTGGGGACTCTGCTGGTGTGAGACGCAGTGGACGGTGTGACCGAGCCGAGGGCCGTGGGACAATGGCAGCTGCAGCGATACGGCAGCCCTCTGACTCTGGCGCCAGTGCACTTTGAGGGAGACTCTGACGGCCAGGTGGGAGAGACGCCGTGCGCGCCGCTGACGACACTGACCGCCCGCCAGGCGCCAGAGAGGGCTGCGTAGCTGACTCGGCGCACCGAGACTCCTCAGCTGCAGCAGGACGCCGCCCACCGGCTGCACGCTCCCAGCGCCGAGATTTCAGTGCGGCATCAGCCAGCGCAGTGCCGATCTGGCTCCTACGTGCTCCACATGGTTGTGCGCGAGTTTGAGGCGACTGATGTCGGACCCCAGCCGCTAGACCATGAGGACCGTCAGCCAGCTGCCGCTCAGAGCGGTCGCGTCTGCGGCTGAAGGCCCCGGTGCCGCTGCTGATTCGTGAGAGTAAACCCGTGAGGTAGCTGCCGCGTTGACGTGGTTAACTTGATATGGTTGGGGCCGTTGTGATACCGCTGACTTTTGCGACTGGAAGCAGTGGGGCAGCAGCTGACTTTTTGCGACTGGAAGCAGTGGGGCAGCAGCTGACTTTTGCGACTGGAGGCAGTGGGGCAGCAGCTGACTTTTGCGACTGGAGGTAGTGAGGCAGCAGCTGACTTATGCGACTGGAGGCAGTGGGGCAGCTGCTGACTTTTGCGACTGGAGGCAGTGGGGCAGCAGCTGACTTTTTGCGACTGGAGGCAGTGGGGGTAGCAGCTGACTTTTGCGACTGGAGGCAGTGGGGCAGCAGCTGACTTTTGCGACTGGAGACCGTGGACAGTTGCGGTGCTGACGTTGTCTTCGGCTGAGAGCGGCGGTGAAGCCTGTGCAGATGAGGACGATTGAGGAACGCGAGGAGAGAGGCCATGAGGCAGAGGCAGACACGGGGCAAACGATACGCGCCCTTGCCCCTCAGCCCATCAACTACGCTCAGCTGCTGCTGGAGAAACGAAAACGCTTCCGCAAGACACTCAGTCTGCCGCAAATCACCACTCGAAAGTCAGTGTAAACATATTTTCGGACCGTGCCGGTGTCTGTGTAACCACATTTTTGGGCCGTGCCGGTGTCTGTGTAACCACATTTTCGGGCCGTACCGGTGTCTGTGTAAGTACATTGTCGGGCCGCGCCGGTGTCTGTGTAACCACATTGTCGGGCTGTGCCGGTGTCTGTGCAAGTATATTTGGTTGGTCCGTGCGGGTGTCAGTGTAACCACATTGTTGGGCCGTGCGGGTGTCAGTGTAACCACATTGTTGGGCCGTGCGGGTGTCAGTGTAACCACATTGTTGGGCCGTGCCGGTGTCAGTGTAACCACATTGTTGGGCCGTGCCGGTGTCAGTGTAACCACATTGTCGGGCCGTGCGGGTGTCAGTATAACCACATTGTTGGGCCGTACGTTGTTCTAAGGGAAACAAAAATGGGGACATTATTCGAATTTCTGACTATTTTTTAAACTGATTTTGATGTTTGCAACTAGTTGCAAAATGATCGGAGTGTCAGGAAATGTCAAACAAAAAATCTGAGGCCTTTGAAGTCGACGCAACACGGCGTCAAACTGCTGCCTTTGAATGTCTCGCCACACAACACGACAAAGGCGAAGAGCTGAGGTGACTTTCGGTGCTTTTTGTAGGCTGAGAAAACGTACAAGATGAGACAAACCAGGGTTCATTAGAAAGCTTAAGGCATGAAGAAAGCGATGTTGCATACAGTTTTCTCCAGTGACCGATAAAACTAAATTTGGATAGCAAAATTGTACCATATACATTTCACCTACATTTTGAGACTATGTCAATTGTCGATAAGCATACTAAAAATTGCGTCGCCCACCCCACCCTGAGACCACTTTTAGACTATGACAAGATGTTTCGTCTACCTGTCCTGCAAGTTTCAGCTGCGTCACGCTGCGGCAGTGGTGGTGGCGACATATTATACAAGGGCATGTCGCGCGCGCTGTCGGTGGGGGGCGGCGGCCGTCGGCGAGATATGCCTGGAGGCTTGGAGGGAGGTGGGCTGGGGCACCGCGAAAGTACAGTGCATTGGTTATAATGAGTTGAATGAACACTTTTTGTTGACGTTGCTTGTCAACTTGGCTTTTTAACTTTCTGTCGTTGACGTCTTCACTCAATAATTGTGAAGAAGTGCAAGGGTTACACTATGGGGAAACCAAGCTTTCAATTGATGTCTCAGACTAGCATGCCCAGTAACCATTCGTAGAATCGCAGCTAGTATTTGCACAGGCCATTGTCCGACCTCACGATGGAGAGAGAACCGAGATACACAAATTAACCCTTCCTCGTTTGCAAAGCTCACTTCAAATAGCATCAGGGGATAGAGTCTCACAGCATGCACACGCACTTGAGGCATGTTCTTTTGTCGTCGCTTGAGTTTCGAACTGGATACTGTAAACATGGAGGTGCAAATAAGTGTAGAAACGCGGGTAAACCTACTTATAGCTGATACGGCATTTTGAATTGGGTAAAAAAGAGAACGAGCAGCTCACTGATCTTTACCAAGTAAGTAAGTACACACAGAGTGACATAAAATGTGAGGCAAGTTCATTGAAGAAATAGTTTTATGCGATCGACGCAACGCCAATTCTGTAAAAATTCCGTCCGGTCATGGACTAAGCCAAGGTTTCGTCTTTATTCTGTATGAATCTGATACCATCGTGCTGGTGTATGAACATACATATAACCGTTGTATGTGATCAATTTCGTCTTCATGGTTACATGCAGTAGCGCACCCAAGGGGAGGGGGTAGTTATATACAATATAACCGGTACTATAGCAGCCTTTGGGCGGGAAATGAGGGTTTGACCTTGATGAAAGCTTTGACCTTGACTTGTGACCTTGACCCCGAGTAACCTTACTATAAAGTCATAGCATAACATACGTCATACTGAGTAATGCCACTGAGTAATGCCTGACCGGAATATTGCGGTCAATGACCATGACTAGAGGCCTTTGACCTTGACATTGACTTCCATGTGAGTTAATATTGACATATAACCTGGTTATATGGCGTTATGGCGTCACCACTCGGTCTACAGTGCAGGTGAGCTGGTGCGACCGCGCGACTGCGACGTCTCAAAATATAGGTATGGCTGGAGGCCTATAAGTACAAAAATTACTGACCGATTTTCAAAATTTCTTAATTAATCGACGTGCTCATAAATGCTCTCATATGTGGCCGAGTAGCATTTTCCGGCGGCGAACAGTTCTCTGAATACTTCGGAAAAATAGGTGGAGGCACTTTAGGGCCCCCTCCACTGCGTGTATTAAGCGAGGGTTAAATAACGTCTTCAATGTCAAGCATATCGCGTGTATAAACTTAACACGCGCATTGATGGGGGCGGGTAACCGCCCACCCCTCGGGTTTTTCGGCGATAGTATAAAAACGGCGGCGTGTAGCGCCGCCGTACTTGGTATGCCTTTTTTCTAATCATTTTTACAACTGTTTTCAAAATTTTAAGGTCAGGTCATCTCAGGCCAGGTCATCAGTACAGGTCAAGTGAGCTGACCTCAAAAAGTTTAAGATACCATAAGTCCGAACAGGGTGAACTTATCCGATTGAAACTCATATCACATAATGGGACCACTAAGTTCTCTAAAATATGTTCCGGTATTTTCGATATCGATGACCTAAGGTCAGGTATGAGCCATGACCTCTCCATTGGAAATACATGGAAAAATTGTTTTAACTGAATAACTTAGTAACGGATGGTGATAGAGCGTTTATTTTAGCTGCTTTATATTTGCCTTGTCTTTGCAGTTCTAATGATATGCATTTTATCTGATTTGACTTTGAACTGACCTCAGGTCAGGTCAAATCCTTGATTTGGCCAAGCAAGGTCATATTATATATCATTCGATTAGGCTTGCTGCAAGGATTCATATAGTTCCAGTTATTTTGCTCTATCTTTACTTGTTCAGATGTAATGACCAAACATCTTCATTTACATGTTATCCCTATGATGGCATGTTTTGACCTCTAGTGACCTCAAATGTGACCTGACAAAAATATGGTTCAAATATTTTCGATGCAGAAGTAGATGGGTTACCCAACGCCGTTTACCGTTTTTTTGCTACCTACCGTGGTTCTCGAGATCTTAGGGGGGGCGGGTACCTGCCACTTTCCGTCAAAGCGAAGGTGGCTCAGACCCCATCAATGCGCGTGTTAAAGTGGTCACCGTTGGTCGGGGAGGTGGGGCTAAGATTATCACAGCCGTGTTCCTGGCCCAAAACTACCTCGGAGACAAAGTTTCAGATATTTTCTAAAGTGGTGGTGTGAAGCCTTGGTCGATTTGTCCTGGAATCCCCCAGGTATGGGTGACCTTCACGTATGATCCCGAGTATGTGTCATTACGACGACGCTCGGTCTACAGTTCAGGTTATAGGTAATTCTTATCCTAGCGAAATCACGAGGTGGCCCCTTAAACAGCTGATTGATGCTAACCGTGTGATAAGATATAATTTTGCTAGGGCTATACATACGTCCATGCCTTAATAATCTACGTGATATGAAAGGTTTAGAAAGAAAAAAACTGCATTTGGCGCATTTAAGCACACCAGTTCCAAGATGTGTCACCCACGGGTGAATTTGGGTTGCCATGGTAATGCCGTTGAATGCGAATTTTTATTTATTTTTGGTAGATTTTTCACTCGCAGAAACAAGGTTTCAAGGGCAGGTTTTTCAGGTTGGTGCTATCATTTGTTTTTATGGCCTGTTCGTCCATAAACAA
The DNA here is from genome assembly GCA_034440635.1 of Lepas anatifera. Lineage (NCBI taxonomy): Eukaryota > Metazoa > Arthropoda > Thecostraca > Lepadidae > Lepas > Lepas anatifera. Next base: position 1,700,517 of record JAOTON010001730.1, on the reverse strand, counting down.
AGTCCCATTAAGAAAACTCCACCTGTTGAATCAATGTTAGAAAAGTTGAATTTTGATAATATGGGCACGTAAGGCAAGCATGCCCCAAAATGCCCTGCGGCGCATTTGGTACGTGTGCATGTAGGAAATGACAACCTATTTTGACTGTGAGCGCTTACGCTTGTTATTAATGTGACAAAGTATGGTCATTTAGGCACTTTAACTTACGAAAAATCAAATCCGCCTTATTTGCGTGAAACTTCTTATTGGCCAGCCATCTAATTGTTCACCGAATAAAGGCCTCCTACATTACAAAAGGCAATTAATCTCTTTTTGTAGTGACTCAGTTCAAAATTTCACAAGAAAATAGTTCTATTGCGCGTTTTCTACAAATTAAGAAAAAAACATTATGTAGTTAATAGTGCTGATAGATACAATTTTTTTCCAGTTTGCGCATTTAGAAACATGGTGCATAAGGGGCACTCTCCCCTGCCTACGTAAGTAAAAATTTACCGGCCGACTTTTATTGTTAATTATTCACATTAATCATTAATATCTCAACAATTTATCAGTTCAAACGCTCACCAATTGTCCCAAATGGAGCCAGCCAGGTGACTTTGATAGATGACTTTCGGCTTTGATAGATTCTCCGGCCACCTCGGAAAAATATGTGGAGGGGGGACATTTAGAAGCCTCTACACTGAGTGTATTAAAGGGGATTCACATTTCAATAATTCCACCGAATGATATACCTGGAATGGGTAATATCCATGGTTAGAACTTCCAAATTGAAAATACACAAGTGAAATAGGTCACTAGTTATAATACCCACAGATAAAAAGACGAGGGACGCCGCGACAGAACAATGTATATAACCGTCTCCTAATGATGTGTCCCACCTATGTTGGCAAGATGGGGATTTTTTCTCACCTCCGCGCACATTCATGTGGGTTGCAGACCAAAGTACGCAAGGAAGAAGATCGTATGCCTAAAGTACGTACGCAAAAGTACGTATGGCTAAAGTACGTATAGATAAAGTACGTACGTGGATAATAATCGTAATGGAAAACGTTCGTATGGAAAAAGTTCGTACCGTTTAAAGTACGAAGGGGTAAAATGTTTGTAATATAAAAAAATCGTATGGAAAAAGTTCGTGCGGGATAAAGTACGTAGGAGCAAAACGTTCGTTAAGGTAATATGTTTCGTAATGACACAAATCCGTATGAGTAAAGCTCCTAGAGGTAAAATATTCGCCATGAAAAAATCGTATGGAAAATTACATGGCACCAAGTACAGAGGTTTTCAATCACCTGCCCACATCTCGCCGGGCTTTCAAATAGCTTGAGCGCAGTGGCGGATATCTATGACCACTGACCAGGGGCGTCGCCACCGGGGGGCCTCAGGGACCGGACCCTCCCGCTCTCGGAAAGTGGCGGGAGGGGCCAGCCCCCGCTTTTGGATAGAAATACTATTCAAAAGACCAGCCCCCCGCTTTTGGCTGGAAATACTATTGAAAATGCCACGTTTGAGTGAAGATAGGGATTCATCACGAACCCCAGCTCCCCCCCTGGCGCCGGCCCTCCCACCCGAACATCTGTGGCGACGCCCCTGTCTATGATCACATGGTGGCCTGGGGGCTTGAGCCTCCTCCACAATTACCTGCCTCGAACTTACCCCGGCCTATATATTTATTATGTACATTTGCTCACGTATTTTTACATACGTACTTTTGCATACGTGCTTTTGGCATTCGAGTTTTATACCCTACGTAAATTGGCTTACAAACTTTTGCGTACGCACTTAGGGCATACGAGTTTTGCACCATACATACATTCGCTTTTGAACTTTTGCGTACGTATTTTTGCGTACGTACTTTTGGAATACGAGTTTTATACCCTACGTACATTTGCTTACGAACTTTTGCGTACGAAGTTTATCTATACATACTTTAGCCATACGAACTTTGGTTCGTAAATCCATTCATGTATGTCCGGTCGGTGAGCCCCATGGAGATGCTGGTTTTCACCATTTTGTATAGATGGCAGCACTGTGCTGTAGGTGGCGTTACCGTGCTGTTTCATTCCGTGTACAGACCAAAGTTCGCATGACTATAGTACGTAGCGCTTAGGTTCGTACGCAAAAGTATGCCAGAAAATGTGCGTAGGGTATAAAGTTCGTGTGCCAAAATCATGTGGGAAAAGTCTGTACGATAAAGTACGCAAACAAATGTGCGTGGGATATGAAGTTCGCATGCCAAATGTAGGTAGGAAAAAGCACGTACGCAACAGTACGGAAGCAAATGTAGGTAGGCTATAAAGTTCGTTTGCCACAAGTATGATTTTGTACGTACGTAAGTTCAGGGGCGTCGATACCGGGATCCTCAGGGGCCGGGCCCCCGCTCTTGGAAAGTGGGGGGGGCACAGTTACAGACACTGACCTATGAGGCCTTGTAAAAATAGTTTGATTTGGTTCATGGAGATATAAGCCACTAGTATGAACATTGCATCACTTCAATATCAGGGGTAGAAAAAGTTGCCATTTTGCCATTGTAAATGGTGTCAGCTGGAGTTTCACCGGCTGACAAAAGTTTCAAGTCTATCCGCAAAAATGGCACCTCTAGCCACTGGCGGATCCAAGTGGGGGGGGCAAGGGGGTTGTGGCCCCACCAAGGCCTGAATTAGTACCTTCTGTCCCCCATCCCCTCCCAGTACTAAATTTTAGCCCTTATTATTTTAAGATATCATGTGCTCGCGATTTTTTCTCGATTTAGCCTGCCTCCAAAACTTTGGGTTGGCCCCCTCCAAAAGCTGGTGCTGGATCCGCCAATGCCTCTAGGTCTTATAAACTGCAATATTTTGATTGACCGATGTTAACCGTTTGCGCCATAAGCTTTGTTCACGAATGTTATGACTTATTTGAACCATATTAAACCCCGCGATCGAAAAAGTTCAAGATCTCGCTCATCTCTTATCATTGGCTGGTGAGTGGTGACACGAGTGGTGCCAAAGTTTCATTGTCACCATTGCCCCCAGACTATGTCACCGGGCTGTATTCACTTATCCCTCCGTTGTCGAACACCTCACGGCTGTATCCCCTCCGCCGCCCTGCGCCACCCACAGCCGCACTATGCGCTGGAGTAAAATTGGTAAAATAGTGGAAAGTTAGGAAGAGATCAGTTGATATGTATGTTTCCGCATGTGACGAGTCTGGTGTATGATCAGTCAGGTATTTTGGTAATATAATTGATGTAGAAATAATGCTTAAAGCTGATATGAGAGCTGCAATGAAGGCAGAACTTCCCGCTGTGCTTACTGATATGGCGAATCGGGGACGCGTCAAGTCGCGGCTCTGGCAACCTGATACCTACCTCCCGCCTTATATTGGGCAGTCCTTACTTGAAGCGGCAATATATTTGTTAACTCTTTGGAGTGTGTTGCGAGGGTAGCTATGACCCAAGACTACTTTACTTATAAGGTTGATCCACAAAGAAAACTTTGTCTCCAGCGTGACGTCACACGATTTGGCACCAATATGGTAGCAGTAGCTGATGCATAAGCGGCGCGTTTAGTTCAATAATCGAAAACAACAAACAAAACTGAACTGACGGGGGCTTGGATACTCGCGGCTAGGGAGGGGGATTTATTATTGTTATTATGTATTATTGTTTATGCTGGGACGAGCTAGGACGGGGACAGTCTGCAAAGTAAGGGCTTTCTGCCGAGGTTTCGTCTAACGTGAAGTGCTCGTTTAGACCGATGAAAGTTGCGTGAATTTTTTACAAAAAAGGTCGCTGATGCTGCGAGAACATTTAAAATGAATATTTGAAATGAAAGGATAAATATGTTTAGCGCGACCACATGCTGATATTTTTATATTTCCGTCGAGCGCATTATTATTTTGCAACACCAGTTGGATCTTATAACTCGGGCTGCTTTGCTTCTATTACCTTGGCTTTGCCTCATTGTTGTTGTGGTTAGGTGATATGGTACCAATATGGTATCAAGGTATCAAAAAGCATCCTTTGCCATGGGAGAGGGAGCCCTTGAAGCGGTTTTGTAGAGCTAACTTTAAATGCCCTTATTTTTAAGAAAAAAGACAATATCGCCTTCAAATGGTGAATTTCGAAAACAAATTTGATGTAGAATTGTGGAGAAAGAACAATGTATTCGCTTCGCCTCATATTGTACTTGTGAGAGCCGGATGAAATCGATGGATTTTAACAAGGGACCTATTGGGTGAAGGAAAGTTTTGTCGCCAGCGTGACTTCACTCGGGACGCACTAAGAACGAATCTCGGGACGCACTAAGAAAGAACCTTCAGGGGCCCCTGAGACCGACTCTGGGACCCCCGTGATCAGGGAATCCTTTGCAGTGGTTCAGGTTGGCCCAAGGGGGGTGGATTTGTGGACCCCTAGGACCCCTTTGGCTAGCCATTGCATCCGCTCATTTAGGGGCCCTCCGATATCAGCACTTGGAGGCCACTGAAATCCTTGCTTAGGCTCCTCCCCACTCCGAGACCAATACTCGGGAGCCCATTGATACTGATGCGCGGGGGCTCGTAAGACCGAGGTCCCACTCAGATCCGGCTCGGGGGCACCCTTTTCTCAGGAGTAACTCAACACCGATGTTCGGGGCCCCCAGAGCAATGTTCAGAGCCCCCCCGCCCCCTGAGACTGATGCTCTGTACTCTGGAGCCCCTCGCTGCCGATGCTCGGGAGGCCCTGAGCCCAAGCCTGGAGGCCCCTGAGACCAAACACTGGGTCCCATGAGGCCAATGCTCGTGCGTCACTCATGAGTCCCTCGATATCGATAGTCGGGGGCACCCCGAGATCAATATTGTTCCCCCTCCTTCCTGAAATCAATGTTCGGTACTACGGAGCCATTGATACCGATGCTTGGGGCCCCTGAGCCAAGCTTGGGGCCCCTGAGACCAAGCTCGGGGAACCCCCCTGAGACCAAGCTCAGGGCCCCCGAGCCCAGTGCTCGTGTTTTCCAGTGCATAAGGTCAGTCCAAGGGGGGGTCCGCGGACCCCAAGGACCCCCTTGGCTACGGCACTGGTTGGAGTAGCACATAGCCGCCGTTTTAGGTAGCTACATATGGAGTAATGCCATCTTAGATTCTGAATGTGTACTCGATCGATGAGAGCCGGTTTCGGATACAAGGTGGCTTGGGGGCTCAAGCCCCCCCTCACGAAATGTCAGAATGCCCATAATTGATGTATAGCGGGGGGCTGATACAAGGCAATGGTGGGGAGGGGGGGTGCTAAGGCCTCCTGACCCCTCCCCTAATGAAGTTTTGGATCCACCACTCAGGAGAGGTAAATAATAATAATTGTTGGGGCTTACCGACGCAACAACTGCCAGGGTCATATGGCATCGCCAACTCTTTCCCTGTTAGAAGGGTTTCTCGGGAGCCAGCTTGCTCCTTGTTCAGGGAAACCATTAACACCATACCTCAGGCATCTCACTTTCACATTTCGGTAATACGATTCAGTCTCAGCACTATATCCGTCGTGGTATGGTGCGGAGCAGCAACCACCCAAGCTAAGCAACGTTCCTTGTCAATATTGGATGACACGGCAGGGTGTGCATAAATATGATTTTCGATTCGTTGCACGGTTTCGAATATTTTCCTCCATGTGAAATACGATCCCCATTGAGCACTAGTTGTTGAGTGGAACATGTGCACTTCATTCAACTATTGTGTGTAACTTTTGCATTGTTGTATCTTATGAACTTAACACGCGCATTGACGGGGGTAGCCGCCCTCCCCTCGGGTTTTCCGGAGATAGCAGAAAAACTTCGGCGCGTAGCATCGCAGTGCTTGGCATACCTTTTCTCTCATCATTTTACAACTCCTGTGAAAATTTTAAAGTTAGGTCATCTCAGGTCAGGTCACCAGTACAGGTCAAGTGACGACCTAAAAAAGTTTAAGATAGCATAAGTCGGAACAGGGTGAACTTATCCGATTGAAACTAATATCACATAATGGGCCCACCGATTTCTCTAAAATATGTTCCGCTATTTTAGATATCGATGACCTAAGGTCAGGTACGAGCCATGACCTCTCCATTGGAAATACATGGGAAAAATGGTTTTGACTAAATAACTCAGTAACGGTTGGAGATAGAGCGTTTATTTTAGCTGCATTAGACTCGCCTTGTCTTTGCGGTTGTAATGATACGCATTTTATATAATTTAACGTTGACCTGACCTCAGTTTAGGTCAAATCCTTGAATTGACCTTGCAAGGTCAGATTATATATCATTCGATTCGGCTTGCTGCGAGGATTCATATAGTTCAAGTCGTATTGCTCTATCTTTACTTGCTCAGATGTAATAGCCGAAAACCTTCATTTACATGTTATCCCTAGGACGGCATGTTTTGACCTCTCGTGACCTTGAATGTGACTTGACAAAAAATGGTACAAATATTTTCGATGGACAAGGGCATGAGCTACCCAACGCCGTTTACTGTCTTTCGCAGCCTACCGTGGTTCTCGAGAAATTAGGAGGGCGGGTACCCGCCCCCCCCGTCAAAGCGAAGGTGGCTGAGACCCCCGTCAAGGCGTGTGTTAAGGACTGTTTGAATATGGAATACTCAATAAGTTGTCTTGCAAGCATACTGTGAACTGAATGTCTGAGACGTTGTAGGTCAGATACGAAATATTACTAAAATATCGTAAAAAATGTGTTTCATGTTTTCCTCTTCTTCAATCACTTTATTATGGTTTTACTTTACATTTGATTGGGGATGCTTAAATTACTTTTGAGGGTGTTGGAACATCCCCTTAGATACGGAAATCCCAACACTTGCACCGAACTACTTTGTTGGCGAAGACGATTAGATCAAAACTATAGTTTGCTGAGTGAAGCAGTTAGAAGCCAGCGCGAACTTGCCCGATCATTTGTTTCTGCGTTTAAGCAGACAGTCACGAGGACATAGCACGCTCTAGAAGTTGCAGGTGCGTCTGCGGATCCAGGGGGAGGCCAGGGGCAGCCCCCTCTCCCCCTATTGACCCTCGGCGCCACCTGAAAGGTCGATGACGCCCCCTGAAATGTGAAAATATAGGATGCGTAAATCAACGCCCATCGATAGGACTTGGCGCCCACCTGATAGGTTTTGCTGGCAAAAACTGGCAACCCCCTTTTCCAGATGGCGCCCCCGGAATGCCCCCCATTGGCAACCCTGGATCCGCCTATGTGCAGCTGTACCTCACGGCTAACAACTTCAAGCCCGAGTGTTCGCAACTTGTGTCCATACATAATCGATTCCCAGCAAGTCAGCAAGGTCTAGGGCGCTGGGTGAAGTGAAGCGTTTTCTTTGCTGCCGGGCTTAACCGATCAGTTGACGCGCATTTCCTAGGTGACGTCACAGTTGCACATTTGACGTCACACTGCCCGTCAGGCTCACCTCCGGCGCGTGGGGTACTGCGGAACTTCGGCCTATCATTGATTGCGAGGCAGTGGCGTCGATAGCGCCGGCCTGCCTGAGAAGGCTACAGCTTGCCAACACAGAGGGGCTACTGTGGTGAGGAGCGGGTGGGGTATGGGGCACCAGAGATATCGCACTGTACCTGGCGTGTGCATTTCTGTAAAAAAACATGAACAATTCATATAATTTCCCCCCACTTTTGGCCCTAGAAATACCCTTGAATTTTGAATTTCGCCTAAATGAGAGATATGACCATTTCCAAGCAATTTTCTGTCAATCCATACTGGTTTCGTGAAAATCAAGCTTAACCATGCCGGTTGGAGATTCCGCGCGTTTAATTTTTATCATTTACAACTTTGAAAATTTAGGTTAGTCATAGGTAGGTAAGTACAGGTAAGGATAAAAGTTAAGATAGATAAGTGGAGCAGGGTGACGTATCGATTAAACTATATCAATGGCCCCGAGTTCTCAAAATATGTTCGGCATTTTGATATAACCAGGTAGGTAAGACCTTATAAATACATGGGAAATATGGTTTTGGAATAATCAGTAACGAATGTGATAGAGCTTTATTTAGCTGATTCCTGCTTCGGTTGATATGCATTTTATATATTGACCAGACGAAGGTAGGAATGATTACAGCAGGTAAATTATATATCATTGATTTGGCTTCTAAGGATTCAATAGTTCAAGTGTTTGCTTTATCTTACTTGTTAGATGTTCCGAAAAATAAATTTACAGTTATCCCTAGACGGGCATGTTACCTCCGGACCTAAATACCACAAAAATGGTTCAAATGTTTCGATGGAAAGTGGATGGGACCAACGCCTTCCTTTTGCTACCCCGTGGTTCTCGAGATCTGGGTTGGTGGCTGACTGGTGTTAAGAGACAAGAGTTACGGGCAAGCTAAAAAAGGCAGAAAGTTTGTATATTTTGAACCCCCTACCCTCAATTTTCAAAATATTGATTTTATTCAAAATGGAGTTTAGCGCAAGAGGAATCAATTACAGTTTGAATTTTTAAAATCGGTCGGGTACATTTCGAGATCTTAGGGGGGAGAATCTGCCCCCTGTTGGAAATAGGGGTAGCCGGAAGCCCGTTGGAAATAGGGTTAATCTCCCTTCGAGCCTCTGAATTCTGTTTCCTCAAGAGGCAGTCTTCTGCCAGATGATTTGGCTGTTGACAGATGTAGCAGCGTCGCTCTCCTTGTCTCTGGTCGTGTTGAAGTGCTTGAGCTTTTTTGGGCTGGTTGCGGGAGAGAGGTCGGGCCACCATCACCACTCCAGAAACCTCCTCTTTCATCCCGACTCTCACACCGCAAGAACAGGCCGGGCCCGGGTGAGCAGCTGGTCCAGGCTCTGCGTCTCCGCCCAACATCCAGTGCGTATAACTTGCCGAACATTTTCCGGTAACCCGGCAACAAAGCCACAGGCAAGTGCAGGCTCACTCACGCCACGGAACAGACTGGCCGGACGGCGCAGTTCAGCCAGATAAACGGCCGCGCTTTCCGTCGGCAGCAGCTTCCCGCTCACAAACTTCTCGTATGCCTATGCCACAAATTGGTCATCGGCAAATGCAGCCCGCAATGCAGCCTTGATATTTTCCGGGTTCAGCTTGTCTTCTTCGCTTAACGGCTGATACACATCAAATGCCCCGCCCGGGTGGGGTCTTACGGGTGCACCCGTAAGACGCAGCGGAATTACTTCTCAAACCCCAATCACTTACACCACGTAATTTACAGACTAACTCCAATTTTTCCAACCACTCTGCTACTGAATCACTCCCATCATACTTGGGTATTAATTTTATGCCTAATTCCGCCGTATCGTTATACTAAAAGAGGGCCGGAATAGCTTGTAACAAACATATAAAAATAGACTACAGGCCCATATCTTATTTTCCGACCGACCCAGCACTTCTTTCTCTCGCCATAAAAACATTTGATTTTCCACTCTGCGTGCGGCTGCCCGCGCCGTTATAATATATATATATATATATATATATATATATATATATATATATATATATATATATATATATATATATATATATGTTACGGGCAGTATGCGATTTCAGGCATTTTGCGAACTGCCCAGGCATTTTGCAAACTGCTCAGAAAGCAGGGCAGTTTGCGAAATGCCCGGCTATTTGGTCAGTTTGCAAACTACTTGGGCATTTTGCATAGTGCCCGAGCTCTCCAGTCATTTTGCAAACTGCCCGCCGGTTGGGCAGTTTGCAAAATGACCGGTGTTCACATGAATCGGAATGGCTGTAGGTTTGTATTTGTATTTATATTTATTTGAGTTATCACCTACGGATGGCCCCAATAAACGGCGAAGTACAGGAGATAAAACATTCAACAATATGTACATACACAGCATTAAAGCAGAAGCGCTACAAGACCTTAATTAAAATGACCTAAAAGGAAGTAGCGCATCAAATAATACCTATGAATACACACAGGCAATACAAACCATAAAAGACAACAGAGGGACATAAATATAATAAAACCTTAAAAGTCCCTAAAAGACAATAAGCCATAAAAGTTCCTAAAAGACAATAAAAGCAATAAAAATCACTAAAATCTATCCGCATCATAGGGTACATCACTGGTACATAGAACAGCTAAGCTACAGAGAGGCGACATAGGCTTTAACTTGTGACCGAAATGATTGGTAGGCATCCGTGAAAACATCTACTGTCGGGCACATTTGTAAAAATAAATTCAGTTGCCTCGAAGTCTCGTAAAGAGGCCTTCTTGGCGGTGCCTACCCTTGCATACGGCACTTTCAGCAGGGTTCGTGGTTGCTGACGGGTAGCACGAGATGGGACATGCAAGTAGAATGCCGCGAGAAGAGATGATGAAGAGATACGCCCTCTCAGAATGTTTCGGACAAACATGAGGTCATGCTGTTTAGATTGAAATTATAAAACAAAAAGGAAATGATTTGACCCACGTGGAATTGGTTTGAGCCACGTGACAACATGACTGGTGGGGTGGAACTAGGGGGCACCGGGGGCACATTGGCCCCCTTAAATGAGAAACTTATAAACAATTCCTATTGCTTTGAATGAAAATAAATGTATTTAAAAGTCCATGTTGCCCCCCCCCAACCCCAGACGTTCTGCCACTCCTGACAGCAGACGATGGCCGTCCAAGAAGCGGTATGAATGCAACACTCTGGCGGGGTTGAAAATTGGGCGGCTAATTATTCGCGACTCCAGACCAGAAAATTTCATTGAACATTGAGAACTCCCCTCGGATTTTCCGGTGGCACTAAAAAATGGCGGCGTGAACGCTGCCATACTTGCTGTAGCCTATCCCTGATAAATTCCGCAGCTATTCTGAACATTTTAAGCTTGGGTCATCTCGGCTAAGGTCATTAGGCCAGGTTCAGTGAACTCCACTAAAATGTTTCGGATTGCATTAGCCAGGACAGGATAAATCTATGGATCTGAAACCTATCACATAATGGGCCCACCGGGCGCATTCCAGTATTTTTGTTTTTTGTTTTTTGGTTGCAAAGGTCATGGTGTCAGGTGCGAGGTGCGAGTCATGATCTCTCCATTGTAAATGCATGGGAAAAACTCAAGTTGGTTGAAAATTCTCTCAATTTTGGTCGATACGATTTAGAAGACTTCTTATTTTTGGGATTATTTTTCTTAGGCCACACGCAAGGCTCATTTTGTATATTTGACGTGTGACCTTTTTGGGAATACTTAAGCAGGTTTTAAGCCTACAATAACATCGCAGGAAATGGCGACAGAGTTTTCAGTTTTATACTGATACTTCTGGATTGTCACTACGAGTTGATTGATATGCATGTTGACTATGTTTAGTCGGATAATAACATTGACGTGACCCTAGATTAGGTCATTTCGTTTTTTCCTAGTATGGTTATGGTATACATAATTCAAATTCTCGTAATGAGAGGAATTAAATGATCCTAACTGAAATGTATGAATAAATATAATACAATGAATAAATTGACCCAGTCATTCGCTAGACATAAAAAGTGTTATCAGAAAATTATTTAACATCTCTTGCCCTCAATAATAGCCTGACAAAAAATGTTAATGATACAGTTTCAACTTTTTTATGGGCAGCTAACCACTTTTCACGTTTATTCGTTACCCCACTCGGGAGCCTAGTTCAGGGGGAAAGTTGACAACTCCCCCACTGGGGCGAAGGTGGATATGAGGCCCACTGGGGTGTGGGTTAAAGGCCCCCGAGACCAACTTTTGCCCCCTTCCCTCCGAGAAAAATGTTGGGACCCCAGAGACCAACTCTGGGAACCCCGAAGACGAACTATTAAGACCCTCCGAGACAAGGGGTGCGTTCTTTGAAATATTCCAGCCTGGAATTCCAGGAATAGTGACGTCACTGCCGTTCTTTGAAACTTTTCCCGGGATTCCACGTGGAATATTCCCGCCATTCCGCGCGGAACGATGGGAATAGAAAAAGCAGTCCCGCCCAAGATGGCGGCGCCCATGGATGAATTTGTAACAGTAAGTTCGTGGACTTTGAATATTTATCTGCTTGAAAGGTCCATTATATGTTTTTGCAGGATAATCGGAACCTAATAATAACACCTAAATGAAGGTAAATGAAAAATTTCCGCGTGCACATGTCAAAATAAATAATGAGACTGTCGCATCCTCGCCATTTACGCCGCATTCCAGCCTCGTTCAAGAACGTTCCACAGCTGGAATCTGGGGAATATCACGACGTCACAACCCCTGGAACTCCACCTCGGAATAATTCAAAGAACGCAGCTAAGGATTCCAATGTTGTCTGAGCTTACATAATCAACTTTTGGAACATTAACACCATCCCCGGTGGACCTCTGAGTCAGTGATGGTGGAACGTTCAAATATAGGAGTGGGGGGGGCACTATGGGCTTTTCAACCCATCTCTTTCAAGTAAACGCCATAGTGATAGTGATACAATTTCTGGTTCAAGAGGAGCACCGTGCCCCGGTGCCCCCTTCCCCCAGGAATTTCCACCGCCAGTGCTCCAAACCACCTTTGCCCTGGTGGGGATCGGGAGGTGTTCAAACACCCCCCCGAACTCGGCTCCTATGGGGAATAGCGAAAAACGCAAACGCTGTTGAATAGCTTATACAAATTCATGAGGAAACTACATTGGTCACTTTTTGGCTCAGGCCAATATTGAGCTCATTACAGGTCAAAGAATGTGGCATCTTAGGAAAGAGTTTTGGGGCTCTAGCTCTGACAGAGTGGAGTTAGAATGCCTGTTTAGGTGCCATTCCCTTCCTCTAGTTACGGTAAATTGCACGATGTTTTGTATGACTGAGCTAGGTCAAAAGAAAAATGACGTGACCTAAGGTCGGGTTAAGGTCACTTTTCAACCTGGCACAGTCAATATGCATATCAATTGGCTCGCAATAACAATACAAACGTAATAGAATCAAAGTAAAAACTTAATCATCATTTCCTGAAAAGCTGTTACCCAAGCTGAATCCGGCTTAAGTAGCCCTAGATGACCTCTGAAAGGTCACAGGTAAAAATTGCAACATGAAGCTGGAAAGGAGCCCAAGATACTACGATTTGGAGAATATGAAGGTCTTCGCAGCTATATCTACACAATACAGCCCAATTTCTGTTTTCCCCATTAATTTCCAATGGAGAGGTTGTCCTCTATACCTTACCCTAGGTCATTGATATGAAAATTCCGGAATATTTTTGTAGTACTCGCTGGCCCATTATGTGGTATAAGTTTCAATCCTATAGATTCACCCATTTCTTACTTATGCCACTTTAAACATTTTTGGAGGTGAGGTCGCTTGGCATGCACTGGTAACCTGACCTGAGATGACCCAACATCAAAATTTTGGTGAAAGTTGCGGAATTGATCATGGATCAGGTGTGGGAGGTACGGCGGCACTTCGCACCGCCGTGTTTTCGTGCCAACGAAATAATCTGAGGGGGTGTTCAAACACCCCCACCGGTTGAATGGTTAATCAGAAATCGACGAGGGCCCTGCGGGAGGCTCTTTTCAGTGCTTCAACTGAGCCCAAGGGGGAGGGGCATTCGCTCACAGCCCCCTCCCTTGGCTACGCGCCTGCACGCCGAGAAGTTATACTCTTTTCATTCAAGGGAAGACTGAACGCAAACACAACCAGAAAACTGAACGCCTTGGTCACAGATGAAATTTTTCAACCAGTGTGCGAAGTCGGTTTGATTTTTTGTAAATTGTCCAGTCACTTTGCAAACTGCTCAGGCAATTTGCAAACTGCCCAAGTACGCATACTGCCCGTGAGTATAAGCACTGGGTAGTTTGTAAATTGCCTGGGCAATTTTCATACTACCCGGGCAGTTCGTGAAATGACCGGGGAGCCGGGCACTATGCAAAATGCCTGGGCAGTTAGCAAACTGACCAAATGGCCGGGCAGTTCGCAAACTGCCCAGCTTTCTGGGCAGTTTGCAAAATGCCTGGACAGATCGCGAAAAATTCGGGTAGTGGCTCTGATGGCATAAGCTCTAAAATCCTCAAACGTATAGCCCCCACAATTGCCCCCCCCATCTTGCTTATCTTATCAACCTCTGTCTGGCTAGGGGTGTATTTCCAGATGTACTAAAGAAATCAGTAGTTGTTACTATTTTTTAATCTGGAAACCACTCAAATTTCACTAATTATAGGCCCATCTCAATTCATCCTACCTTATCTAAAGCATTCGAAAAATTTGTTTATGACCAAATCATTTTGTACCTCAATGATAATAACCTAATTTATGAAAATCAATTTGGGTTTCGCAGGAATCACAGCACTTTTATGCCAATCTCCTTATTATATAATGATATTACTTCTTCTCTTGTCAATAAGAAAGTATGTGCAACCATATATTTAGATTTTTGCAAAGCGTTCGATACTGTCAATCATACTATTCTTCTGTCTAAACTAAGACTATATGGACTCAGTGACGTAGCGTTAAATTTTTTTGAATCATACTTGTCAAATCGCACTCAAGTAGTTAAATATAATACCACCATATCCCCACGCTCCAAGCTTATGCCACTCGGAGTACCACAAGGTACAGTTCTTGGTCCCTTTTGTTCCTTTTATACATAAATGACATCCAAAAAAGTTCCCCAATTCCAAAGTTCTACCTGTTTGCGGATGACACAGCACTTTTCTTCATTGGTGATAATTTGGAAGACCTCCAAATTAAAATCAACTCCAGCATCGCTCAAATTTCATCATGGTTACAGTCTAACCGACTCACTCTTAATGCCCAGAAATCAACGTACCAAATTTTCTCATCTAATCAAAATGATGATGTTCTCATCAAATTGAACAACACACATTTGCAAAGAAAATTATCGACCAAGTACTTGGGGGTCCTTATTGATGAGGATCTGAGGTGGAGTTCTCATATTAAAAATGTTGAAAACACTGTCTCTAGGAAAATTGGTCTCATTCAACGCTGTAGACATATTTTTGACTCTGGCCACCTCCTCCTGCTATACTAATGCTCTAATACTACCATTTCTTTCATATTGCCTCCAAATATGGGAAGTACATTTAAATATAGATTGCAAAAATTGATTACTCTCCAGAAGAAAATAGTCCGAATAATCGACGGTGCTGATCGACTAGCCCACACCAGTCCCTTATTAAAAAAGCATAACATTATAAAACTCCCAGACCTTGTGCAGTCTGCAAATTTTGACATTACATAACCATATTATAGGCGCCCTCCCTCCCCTATAACCTTGCATTTCACGCAAGTCGACGAAAATTCTGAAAAGAGACAGACCAGAGTTAATAAACACTTTCTTGTGCATTATGTGCCGACCAGGGGCACAGCCAGGGGGAGGCACAGGGGCACGTGCCCCATCGATGCCGGGGTGCCCTTTTGCCAGTTGGTGTGCCCTTTTTGGGCCGTGCCGCTCGAAATTTAGTGCCCTACGTCGTTAAGCCTAGATGAAACTAGACTGCATTTAGCGATTTAAACTATTGTTTGACAATTAAGTGCCTTTTTGATCAGTTAGGGCATTCTGTCGCATTTCCAAGCACCTGGGAAGCGTATAGGCACGTAATCCCTTTCCAGATAATGCCTCATCGTCGCCAATAATCGTATGGGCAGAGCTAATCTGGTGCCCCTTGAGCTCATCTGGTGCCCCCTGATCGCTGGTCTTGAACCCTGGAGCTGATCATTTGCCCTCTGAGCTGATCTGATGCCCTCGTAGTCAATCTGGTGCCCCCCCTGAGAAAATAATTGTGCCTTCTGAATCTATATAATGCTCTCTGAGTTAGTCTGATGCCTCCGAGCTTGCCTGGTGCCCTATTAGCTGTTTTAGTGCCCCTTAAGCTGATCCTGGCCCCCTGAACTTATTTAATGCCTCCCGTAGTTTATCTACTGTTCAGGGCCGTAGCCAGGGGTCACAGGGGGCACGTGCCCCCATCGGTGCCGGGTGTCCTTTTGATTGCCAGGTGGTGTACCCCCTTTGGGCCGTGCCGCTCGAAATTTAGTGCCCTACGCCGTTGAACCTAGATGGAACGAGGCCGCATTTAGCGATTTCAACTATTGTTTAACAGTTAAGTGCCTTTGTGGTCAGCTTTCTAAAAGCATTCTGTCGCCTTTCC
The DNA here is from genome assembly GCA_034440635.1 of Lepas anatifera. Classification (NCBI taxonomy): domain Eukaryota; kingdom Metazoa; phylum Arthropoda; class Thecostraca; family Lepadidae; genus Lepas; species Lepas anatifera. The sequence goes on along the minus strand of JAOTON010001730.1, from coordinate 1,684,494 downwards.
AAGCACCCGGGAAGAGTATAGGCACGTAATCCGTTTCCAGATAATGCCTCATCGTCGCCAATAATCGTACGGGTGGAGCTCATCTGGTGCCCCCTGGAGGTGATCATGTGCCTTCTGAGCTGATTGATGCCCTCGTAGTCAATCTGGTGCCCCCCTCCCCTGAATAAATAATTGTGCCTTCTGAACCTATATAATGCTCTCTAAGTTAGTCTGATGCCTCCGAGCTTGCCTGCTGCCCTATTAGCTGTTTTATTGCCCCTTGAGCTGATCCGGGCCCCCTGAACTTATTTAATGCCTCCCGGAGTTTATCTACCGTCCAGGGGGCACAGGGGGCACGTGCACCCATCGGTGCCGGGTGCCCTTTTGATTGCCAGGTGGTGTACCCTCTTTGGTCCGTGCCACTCGAAATTTAGTGCCTTGCGCCTTTGAACCTAGATGTAACTAGACTGCATTTAGCGATTTCAACTATTGTTTGACAACTAAGTGCCTTTTTGTCAGCTAGGGCATTCTGTCGCCTTTCCAAGCACCCGGGAAGAGTATAGGCACGTAATCCGTTTTCAGATAATGCCTCATCGTCGCCAATAATAGTACGGGCGGAGCTCATCTGGTGCCCCCCTGGAGCTGATCATGTGCCCTCTGAGCTGATCTGGTGCCCTTGTAGTCAATCTGGTGCCCTCCTGAGAACATAAGTGTGCCTTCTGAGCCTATAAAATACTCTCTGAGTTAGTTTGATGCCTCCGAGCTTGCCTGGTGTACTTTTAGCTGTTTTAGTGCCCCTTGAGCTGATCCGGGCCCCTGAGCTTATTTAATGCCTCCCGGAGTTGATCTACTGTCCAGGGGTGCAGCCAGGAAGGCACAGGGGGCACGTGCCCCCATCACTGCCGGGGTACCCTTTTTATTGCCAGGTGGTCTACCCAATTTGGGCCGTGCCGCTCGAAATTTAGAGCCCTAGCCGTTGAACCTAGATGTAACTGGACCGCATGTAGCGATTGAAAATATTGGTGGACAACTTAATACCTTTCGCGGTCAGCTAGGGCATTCTGTCGCCTTTCCAAGCACCCGGGAAGAGTATGGGCACCTAGTATGTGTCTACCTAATGCCTCATCGTCGCCAATAATCGTACGGGTGAAGCCAATCTGGTGCCCCTTGAGCTCATCTCGTGGCCTCTCAGCTGGTCTTGGCCCCGTGAGCTGATTACTTGCCCTCTAAGATGATCTGGTGCCCCTGAGTCAATCGAGTGCCCCACTGAGCAAATAATTGTGCCTCCTGAACCTATATAATGCTCTCTGAGTTAGTCTAATGCTTCCGAGCTTGTTTGGTGCCCTGATAGCTGATTTAGTGCCCCTTGAGCTGATTCGGGCCCCCGAGCTGATCTCATGCCTCCCCAAGTTGATTCTGTATCCTAAGTCAATATGGTGCCTCTTCAGCTGATTAGGTGCCCCCTCAACTGATTATTGATGTCTCCTTAGATGGTCTGGTCCCCCCCCTGAGCTGGTTTGGTGGGCCCTGAGCCCACCTTGTATCCCCTGAGCTGTTATGTTGCTCCCTGAGCTGATTTAGGCTCCTGCCATAGTCTGGGGGGCTGGGAGCTGATCTGGACCCCGAGCGGATCGATCTGGTGTCACCTGAGCTGCACTAATGCCTCTTAGTAGATCTGGTGCCTCCTGGGCCCATATGATGCCCCCCTGAGTAATCTGGTGCCCTTTCAGCTGATCTGGGCCTCCTTACGTGATTTCATGAGCAGATCTAAAGCCCTGAGCTGAGCTGGGCCCATAGAGGCTGATGAGGGCCCCTGAGATGATATGGGGCTCATGAGCTGATTAAGTGCCTCCTGACTTGATCTGGTATTCCCGAGCTGGTCGGGGACCACTGATCTGATTGTTTGTCCCCGGAGCTGATCTGGTGCCCTATGGGCATCTGGTGTCCCCTGAGCAGCTCTGGGGCTTTTGAACTGATTGGGCCCGGAGCTGGTGAGGGATCCCTGAGCTGATTTAGTGCCCCTGACTTGAACATGCCCCCTGTGCTGATCGATCTGGTGCACCCTGAGCAGATATACTGCCTCCTGAACTTAACTAATGCCCCCCGAGTCGATCTGGAGCCTGCTGAGTCATCAGTGTGTCTCCTGAGCCCATCTTATTCCCTCTGAGCTAATCTGGTGCCCCATGGCTAATATGATACCCTTTAAGCTGACCCGGGCCTCCTAGGTTAATTACGTGATTTCCTGAGCAGCTCCCAGGCCCTGAGCTGAGCTGGGCCCACAGAGGTTGGTGAGGGCCCCTGAGATGGTATGGGGCTCCTGAGCTGATTAAGTGCCCCTGACCTGATCTGGTATTCCCGAACTGATCTGGGTCCCGAGCTGGTCGGGGACCACTGATCTGATTGTTTATCCCCAATGCTGATCTGGTGCCCTATGGGCCGATCTGGTGTCCCCTGAGCAGCTCTGAGGCTTTTGAACTGCTTGGGCCCCGAGCTGATGAGGGATTCCTGAGCTGAATTAGTGCCCCTGACTTGATCTTGCCCCCTGACCTGACTTGAGGCCCCTGAACTGATCTTGGGCCCCAAGAGATGATCTGGGGCCCAAGAGCGGATCTAGGTTCTGAGGGTACCCTGAGGTGGTCCGGGCGCTGAGCTTGTGAGAGCCCCTTAAGTTGGCTTGAGGCCCCCTCAGGTGATCTGGCGCCTTAAACTGTTCTGGGGCTTCTTGAACTGGTTTAAGGCCCTATGAGCCTATCTGTGGCCCATTGAGCTAGTCTGATGACCTCATCTCTGGGACCAATGAGCTAGTTTAGTCCCTGGGTGAAGCATGAGCTACTCTGTGGCCCTGATCTAAATCAGGGGCCCTGAGATGATCTTGAATAGATAGATAATAAGAACACAAGGCCAACTCCCATCATCTTGGGGCGGAGTCACTGAGCTAGTCTATTCCCTGGAGGCACAACTGGGGGGATTGGGGAAGCTGCTCTGGAGGCCTCTGATCCACACTTGGGGGCCCCAGAGCTGGTCTTGAATAGATGGGGAATAAGAACACAATGGAAACTCCCCTTGTAAAACGGAGCTAACGGGGAATGAGGAATCTCTAAAACGGCTTGTGATACCTAGGCACCCCTGGTGATATAAATTGCTTATTATACTGGTGGATTCTGGGAAGGGATGATAAAAAGGCATGTGCCTCTGAGCTCAGAGCACAGTCCCCTAAACCAGGATTTCTAATAATTAATTTAGATGAAGAAATAGTTTTCACAATTTTCAGCCCTGTCACACCATCCCCATCCAAACCACCGGCCTGTTCACCTTTTATTTACTCTTAACTGGGACCGAGCCTTGCGAATATTGAACTTAATAAACGCGTTCAAAAGGTATCTCCCAAATTTTTCCGGCAGCAAAAATGTGTTCTTCCAAAGACACTATGCTACTCCTCGTCCCACGGCGATTGTGGGAGGCAAGGAACTTAATCCGCATTCAGCTAGGGCTCACTCGTCACGACAAAACCAGTGGGCATAACAAAAAAACGTTCGACTCCAATATGCCTTAACCTGCACATTGTAACAGATATAACATGCTCCGCTGATTTCTCTGATGTTAAGTACTTGCATGAGTTGGCTGCCCGTAAATATATCCAAACAGTAGTGTTTTGGCTACTTCCATGGCATTTTGGTGATATTTAGTTCCTTTTTTCGGTTTTAATCGAGTTTTCCTTCCCTGTCAATGATTTCTTTGCATTTTTGTTGAACCAAAGATGCCCAAAAAATTATATAAACAAAGATATAGTAAGTTTTTAGGTTACGTTAAAAAGTGTGCTTTTTTCCCCGAGGTGCCCCTCAAAGTTGGTGTGCCCCCCATACGAAAGCTCTGGCTGCGCCACTGGCGCCGACTATGTACCGCAAGTTTTCTTTATTTATTTCCGCTCCTTGTACCTGGAATTTGGTATTTACCCCTAAGATTAGACAGTTTGCTGATTTTCCCAGAAGGAAAGCATTTTTCAAAATAGTTCTGAAAAAATATATCTTGATACCTACTGAAGCTGGTTTCAATCGTGCACTACACATCGATCTAGTTTATCAAACTCTTACAGTCACAGGACTTATTTTCACCCCGTCTCACGTCACGCGAGAAACAGCAACTATGGTAGCTTCTGGGGGTCTTACAGGCCCGCCTCCGACTCCCTGTTGCCTTATCTTCTCTCTTGTTCTTCGTACAGCGTGTCTCTTAAATATTCAGTCGTCATATTTGTCTGTTTTTGCTTGAAATATCATAAACAATACAATAATTGACTTAATAAGTTTGGATAGAAACGCGATCATGATAATCTCTATAGTATTTTCCGTATAATTAACTATTACGAGGCGACGCACCTGGCACGTGGTAACGCGGAGCTCTTCCTGGTGCCTGAGGGCCCTGTGCCCCGCCGACACCCCCTGTCCAAATCCAGTATGTTTTCTTGCTTTGCATCCAATGGCTGTCCAAGTACCAAAGTAACTGTGGAAGGCTTTGATCACCTACTAAATCCTTGTCCTCTCATCTCTAATTTAAAGCCTGTATGTTTCAGTTTTGATGGTGGGGTGCCACCCCCGGCGCCCCGCTACCGTGTGGTCCGGCGGGGCGCGGGTTCCGCTCGGCCGTCGCCGCTTCTCCGGCCGTGGCTCGGCCGGCGCCGCCCCCGTCTGCTATGTGGCCGACGCTCTGTTTCGGTGACGCCTGTGGTGGCGTGCGGAGCCCGGTGCATCGGTGGTGTTGCGTGGCCGCGTGGCCCTGGCTGGCTCCGTGTTTCTGTCGTGCGGGGAGCCGCCACTTGAAATGAATGCTGTTGGTGCTGCCGCTCTCCTATAGGACGATGTGTTGTGTGTGCCTGTCACATCATGTTTTAACTTGTCACGATTCTTAGATGCTCATTTTAACCGCCTCCCGGCGTTGCTTAGGGCCCCGCGCCGGGGTGCACATGTAATTCTAACTAGGGCTAGGCATGCATTCTTTGTGTAATATGTTTTACTGTTAATATACGTGTATGGATCCAATGTACCTACCAATATACGTGTATGGATCCAATGTACCTACCCCTCGTACCCTAAGCAGCAGGCCACATTTGTCATGGCTGTTGGTGTGACGACATATGTTGACGTCACGGTGAGCATCTGCCAATCGAAGCCCTTGAAGTGTTTCGAGTGTGGTAGTGGTTGCCCGATCATGGCATCATCCAGTCAGATATTTATTTCTTTCCCTAGAAGAGCATTTTAAAATCAAAATATTGAGCTTATTGTACATTTTTCAGAGAAATCATGAGTGTTTTCATTATTTTCGGCTCAAAGTACGCCTAATTACACTAAATTCCAGGATTCGACCAAGGTGCCACATTCCCTTTAAGGGCGCCCGAATCTACCCCCTCCCCTGACAGGAATAGGGTTATGGATCCCCCACCTGAACAGTGATTGTTGTCCATTACATACTGTCACACGGCTAAATCCAAAACCATTTGGAACCAAACAGCTTTATCGCAATTTTTTGGCGCACAAAACCACTTGCTTTATTTTCTAACCCGGAGCATTTTGTCAGGTGACTTTCAGCTCACTATTGGCTGTTGCCGTACTTGGTTATTGTTAGAGAATGTTGACATCCGGCATATTCAGATGCTGCCGGGTGGATTCCGACTGGTGTTGGCTGCTGGGTGGATTCCGACTGGTGTTGGCTGCTGGGTGGATTCCGACTGGTGTTGGCTGCCGGGTGGATTCCGACTGGTGTTGGCTGCTGGGTGGATTCCGACTGGTGTTGGCTGCTGGGTGGATTCCGACTGGTGTTGGCTGTCGGGTGGATTCCGACTGGTGTTGGCTGCCGGGTGGATTCCGACTGGTGTTGGCTGCCGGGTGGATTCCGACTGGTGTTGGCTGCCGGGTGGCTCCCAACTGGTGTTGGCTGCCGGGTGGATTCTGACTGGTGTTGGCTGCTGGGTGGATTCCGACTGGTGTTGGCTGCCGGGTGGATTCCGACTGGTGTTGGCTGCTGGGTGGATTCCGACTGGTGTTGGCTGCTGGGTGGATTCCGACTGGTGTTGGCTGCTGGGTGGATTCCGACTGGTGTTGGCTGCCAGGTGGATTCCGACTGGTGTTGGCTGCTGGGTGGATTCCGACTGGTGTTGGCTGCCGGGTGGATTCCGACTGGTGTTGGCTGCTGGGTGGATTCCGACTGGTGTTGGCTGCTGGGTGGATTCCGACTGGTGTTGGCTGCTGGGTGGATTCCGACTGGTGTTGGCTGCCGGGTGGATTCCGACTGGTGTTGGCTGCCGGGTGGATTCCGACTGGTGTTGGCTGCCGGGTGGCTCCCAACTGCACAGTGTTATAAGGGGCCGCGAAAACGGACATAATTGAATATCTCGGGAACTAAGAGACGGAGCCTTATGAAACAAAAACTGATGTGTACTTTAACACTCACCACACCTTTTGACACCAAATTTGACACTTAACCCGCGCCCCGGTGGGCCTCCGACCCAACTTCGCCCTGGTGGGGGTGTTTGAAAATCCCCTCTTCGAACTCGGCTCCTATGCGAGATAGCGAAAAAACGCGAAGGCTGGTGGAGAGCAAATACAAATTCATAATGAAACTATATCGGTCACTTTTTGGTTCAGGTCAATATTGAGGTCATGATAGGTCAAAGAAGGTGGCATGCTAGGGTAGTGTTTTTGGGCTCTAGCGTCTGACAGAGTTGAGCTAGAATAATTTTTTTAGACACTATGCCCTTCCTCTCGTCACGGCGAATCGAATGATGTATAATATTACTATGCTAGGTCATGACACAAAAATGACCTGACCTGAGGTCAGGTCAAGGTCACTTTTCAAACCAACATAATCAATATGCATATCGATCGACTCGCAAAAGTAATCCAAACTTAATGGCCGATGATGGCTGATTTTTCGTTTGTCTTCACGGATAAGCTAAGACGATAGCCAATGTGAGCTCAAAAAGTGCAATCCACGCATGGAGTGTTGAGAGGCCAAACTGATAAGCCACTTTGTTTGCCACCTTCTGACGAACTTGTTCTAAGTCTTTCATCTCAGTCGGCTTAGCTCCACAGATGTGACATCTTTGAGATGACGCTGTCCCAGTCAGTGCATTCGCAACTTTCCCATCTACCATTGTCAACTGCATACTGTAGGATACGAGAACAGTGGTCCCAGCGAGGTCGACTGCACAGGGCTGGAGCTTCTCTATCTGGGTTGAAAAGTTGTTCATTTCTTGTCGGGAGACTGCGGGGGTTTCCTTGACACATTGAACGTGCATTGGACAGCAATACCGAGTTGACGACGGCTTTTCGTTGATCCACACGCATTTGTCGTTAATCTCAACAGTAGAGGGACTAAGGATGAGCAAAATATGCTCCTATATCTATAGCAGCACCATCCTGCGCCGCTTGCTTAAATATACTTTGTTCAGTGGCGCCATCAAATCCCCATTTACGGTACAGTTTTCTAGATACAGCCTCACTGCGGATCGGCTGTTGTTCTGATGGATGTACCTGGCTGAGGCTGGCTGACGTCAGCTCCGACCTTTGTGGGGTCAACCTCAGCCTTTATCAGTCTCCTTGTCGTATTGTCTAATATGACTTGCAGTGGCACATCGCCAGAGCTATCGGTTACACCGATGTGTTCGCCAGGGAAACATCTCTGCCGGGCGTTCACAACTTTATAATGGGGTGGGTACACCTCTTTCGCACTTACTTTATTTGTCATATTCCTCGCGATGTTATAACTTTTTGTTGACATGTCTGCCGATACGGTAACAGCCAAGGCTTCATCTGGGGTTAAAGCACGAGCCTTCTGTAGCCTGGCACTATCACGCATTCCACGGCGAAGCTTGGAGGGCCGAGTTGGAGTAGCGACGCTTTCCTTAAGCACAGCTCATAACTTTGAATCCTCGTCTGTTTTGGCACTTCGGGCGGCAACCATGACGAGCTCGTGGGTGCCATGCTGTTCAGCAGTACTGGCGACGCGACATCTCTTGCTCCGCTCTCCGACTGCGTCGTACGGAGAAGGAGGCCGGCCTGGATGGCGTTTTCCGGTAGAAACTGTAGCCTGTTTATCCGCAAGTGTGATGGGCTCACATATGTCCTCCGCTAACCAGTCGGTTTCTTTGCTTTCGCACGCCACGATTGATCTGGAACACTGTTCCACTTTTCTCTTGAAAATGACATGGAAGGACACCAGATTCTTCCGGATTTCATCCTCTGAATTGCGTGAAATGCTCGCTCTTTGAAGACCTAAGAAATAAACAGTATCATTAAAAGCAGCTTCGAAAAAATCTCTTCTGTTCTTCCGAAAAAGAGCGTTTTCCTTCAGCCGTTTGAACAGCTCAGCGCTGCTCACCCGGAACTCCATTATCCCCGCACGTTACTACGACACTCTTCTTCGCACGAATGAGGCTAAACCTGAAGTATTTCTCTGCACCAAGGAAGTATGCACAGAGCAGAGGTGTCGCAATACTCTTTGACCTGTTACAAGACTTGCCGTACACACGGATGGAAGTATATCTCTGACCAGTACTTACCCTAACTAAGCCTAGCAATGGATACCAATTTCCGGGGCAGTAACTTTTTGAACTGTTGTGGAAATCAACGAAACTTTCCCTCTTTCGGTGAAATACCGCCAGTGCCAGATAAAACCCCAGCCCTAAGGCATCAAATTCACCCGTCGAAGGGCACGAGCGCCGGTGTAAGCTCAGTCGGCGCGCGACGCGTTCTTGCCTTAACTGCCGCCGAGATCGGAGCACCACTGTCTCCAATGCCGTCTCAGCCGTATATATGCAAAACTATGCAAAAAGTTATGATGGCTCCTGTCCAGAATTTATTGGGCTTTCTTCTGACACGTAAATTGAATTGTTCACTTTTGTTCACAAAAGTGTGAGACTAGTTGAACAAAATACTCCAAGTTGAAAACGGAAAAAATACATAGCGTTATTTCGGGGGTCAATGATCCTTCGGCAAATGGTGCATGGCTTAATAATATAGCTGATCCTACAAAACAGACATCAAACTATCATTTGATACCACACAATAAAAAATCCGCCGATAAGCCTACGCGCAGCAGGATTAAGAAAAAGGCAGTATGAAAACGACGTCATTCATCCGCGGGACGAACATGAAGAAGTGGCAACTTTAAAGCAATATAGCGGCAGAATGAGATAAGCCACAAAGAAATGAATATCAAAAACGCATGCACCAGACAATTTTGTACAGGCCAGTTGAGGTTATTTACTGAAATACGGAAGTCGGTTTCGGGGTATTCTGTCCGTTTTCGCGGCCGCTTATAACACTGTGAACTGGTGTTGGCTGCCGGGTGGATTCTGACTGGTGTTGGCTGCTGGGTGGATTCCGACTGGTGTTGGCTGCCGGGTGGATTCCGACTGGTGTTGGCTGCTGGGTGGATTCCGACTGGTGTTGGCTGCCGGGTGGATTCCGACTGGTGTTGGCTGCCGGGTGGATTCTGACTGGTGTTGGCTGCTGGGTGGATTCCGACTGGTGTTGGCTACCGGGTGGCTTCCGACTGGTGTTGGCTGCCGGGTGGATTCTGACTGGTGTTGGCTGCCGGGTGGCTCCCGACTGGTGTTGGCTGCCGGGTGGATTCCGACTGGTGTTGGCTGCCGGGTGGCTCCCGACTGGTGTTGGCTGCCGGGTGGATTCTGACTGGTGTTGGCTGCCGGGTGGATTCCGACTGGTGTTGGCTGCCGGGTGGCTCCCAACTGGTGTTGGCTGCCGGGTGGATTCTGACTGGTGTTGGCTGTTGGGTGGATTCCGACTGGTGTTGGCTGCCGGGTGGATTCCGACTGGTGTTGGCTGCCGGGTGGCTCCCAACTGGTGTTGGCTGCCGGGTGGATTCTGACTGGTGTTGGCTGCTGGGTGGATTCCGACTGGTGTTGGCTGCCGGGTGGATTCCGACTGGTGTTGGCTGCCGGGTGAATTCCGACTGGTGTTGGCTGCCGGGTGACTCCCAACTGGTGTTGGCTGCCGGGTGGATTCCGACTGGTGTTGGCTGCCGGGTGGCTCCCGACTGGTGTTGGCTGCCGGGTGGCTCCCAACTGGTGTTGGCTGCCGGGCGGATTCTGACTGGTGTTGGCTGTTGGGTGGATTCCGACTGGTGTTGGCTGCCGGGTGGATTCCGACTGGTGTTGGCTGCCGGGTGGCTCCCAACTGGTGTTGGCTGCCGGGCGGATTCTGACTGGTGTTGGCTGCCGGGTGGATTCCGACTGGTGTTGGCTGCCGGGTGGATTCCGACTGGTGTTGGCTGCCGGGTGGATTCCGACTGGTGTTGGCGCTCCCAATCGGGACTAATCCGCCGCCGGGGGAATAATTCCGTCCGTTTTTGTGCCCTTCGTAATTCTTTCCGAGGAGAAATCGGAGCTCAGCTCGGCGGCTGTTAAGGCTTAATGGCATCAGTGCAGGCGTCAGCCGCGGAGATTGGGCAGTGCCTGTGTGACTGCAGGCTATGTTTGCGCTGGCGCCTGCAGCACTGCAGTCACTGCTCTCTGCAGTCCACCTGCCGGCAGCCAGCCTGTTCACTGTGCAGAAGCTACAACTGTGCTTCGTGTCCTGTCCCAACAAATAACCTTATAGCTTCGGCGGAAATGTTTGTGTGAGTTTACACGCAACTGGTTGGGTTCTGGCAAACACCTGGTAATCACACTGTGGATTAAGATAAACTTTCTTCATCGGAACTAACCATTGATGCCACCGGACAAGGCGTGTCTTGTTTTAGCAATTGAATAAAAAATCATGAGAGTAGGCAAACATTTCATTAAAGAAACCAGAACTAATTCAGGTCTAGCACTTCCCATTGGTATCTGGGTCATTCTACCATAAATCGACCAAAAATTTCGTAAAATAAAACCCTTCTATTTTTTATTCTCCCGCAGTACAGTGAAATTTACAACTTCGTGTAAAAGCATGTTTACCTTTGGAAATAATATTTTAGGTAAAGTAATAAAAAATATGGCTTTCACACTAAATATACTACTTCTTACTTCCGAAACATGACACCAGGTGTCACTATTGAGCTGTACCATAGTAACTCACGGTATGGTTAATGCCAATGACGACGGAACGTCCGAATTTAAGAGGGTAGCCATGGACCAATTTATTTCCCGTCAACGCCATAGGGGTTTTAACCCTTACACGTACAGGGGGGTGTTGCAACCCCCTCAGGTTTTTCAAGAATTGAAAACGAGCTTCTTAAGTTAGTGTTTTGAAATGTTGTATAGTCTCTGATGCATTGATTGGGGACATCTTGCAAAGAATTGTTCCTACCCTTCAAGGTCACGGAGTTATGACCTCAAGAGTGGAGGCATGTTGGGGTCATTTGAGCGCCTGTACCCGTTTTCACGTGAATGCTCCAGACTCTTCTCGTTCTTTTGCATCATTTGCTCATGAACTGTCCCAGGATATTTTCTTCCAGCCTTCGAGGCTCATTTTTACCAGGTTAGACCTTCTATGACTTTTTTAACATTAAATGACCTTTATTTGACCTTGCGTGACTTCAGTGATAACTCTGTGTCGAATATCGACTACAGATGCGTGTTTGAATTCGGTATTTCTAAATGAGAATTATTTCTAAACACCGAATTATTTGACTTGCGTCCGATACGGGCTTTTCAATAGCAATTGAAGAAGCAAACTTACTTGGCGTAAATGATGCAGAATGGTTAATGAACAGTCAATTTGAATGATATGGACACTAAACTAGTTGGTTTGCATATTACATGGACATGACCTTTTTCGAAATTTGACCTTATTTGACCTTGAAGGGGGTGTAAGCAATAACAGATGATAAAGCATGCACATGGCGTAACTGATGACAATTTCTTATGAATAGTCAATTTGCGTGAAAATGACACTGAACAAGAAGTTTTTCTTCCAAAACGGACTTGACCTTTTTCAACCTTTGAACTAATTTGACCTTGAAGGGGGTGTAAGCAGTGACAGATTAGAAACTCACTAAATTGGCGTAAATGATTCAGAATGGCTTGTGAATAGTCCATTTAAATGATGTGGACTCTGAACTAGTTACTTTCACTTCTAAGGAGTACTCTTGAGCTTTGAACCAGTCCCATGCAATGCAATGTACCACTAAATATCACCAATGATTTATTTTTAGTGCCTAAGACTTCTTCATTATAAAAGAGCTAAAATAATGAGTATGCTGAGCACAATTCACAACGAGATTACCATAGGTCAAGTTTAAACACGTTTGAAAATACCACAAGAGATTACCAAAGGCTATAAAAGCCGAACTGAGGTCATAACATGTTTTAAATTCAAGCTACGTCCGGGGAACGGAACGCGACACAAAGCCTCAAAATCAAAAAAATCTTCCTTAACCCTCGGCCCACCTACAATAATGAAATCAATGGTCTCCCTAAGGTTTTTTTTCGGAACAACAGAAAAACAACAAGGGGAAGCACCGTGGTTGAGGGTTCTACCTCTTACCCCATTATTTTCCCATCATCCCTGAAATTTATTACCCCGGGTCACCCTTGGTCAGGTCACCGGCGAGGTCAACCAAGGTCACCTCACTTTAACTTTTGAGCTCTACCATAACTACATTTCTAAGCCAATCGATTTAAAACTTTCGACACTTAATGACCCCTCCGGAGTCTACAAAATTTATCTTCGGGATTCTTCGATTTGGTGACCTGAGGTCAGGTCACCAGGTAACCTCTTCCATAGAAAAAACATGGGAAAAGCTGTCTTATGAGCTAAAAGTCACAAAATCATCGTAAATGCTCAATTTGCTCAGACAAGTGTTCTTGGACACCCTTTCATGGATCCCAGGGACGATATTGCCCTTTGACCTATCTGAGATCATCAGAGGTCACCAGAGGTAAAAAACAGCATTTTGACGAAACTTTTTTGACCTAATTAAGCTACAAAACTGAATCAAAGGTCATCGTGTATGTCTGGTCACCAGTTTTTATTTGATATACAACACGGTCACTTTCTTACCTTTCGAGACCTCCGGTCATATTGAGTCACGAGGCACCCTCTGGAAGTCAAACCACTGGCGGGAGGCCATTATGTTCCACATAGCAGAGAAAGCTCTGGCATTTTCCTATCAAATTATTTTAGCTAGATCTCAATAACTCTAATGGCTATGCTCAGGTTTCTTAAGGATTACATGTTTTACAGGAAATAGCCTATCGTGACATAACTTGACCTCTGGAGGTCAAAACATAGACCTGAGCGCATAAACATGTTAGTTAAATCTTTCTGAATTCACATGAGCTTTCTAATGCCTTTTGCAGCTTTGCGCTAACTTCCATGTTTTCGGAGTTAGGGGGCATTGATGGCCCCCCAGTAGGGCGAAGGTAGCGCCGGACCCCCATGGGGCGCGGATTAAATGCTTCTGGAAATGACATCATATTTCAATCAATGGGTAACACATCGATTCAATGTGACGGTAACACATTTATTTTCAAAAAATGTACAATGATCCGAACAACCATACATGACATTTACAACAGCTAAGTTCATTCCCAAAGGGACAATAATGTGAATTCAAAATAGGGGAGGGTAACCCCTATTCCTGTGTTTGTGTTAAAATGCTTCAGCTCTAGGTTGACTGCTTGATTTTGATTCTTCAAATGTTTTTTACTTAAATTTGCAAGTCAATTAGAGCATGAGTTACGATAGCATAGCTCCACAGTGACACCTAGTTTTCTATGGATGAAGCTAAAAGTAGTATATGGTAACATATGCATTTCGAAAACCATTTTTTTATTTGATATGAAAGACTACTACCATATGTCAAAATGCTTTCAAGAGAATTTTTGAATTTCACTGTACTACGGGTCAAGGTCACCGTTATAAAACTAGGTCATGAGGTCACCCAAAATTTTTTGTTTAAATTTCAAAATTGAAAATAGCCAAAATGTTTCCCGTAGAATTTACATCCTAAAATTATAAAAATTTCATAAATGTCTTGAAAACTTTTGGAGCTATAGGCATTCTAATCAATGCCTGTGTAATGACCTTCAGAAATTTCCGGAGGCCATTTCTCTGAAACCAATTTTTAAATAATTTTTGGGTGCCATGGGTGGATTCTACGCCCTTGTGAGTCCCCATATACCAATTTTGGAGGAAATTAAAAGTAGAAGGGTTTTACGATGACTTCTGGGCAGGTTGCAGACTTGCTAACGGAAATCACCCATCCACTTTTACATTGAATCTGTTGTTACCGTGCGGCCGCGCAGTATCCGCGAGATCGCCCTGCGTGTGGATACGATTTCATACATGAGCGACACGCCCCTTCCCCCGCCCTTCAAGATGTTCCAGCCTATTGAAGACACCCCTCTACCGCGGATGAGCTGGGTCTTGTTTTAGCGCCTGGACAAGGTCATGAACACCTCACTGTTGGCCGCGGGAAGTGGCTCTTGTACACGGCTCAATTCGGCATGACAACCATGCTTCGACCCCTTGGATTTGGATGTTGAGGCGGGTGAGGGTGGGCGCAGTGGACAGGTTGACCACCACACCAAAATTCTACTCCGGTCTCTCTTTTGCTAGGGTCATCAGACCCCCCCCCCCCTCTGATTCCTAAAATCCAACTTCCATCTCCTCAAGTCGATTTCATTAAACTCTATTACAAAAGGGAGACGGGTGTCGGTCGGTCAGTTTGCGCACTAACTGGGGATAATTTTGTGCCTAGCCCTCGCCCTCCCTCTGATTTCGTCGACTGGGGACCAGTGTCCCTTTGTCAAACTATAGACTTCCCCTCATAACCCTCGCCCCGGTGGGGTGTTGGAACACCCCCTCGGGTTTTCTGTCAGCACGTAAAAACGGCGGTGCGAAGTGCTGCCGTACTTTGCACGCCTTATTCTTGATAAATTCTGCGACTTTCCCAAAAAATGCAAGTTTAGGGTCATCTCTGGTCAGGTCACCAGTGCTGGTCAAGTGACCTCACCTCAAAAAATATTTAAGGTGACATAGGTAAGAAATGGGCGAATCTATCGGGTTCAAACTTATAACACATAATGGCCTCACCAAGTTCTACAAAACATGTTCCGGGATTTTTCATATCGACTACCTAAGATCAAGTACGGGCCATGACCTCTCCATTGGAAATGCATAGGAAAACAGAAATGGGCTGTATTTGGGTATATAAAGCCGATAATACCTTCATATTCTCCAAAGCGAAGTATCCTGGGCCCATTTCCAGGTTCATGTTGCAATTTTGGACCTGTGGCCTCTGAGAGGTCATCTGGAGCTACTTAAGCAGTTTTCAGACTTTGAAGCAGTTTCCAGACCTAGGTCAATAACTTTGCATAAAATGATGATACAGCTTTTATTTTTATACCATTGCGTTTGGACTGCTATTACGAGTCGATTGATATGCATATTGACTATGCTAGGTCAAAAACTTACCTTGACCTGACCTCAGGTTAGATCATTTTTGTGTTTTGACCTAGTATGGTCATATTATACATCATTCGATTCGCCGTGATGAGAGGAAGCAAATGGCGCCTACAAAGTGAGTCTAACTCAACTATGTCAGCTGCTAGATCCCAAAAACTTTGCTCAAAATGCCAGCTTCTTTGACCTGTCATAACCTCAATATTGACCTGAGCCAAAAAATGACTGATATAGGTTCTTCATGAATTCGTATGAGCTATCCACCAGCTTCGCGTTTTTCGCTATACCGCATAGGGGCCGAGTTCGAGGAGGGGGTGTTCAAACACCCTCCCCCCACCACCCCCACCCCACCTGGGCGAAGGTGGCTCGGAGGCCCACCGGGGATCGGGTTAGATTTTAAATAAAGCCGTTGGTTACAGAGGGAAAGCGCCCCGCCCATCGGTACTCGAGTCTCTGCGCCGCTCATGTGCCCTACCCTCCTCCTTGTCTGTCCTACCCTCTCCTTCGCCTTCCTGGCCACCATCTGCCCTCCCATCTCTTTCCGGCCAGAATCTGCTCTCCTTCCCGTTTGTCCTTCCCCCTTTCTCGTCTATGCTACTCTTGTCTTTGCGTATCTTTCCGTTCCCTCAACCGCACAACCCTCCTGTTATCAACCCTGAAATCCCTCTCGTCAGACTTGCCCTCACCTTGATGTGTCGTGACCTTTGTTCATTTGTCTTGTTCTTTCGTCATTGTCCGTCTCTCGCCTGTTCAGCTCTCGTCCTCGTGTTGACTGCTCTTCTTTAATCTCCCTTCCCTTCCCATCGTCATGTCTTGAAATACTTATATCCTGTCTTACCCTTTCCTTTCCGTACCTCCTATCACCTTTTCTACCCTGCCCTCCCCATTTCTTGCCTGTCCTCCCCATTTCTTCCCTGCCCTCCCTCTTCCGATTTGTTACAACCTCTCCTCATTCACCCATCATGCGCGTCTCCTGCTCTGCGTGTCTTATGCTTTGCCCTTTCTTTGACTACCCTGCGCTTCCATAGTCTGTCCTGCTATCTTCATTGTCTTTGCTGTCCTCATTATGTTTTTCCTGCACTCTGATTCGTTTGGCCTGAAATCGTTTTGTTTACATTTTTTCAACTTTGTCTCTCATGCCCTTTCCTCTGTTTACACTGCACTCACTCCCATCATCTTGGTTTGTCATGCCCTCCATTCAACCACCCTGAGATCATCCTCAACTGACGTCCTCTCATCTGTCTCTAATCTCCCTGATTTTCCTTGAATTTTGTTCTCATTTATTATTTATTTCGGCACAAACATTCAGGTAAATTTGGGTACAGCCATTACTACTTACATTATAGCTCCAAAATTACCAAATATAGCAACACAGACCCAGCAAAGAGCAAAGATAGACTCAATGTTTTTCCCAGTTGAGCATATCCCTTTTGAACCATAAATCACTTAAAACCATTCCAAAATCCTAAATATTGCATCTCAGAGGTCGCAGACTGGACCTAATCTACACAAAAACAAAGACTAATGCCCCTTAAATTGTAGTCAGGTTGCAACAAAACTGAGTTGTAGTAACGCCTGCACCAAAATAGTGAGTCGATAACAGAACAAAATGCGCCCACTAATCAATCAAGAGCGCGCTGGCTCTCCAAGGAAGCAGGTTTGCCCTGAAATTGCACTCGTCTATCCTTTTGCTCCTCTGCATCTGCCCTGCCCCTCCCTTTTTGACTCCTATCGTCTGCTCTGCAGTGTCCTATCTGATCTGACCTTCTCTTGTCTACCCTGAACTTGCCGCCGTCTGACGTACCCATCTCTCTCGTCTCTTCTGCCCTGCCACTTGTTTCTTCTGTCTTCTTTTTTGTCCGTACTGCTTCTGTCTTCCCTTTGATCTTGTATACACTTGGCTTCCCTTATCGGCCCTCATATCTTCATGGTCTGCCATTCTTTTTGTATGGACCTGCCATGTTGTCAATCATCCTGCTTAGAATTTCTTCTTTATCCTATGCCCTTGCCCCTTTGATCTGCCTTTTCCACGTGCGCTTTGCGCTTTCTCTCCTCGTCTCTTTCCTCCTGCCCTCCCGCTGTCTGCCCTGTCCTCACTTTTGTACGCCCTGGGTACCCTTCCGTTCCCTCTTCTTCCATGCCCTCTTCCCCGCATCAACCGATCTCGCATGTGTGCTGGCTCAGCTGATGCCCCAAATCGTTCAGTCTCTGTTCGTTACTGTTCTCTGTTCGCCTTTGCGTTTACGGTTCATGCAACGCTACTCAGATTCGTAAAATTCAAAAGATCATCAACTTTTGCGTCAGGGTTATTGGCAGCAGCGGAAACACGATCACATTTCCGATGCTGTTGAACGACTGAAGTGGCTTGATGCCAGACGCCTCTTTCACTATCACACCGTTTGCTCACTTCACATAACCATTCGCACTGGCTCTCCACCATACATAGCTAACACCATAGGCCCACCACGAACACCATTCACAGCCACGCGACACGCCGGTCAGCGGAGCTGTCCCTCCCGCGGATCCGGACTGAAGCCGGGCGGCGTAGGCTGGCCTACAGGGGGCAGCTCTGCTGAACGAGCTGGATATAGGAGACGACGTGCCTTTCAAGGCAACTAGGCATAGGCGAATCCAGGGGGCAAAGGGGGCACGTGCCCCCCCATCGACCCCTTGGCGCCCCCTGAAATGGTCACGGCGCCCCCGGAAGGTTCGATAACGTTCCCTGAAATGTCGCTTCCCACCCCCCCAGGATGCGAAAATCGGCGCCCACTGATAGGATTTTGCACCCACCTGATAGGTTTTGCCGGTAAAAAGTGGTGGCCCCGGCCCGGATGGCACCCCTCCCCCGGAAAGGTACCCCCGATCGGCAATCCTGGATCCGCGTATGATTGTAAGAGATATGTTGCTGGAGAGACAGCCAAGGGAGTTGCAGTGATCGTTATTGTTTTATATGTGATTCTACTCTATATGCATGATTTTATCTGGCGTTTATCCCACGTTTTTATCTTGACACAGGGTAAACAGGGAAACAGTCCACACAAGGTAAAAACACTGGGGTGGCTTTCGTGTTTCTACGCCAGTCATTAAAAGAAGGCATTGCTTAAAATTTTTCCTAGAATACTGAACTGAATTAAACTGAACTGAACTGAACTGAATGAACTACCTCAAACTAAGTAAACTTTTTCATTTTGCAGATTGGTAAAGGGATTTTCTGGCGCTATGATGAGGTGCAGTGGCGTGGATTTGCAGAAATTAATTTGGGGGTCCCCAAATTTGAAAGAATACCAACGAAAATCACGCAAAAACAGATAAAATTATATTTTCTTTGTTTTAGCCCTCACAAAGGCCTGCTTTAGCAAATAAAACCAGTTTAAAGTCCTAAAAATGATAGACAATTACATTTAAAGGATGTTTTAACACTAACTGAACGCTCCATTCGGGGTTCCCGGGCTCCCTGTTTCATTAAAAAACTGGGCTTGCCATTGAATTGATACTGTAACTCAGGGTCCCATGTTTCATTCTCGCAGGACACCAATTGGCAGACATATAAGGTTTTAATTGGCGTGGAGATCGGGACTGAGTCGCTCTCATGGTACATTCTATCAATATGTCCGGAGAGACCTCGCGGGAACTGCGTGCCCAGTCCCATATAAATATTCGGCAACACCAGAACAGACCAATGCCTTCATCACAGTTGTGCGTTCAGAGACCAACACCAGCGGAGTCGACAGTGAGCCGTGGTGTCCGGGTCCGACACCAGCAGAGTCGACAGTAAGCCGTGGCGTCCGGGTCCGACACCAGCGGAGTCGACAGTGAGCCGTGGTGTCCGGGTCCGACACCAGCGGAGTCGACAGTGAGCCGTGGCGTCCGGGTCCGACACCAGCGGAGTCGACAGTGAGCCGTGGTGTCCGGGTCCGACACCAGGGAGTCGACAGTGAGCCGTAGTGTCCGGGTCCTACACCAGCGGGTCGACAGTGAGCCGTGGTGTCCGGGTCCGACACCAGCGGAGTCGACAGTGAGCCGTGGCGTCCGGGTCCGACACCAGCGGAGTCGACAGTGAGCCGTGGCGTGGGGACGGGCCGCGTTGTACCCGTTGAATCGATGCGCAGGCTCTGGCCGGCTGTACTCCATAATGCCGTCACGTCAGATAAGATAGCCAGGCGTGGCCGGGCGGCCGCCGTGTACCAGCCTGGATGCACTCACTCAACGGGCCCAGCAGCGAACTGCGGCCGATGGTGCTGCTGCCCAACACCTGGTCTAAAGGCAATCGATTAGAGACGGGCCACGTATCGAGTGTGTTGATTGCTTTGTACAGTAGCATAGCTGGGTACTTGTCAACTTTGTGCCCAAACAGTGCCCTACAGCCCTAGAAACCAAGATCGGAGAATGGGGGATCAGATCTCTTCCGCCATACACTCACAGCACTAGCGACAGAGAATGAAACGCGTCGACTCAAGAGATCCAAACTCACCGACGAACTCCTCAGAAGCGGGCCGTAGTCCGCTGAAAGCTTTGCTCCGCCCATACTGCCTAATGATGCCTCTTTAGTGCTGAAGACTGATCAAAGTAAAGTGGACATCGACCAGCTGGTGGGCGCCGTTGCTGTCTAAGGCCCATTGATTGCTGCCAGACTTGGTGCATGTGGCCCTGGCCTATTGATCCAGTGTTGAGGGCAGGCCAGAGAGCGGCTACATGTCAGTGGGAGACAGTGGGACCGAGCAGTAGCACCTTCATGTCACCTGTCTCCAAGAACACTCTGAGCGCACTGGGCCAGCTGTAGTTGCTGTGAACGGAGCCCGCTAGCGTCTGGGCCGGCACCGCTGACATACTCACCTCCCAGCAAGAGATCGCGTGTTTATGCACATTTTTGACTGGGAAGTGAGCGTCGGTGCGCAATGCCTCAGAGGTTGAGCTTTAAGAAAGAGCGTCCGATGTCTTCGGTAGAACTGAAGAGGTTCCGGCGATACAACACAGTGGTATGGCTGCGCAGTCCGTCACTGGTGCAGGATGTGGAAGTACAGCGGGTGCATAGTCACCCTCACCTGTAAGTAGGCGCCCCTGTAGCTTCGTCGCCTCCACTGTGGATGACTCAAAGCCGTCTGCCTGCTCGTTACAATGAAAACGCTTTCAGGCATTAAGTACAACTGTTCGTCTGCATTTCCCTGTCTCTCACCTCAGCCAACATTTATGAACGTTTGCCTTCGAATCAGATTAATTCAGCCGTTATGGTACTGATACATAGCTGTTGATATATGAGCTCTTCCCCGGCGCTATAGAAGCGCTGCACCGATCATCTCCGTTCTCTTTTTATGAAAAACACCGTCCCTGAGTCTTCCGGCACAGCTCCCTTTTTCACCGCCTCGCTCCACGATTCTCTTTTTGTTGTTTAACCTTTGTCATGGTGCAATACTTTTTCAACATTTAATTTAATTTAATTTCATTTCATTTATTTATCGTATTGCCCACGGAACAAGGCCCATTTACAGGCAAAGTCGTATAAAAATCGGATGTCAAAATAGGCTAAGGAAGTGTTACACACATAAGATCCTCATAAAGCAGAAGTTAAAAACTTCCGTAGAAATTGAGAAATAAAAGCATATCAGAACTTGTAAAGATAAAACACGTCAAACTAAGACGTTGCGCTAAAAATGCAAAAATATAAGATATAAAACATAAGATATAAACACTAAAACTGGTAAAAGAACACAAGACTAGAACCAACAGGTGCAATCTTAACTATAATGTGGCTATATATGTGATGACCTTTGCTCGAAATGAGATAAAGGTGTCATGAAATATGTCTGCTTGTGGTTGGATGTTCAGGAATGTGTTCATGACTCTGGGCAATCTAACAAACAATCCTTCCTTCACGGTATTCACTCTTGCGTATGGCACATTAAACAACGCTAATTGCCTCGTTGCTCTCACGGGCACATACAGTGAGATTCGTCGTACTAAAAACGATGAGTCGATCCTACCTTTAAGAACATTGCGCATGAACATCAAATCATGCTGACTTCTTCGCGATGACAATGACATGACCTTAAAATTATTCATGAGGTCGCTATACAATAGTGGTTTAAATTGGTTCCGACAGTTGGCGTTCAACCATAGAAGAAATTTGTGTTGCACGCTGTCGACTCTAGTCAAGTGAACAGCAGCTGCTCCGCCCCAAATAACACTACAATACTCGAGGACCGAACGAACGCGTGCATAGTAAGATACGAGAACAGCTGATTGGCTGAGATTTCCTCCTTCACCGGATTTTTGGAATGCTCTTATTAAAAAACCAAGAGTTCTGTTGGCCTTTTTCACCATGTTTTCAATTTGAGGACCAAACGTGAGTTTTGTGTCTAAAATGACGCCCAAACCCCGGATATTTCCCACAGTTTCCAACTCTATATTTTCGACAGAATAAGTTACGAGAACCGGTTTTCTTTTCAACGTCATGCAGAAGTGTTTGCACTTGTCTGGGTTTAGATTCCATCGCCAAAGTTTGGACCATCGACACACTCGATCAGTATCGTCCTAAAGCAAGGCTGCATCAGTCTCGCACTTTACCTGACGATAAATTTTCGAGTTGTCAGCGAACATGAGACAATGGGAGGAGGAAATCTCAGCCGGAAGGCCATTTACGTACATCGCGAATAAGAGAGGCGACAGCAATCCACCTTCCGGTGTGCCCGATATAACCCGGCCCCACTCCGAGCACTTTCCGTTGACAATAGCTCGCCGCTGTCTGTTTATTCTGTAAATAAGAGGAGAACCAATTTAATGCTGAACCGGAAATGTTATAGGAATTTTTTAGTTTGTGTACTAAAAGGGAATGGTTTACGCTCTGAAAAGCAGCCGTGTAGTCTGTGTAAATACAATCTGTTTGGTAGCCAAGCGAGTTAGAGTCCCAGGCCGCGCCCAAAAGTGTGGCCAGGTTAGATGCGCACGATCTTCAAAAACAAATCCATGTTGGGTCGGAGATAAAATGGGTTTTACATGCCCCAACAAGCACACATAGACTACGCGCTCTAAAACCTTTCCAAACAATGGAGTTAAAGATACTGATCTGTAATTTTTGGGTCTTTAGGACATCTCTTCTTAAAAATTGGCACTATATTCGCCTGCTTCCACTTCTTCGGGAAGATTCCCTGCGCCAGGGACAGAGAACAAATTTTAGCGAGCGGCACGGCAAGAGGATCACGACACTCGTGTATGATCCGCGCACTGATTCCGTCCGGACCGCATGCTTTATGGACTGAAACAGTGTCTAATATTGCCCTCACCCTATTCACGTCACACTCAATATAATCGAACAGTGGTACGTCATAGCGAGGTGCGTCCGGCAGGTTGTCTACTTCAGGTTCTGTGTATTTAGCTGCAAATGTGTGATTAAGTAGACTAGCCTTTTCTCTGTCGTCTGTTACGTCTTCATGATCATTGCGAAGCACAGCTAGTCCCCTTTTTCCACCTTTGAGACATTTCAAACGGGCTTTAGCTCGAAGTCCATGGACATCGCGGAGAACGCTTGCGCCGTGCGGATGTAGCGCTCAAACTGGGCTTTTTTGTTACTATTTTCGAACAAAAAAGGTAATGTGCGGTCAGAAATCCGTAAAACCTTAAAATAATCGAAATTTTTCACAATAAATGTTTTTTTTGTAAAATATAAATGGTATGTAACAATATGTTAATTTGCAAAGTTAAGCATTGCAGAGAAAACCGAGTTTATAAATCGAACTTTATGGGTTACATGGTTTTAAAAATTATTGCTAAATTTCAGGAGTTTTGGAAAATCCAACAAAACTAAGGTTGGAATTCAAGCTTTTGTTCTGTTTTTGTGTTTATGCAGTACTACAAAAGCGGCCTTTTGGTTTGTCTCCTCGTTTTCTTCTTTTGATTTTTTTCTACGAATGAAAATATCTAGCATGTAAAATGGTGCGAGTTTTGGCCTAGAGAAGAATTACAAATTAGAAAAATAAAACTTCGAAATTATTTAAACAAAACGTTTCAGTATATACTGGAAATTTTAAAATTCGACACGTATTTGGGTATATACGGGTTTATGTCGTTAACTTATACAACTTTTGAGTAATTATTGGTGTAAATTTCATTTCAAAGGTAGAAAATCCGATATATTAGAAACCGTTTTCCTTTGTCAACGGCTTCTGACCAAAAACCTCGGCCTGCGGCCAGAGCTTCTGACCGAAAACCTGGGTCTGCGCCCAGAGCTTTTGACCGAAAACCTCGGCCTGCGAAAAACGGTTTTTGGCGGGACGCCGCTGCGGCCGAGCAGAAGCTGTGGACGATTTATGTTAGCCAGCCAGTTCGATTATCAGGCAAGTTGTTAGAGCGGCATTCAAGTTACTACAGCTTTATGTCGGGGCCCTAATCCTTATTTGTCTCATCACGACTCTACCTACTCTTATACGTGCAGCCCCATGTTCTGCTAGCTGAACATGCCTCTGCACACTGCACCACGTTTGTCCTCTGCGCACGTCATCTCCGAAATATACACACGTATCAAGTATATTTATCAGATTTCAGCGCTGTTCACGGAGGAACTGTAAGCTGCGATTGCACGAATCCGTGATCGCAGACCACCCAAAATCGATCGCGGAATTTATATTTAAACTCATGAAATTCCGCGATTGCGTTCGCGATTGCGGACTATTTTTTGCCCCCTTTTCCGCGATTTTTAGTCCGCGTTCGAGTAGTTTGACTAAGCAAATGATGTACAAATTCATGTTATAAGTGGTGACCAACTTCGAGTCCCTGGAATTGGGGGGCGCGGTAGTGGATTGGCCAGCGCAGCTGGTTTCCACGCAGCCGACCCGGATTCAAGGCCCGGCGGCTTCCCTGAACAAGGAACAAACTGTCTCCCGAGAAACCCTTTCAACAGGGAAAGAGTTAGCGACGGCATCCGACCCTGGCAGTTGGTGCGTGGTAAGTCACAAAAATTACTATTTTCGAGTCCCTGGTATTCCTCAAGGGGAACATCGGCTTCTTGAGCCTGTCCAAGTAATCTAACTGGGCTTAGGAGTCTAAGGAAGAGTAAGGAGTATGGGGCGAGGATCTGCACTCTGCCCAAATATGCAGTTTGGGTATAACTGTTTACCATTTTCTGGAGTAAAGCACATGGTGCACAGATGTATTTGGACTGTAAAGGATGATATGACCGAAACACTGTGCATGATGCAAGGTGCCAAAAGCGGTGAGCTGTTTTAGTTCAGGTATACAATTCGTAGGTTAGTGACTAATACACGGGATATTTAGGACATCACCGACCTGTGAAGGCTTAGAGGGAATATGGCACCTTGGTCGAATCCTGGAATTTAGTGTAATTAGGGGTATTTTTAGCCAAAAATCACAAACACGAATTCTCTGAAAAAATGAACAATGAGCTCAATATTTCGATTTTTAAAATGTTCCTCTAAGGTAAAAAGCAAACCTGCCTGGGGATGAGGTCATGATGTGACAACTACTACCATATTCAAAAGGCTTCAGGGACTTCAATTGGCTGATTACTCACCGTGACGTCAGTGCTGTCGTCACACCAAGAGCTGACAACTGCGGCCGCCTGGCTGGGGTACACGTGGGGGATATTTCAGGTAGGATCTTAGCTTTTCTCCACGGAAATTTGGAGTTTCAAGACAAATGATATATTGGGAACCAGGTTTTCCGACATGCCTTACAACTGGGCTATCTCAATTAAAAGCACGTTATAAAGGTGCCACATTCCCTTTAAAATGGCCAGATTCATAAGTGCAAGAATATCCAGAGTGTTGGGGAGGGGGAATGTACAGTTTGAAGTGATTTATTTCCATTAATCCCCAAATGGTTATGGTTAAGAACCTTAAATATTGGGGGCAATGGCCCCTGCCCTCTGTTCCTACGCCTGTGGTGATATTTACATGATTATAATCGCTGCAATTTTGGGGTTTTTCGAAATGGTGTCGGAAAAATCGCTCCGGTGCCTATGATTTTTAAAGACATTGTGCACGAAAAAATACCTAGAAGCTGAGTCGAGAGGGAGGGGATTCAACCCCACCCTCTCTCCACACCGTCTCAGACTTCGTACCCCCTCCCCCACATTTCTCCGACCCCCAGTCAGTGGCAGGTTAACTAGTTCATGGGCTAATGATTTACTGCTTGGATGCGAAAATTTCCCTATCGATTACGGATCGTGGAATAAGAAATTCGCGGGAAATTAATTCAAAATTGAATAAATATTTTGTGGTCACGGGCTGCGAAATTCTCGATGGTGGAATAGCGACAGCGGACCATCTATTTTTCGACCTCGTGAACAGCACTGTGAAATTCCATGTTGCGCATGCGTTGAACAATGTGGTTATAAGATGACAGCTTATTATTTTTTTCCGTTTTCCCACTGGGCATCACATCCCAGGGGGAGTATATTTGCCACTAATAGTATTTCATGTACCTCCTATGCTGCGATGATGTCAAGATCGGCCAAGATCGGCCGGGGAACATCAAATACACGCGCGGTACAGATAGCCGACACATACAAAGATATTCGGCGGTACCTGCATCACGGAGCTCGAGTTTGGAAATGAGGGGTGGGTAGAGCGAAGAAGTAGATAGCAAAGTAAAGGTAGAGTAAGCCCCCAAGAATTAAGGTAAGAAGAAGCTCCGTGGTGAGGTCCGCATGTGTCTCACTCCATATGCGAAGGACGCCACAACCAAATGCCAGTAGATGAAGTCACCTGGATTCGATCCCGGGGACTGCTCAATTTTTCCCGGCAGGAAAACGAAAAAATCTTTGCACAGATATTCTAATTAGCAGAAGATCCTACGAAGACAAGTGCCCTCACTTGCAACCAGGCTGAGCGGATACGATAAACTTGATTTGCTGGCTATATTGTAGTAATGTTGGCAAATTTTCAGATAAATCAGCCCATGGGTTGCTGAGTTAGCCTTTGTTTCCATAAGCTCAAGTGCTTATGCGCGGTGACGTTTCGAGAAAAAATTACCAGAAGTGGTAAACTTAAGATATTTAGTAAGCATGAATATATCGAATTGCGGAGTTCTAAAACTAACGATGGCATGAAATTGGAGCCGGTAACAGGCGCCTTGTAGGTATGTCACATACTTCCGCAATTGAATTCAGGAGGGATAAGGCTATTTTGCGCCAATCAAACCTCCTGGTTTTTGCCAATCTAAATAAATAGCATGATTTTTACGATTTTAGGCCCCGTTACCCCCCCCGCCAAAAATTTCGGGTTGGATCCAGCTCTGCATGCCTTTGAGGTTGTCTATTTTCGACAAGCATACAAAAATTACCCTCTTTCCTTGATCCTGGGAGCACTTCTGCCTCTTGGCAGTAAGTATTTCCTCCTGTCCTGTAAGTTAAAACTGCATCACTTTTCGGCAGTAGCGAAAGTGACACTTTCGACAAGGAAACAGCGCGCGTCCGGCACAATCGACGCGACGGCCTGCTGACCGGCGCACTGTCCACCGCCGCCGCCGGGAAGAGGCAATTCGTAGAGCTGTTCAGAGCTAGCTTGTTCGTCCTGGGCATGGCTCAGCCGTCTCAGCCGGCCGGACGAGGCCCAGCCGGCCGGACGAGGCCCAGCCGGCCGGACGAGGCCCAGCCGGCCGGACGAGGCCCAGCCGGCCACCATATGTGGTGTTGGACCAGAGGGCTGCCTGACCGTCAACGGGGTTGAAAACTCGAAACAGATCCAGAATTGCACATAAATGAATGAACTATATTGGGACAGAAATATATTTTACTATACACACGTCTCGCGAGCCATTAGTGAATCCAAAGGGAAGCCAAGACTTCATGGCCACTCCCCTAACAGAGAACGTGTTAGCTGATTTGTTTTTTTAAATCCTACTTTTGCTGCGATTTTTCCTGGGCTGCTGGAGGTGGTAGGCTGTAGTGCACAAATAAGTGGAGTGAACAAGTTCTTAAAAGAGGTGTGGGTGGTAATAAAAACACGGCAGAACCAGTCATACATAGGGGCGTGAGACAACGGTTACCGCGGCTCGGCCAAACACATGTTGCACCAAAATACCATGCATCATGTATAACCCTTCAAATACGAATGGATTGATCCACAGCACCACGTTGTTCGCTATCTTTCCTGAGATTACCCTCCCCCAAACGTATGGCCTAGATCCACCCCTGTCCTAATAGAAATTGATAAGCCGACCCGATAGCAGGAAGCAGTGGGCTCGCGACGGTGTGACGAGACCCAAGTTAAGGAGGTCTGTCGTCTTTTACAACGTGGGGAGGTCACATGATAACTTCACAACAATGAAACGCGTATTCGTCTACAATTTGCATCGCATGTATTTTAACTTGCACTTCTGAGGTTTCCTGTATTAGCTGCTTGGTTTCATGAGCGGATCCTTGATTTTGGACAGTGGAACATTCCCATAGGAGAGCGTTGCACGGTTTAAGACAGTCAGCAAGTGTTCCCAGGAAGACCCGAGGATATATCTCGGGCCGGATAAGGGAGATCTGGATAGGGATATCAATGGCCTTATCTCCGGCGGACTCCGAGGGAGTTGTGACCACTCCCTCGCCTGTATTTGAATCCATTCCTATCGTTTAGTCAAATTTAGGTCATAAGAGAACTTTCTGCCTCACCCAATGCTTCCAGTCGAGTCAATTCACGTGCTAAGTGAGGATGAATCAGAGTGATCGGCTTGCTGACTCGGAGCGCTGGGTCGAGGCGCAGCCGTAGTGATATTCAAACATCTGTCCAGATCTGATTGCCTAATACTGTAATTCTATGGAGAAATGCGTGCTGGCATGTCTCGGGAGGCAGTGGCGATGCAGCGTCCGAAAACTTGGAAATGCCCCTTACCACAGTCATAGACAAATGTCTTCACCTGCAGCGTACTTACTACCAGCCCGCTACTATAGGCGGATACAGGAGGGAAGGGCCTTAAATGGTCACGGCGCTTCTCTGACGGGTTAATGGCACTCACCTGAAATGTCGCTTCCCACCCCCTCCGGCTCAGGATCCGAAAATCGGCACCCGCGATAGAATTTGGCGTCCACCTGATAGGTTTTTCGGCCAAAAGTGGCGCCCCCTTGGCCTGGATGCCCCCCCCGCAATGTGACGCCCCCCCAATCGGCGATCTTGGATCCGCCGATGCCCACTACGCAGTCATACTTACCGGTAACGCACAGCTACTGGCCGACGTCGCACCTCCGCTCACTACCTACATGATAAAGTCACATGACGAATAATTATAATAGCATATAGACTCCTTTGCAAAAAATGCATTCAAAAGCGAATGAATTGACCACAACAATATTGTCAACATTTGAGTCCTCAATCGTACCTACATACTGCCTCTTCTTCTTGTTTTGGGTACAAACAAATGCCATAGTCACCAGGCGCAGCCGTTTGTGTTTACCTTATAGAAATTTACTAGACTAGTATTATCTCTAGTATATTCCTAGTATATTATACTAAAACAGGTACTAAACTATGATTCTGATTACTTTGGGTACGAAACTTCGAAGTACCCGTTATTCAACTGCCCTGGTTTGTCCCAGAGTGGTGAATCTCCGATGTCCATGTGCGATGCGCCTGGTTGCGACTCTGTTGTTTCCGACCTTGGTATTGTAGTAATTGGGCGTCCGCGGCACGGGCTGCAATTCCATACTTTTAGACTTCGTGCCTGGGCTAACGACAGTTTTGCGCAGGTAGTGTGCGATCTCAGGCCATACCTGCAGCAAAATATCGCCTATATTGCCTTTCTGGTTGAAAGACTGGGGCATGCCACACAGGTGGGTTTAGGCGAGGGTAGGTCACATTCCCCTGCACTCATAGATTCAATAGAAATGGGCGAATTGGAAGAAGGTTTTGCGCTGAGGTAGTCCATCAAGAACGAACAAAACCAGACATAGATACCATTATCAAAATTTAGAAATATTTTTTGCTGCAACGTCACGTTCTTCGTGAAAAATTTGTGTTGACCCCTTTCGCGTGATTGTGACGAAATACGAAAATCAGTCGAATATTCATTATATAGTAAAACATATATTTCTCATGATTACGTGACAGTTTCTGAAAGAAAAATGGACTGCAACTAACATGCACCTTAACCCAATTTTCAACAGGGGGGGCAGATTCTGCCCTCTCAGGTTTTTCCATGGTATCTTCGAAACGATTTGAGATAAGCTCTTGAAATTTGGTCACTTTTCCTCAAACTAAATAGCTCGTGTTTTTTTTGAAAAATTAGAAAATATATATGTGCCAGAGATGGAGCCATGGCTCGCTAATTTGGAGCGTTTTATTCAGAAGCCGAGCATTGTGGCCTGCTTTGCGTTCGTCCTACAATAAACCTGTCTGTTACGAATTGACGGCAGTTGTAAGGTTTGAATGCTATTAGGCACTGAGATTCAGGATGACAGTTGATGTGTATCTTGATATAATTTTGGCCATAGGCAGTTCCAGGAGCTCAAAATGGAGGTTTACAATGTTGTCCATCCGGACTCTTCCATAGTAAATAGATTACGTACAGAATGTTCGGGAGGGGTAAACATAACCATGCATCGATCCAATATGTGTATTATATGATGAAAGAAAGCTATAGGGGTGCTCAGGTACCATAATTAGGGAGTTCACTCGCATTAAAGTTAAATTTATTGTTGTGTGTGCATCGAATGGGACAAAGCATTGTAACTATGCATTTAGTTCTAACACCAAATGAAATTTGGGATAACCTTTGATGTGAATTTTGTTATATTTTTGGCTATAGACGGTTCCAGGAGCTCAAAATGGGGGTCTACAATGCTATCCATTCAAACTCTTCCAAAGTGAATAAACTACCCACAGAATGAACGGGAGGGGTAAAAATGTAACGTAAAAGGGCTAAGGATGCATTGATCCCATCCGTATGTTACATGGTAATAGGATATCATGGGTGTGCTCAGATACCGTAATTAGAGGGGTTCACTAAATTCTAAGCCTATTTTAGTGTTGTGTCTGCATTGAATGGGGCAAAGCATCGTAGATATTCATTTAGCTCTAACACAAAATGGACACAATTCATCCATAGACGTATCCAGGAGTGTTCTTCGGGTCGGGCAGGGGTGGATAAAGGCTTGGTAATTTGAAAAGTAACGATACCTGAAAGGCGGGGTAATTTGTGTCTTACCCCACTATTTTACCTCCCTGAATCCGTCTCTGGGATATCTTGGCATTTGAGCACTTTGCTTGACATCATGTATATCACACTGTTACCTGGCGTGTGCATTTATGCGAAAAAAACATGAAAAAAATCATATAATTCCTCAAAATTTCTGGCCCTAAAACCGACCTTGAATTTTGAATTTTTGCATAAATGAGAGATATAACCATTTCCAAGCAATTCCCTGCCAATCCATGCTAGTTTTGTGAAAATCAAGCCCAAGACAAGAATTAGGGAAAATCTAAAAAAACAGTAATTTGGTATATTTTGAACCACCCTACCCTCAATTTTCAAAGTTTTGAAATTTTCTTTTATTCAAAATGGGCTTTAGCGCAAGAGGAATGAATTTCAGTTTGATAAAATCGGCCGGGTAGATTTCGAGATCTAAGGGAGGGGGCAGAATTTGCCCCCCCCCGTTGGAAATAAGGGTAGCCGGGAGCCCGTTGAAAAACACCGATCCTTATATAGAGCACCAAACCAGCCGCTGCCGTCTTCAATTAGCTATTTGAAGGTATAGAGAGTTTTGCCGGCATTTCTCGTCCAGAATAATCAAGGCAGGTCTTCTTGAATTACATACATTAACCACTGGGACATGCAATAAGAGCTCGGATCATATATCCAAATCTGCGCCAACCGAGGCGAACAAGGCGAAACTGACGCAGGAAAAAATGACGAAATACTGAACGAATTTCCGTGCTAGAGTGTGATGTGTTCTAGGGAGTGCCAAAACGCTTCGAAAAAATGCGTCAACACGGTGTCTTGGGTAGTGAAACATTTAATAGTTTAAAAGTGTTATTAAGGTTGAGGGCTGACTGCAGAGCTGTTTCTCCAGCCACTCGCACGTGCCTTTTTGAATCGCACCTGCTGATAGGTCAACAATTTTCACATATTTTTTGCATTGAAAGAAAAACCTCCGGAATCCCGAATTGCTTATGGTCAATATGTGACGTCACCATATGGATTTAGAAGACGGCTGAAGTGTCGGTACCTTCTATATAAGGCCTTGATTCAGACTGTTATTCGCTTAGCCCGCGGAGTGGGGAGGCCTCTGCTGGGGCCGCCTTCATCGTAAGCAGTTTGCTGACAGAGGCCGGAGTCATTATGGAGGAAAAGAGTCGTTATTGTGAAAAGGGGGTAATTCTTGCGGAAAATGAGTCATTATTGCGCAACAGGAGTCATTATTGCGAGAGAGGAGTCATTATTGCGGAGAAGGAGTGATTGGCAGGACGTGCTGTTTGCATTTAGAGCCGCGTTCCACCTTACGTGCACCAACATGGAACTGAATACAAACAAGCTTAATGGGTCTGTATGTGGTTCACCGTGTTTCCAGTGGGCATGATTTTACCACTGAAGTGGCAGTACAGAGGAGAGCTCTCCAATGTGAACGCCCTGGGCATGCGGTGGCTCTTTGTTCAATTAGTTGCATGTATTGAGCGCGCCGGCGGAGCCTGGAGTTCAGCACGGCTCCAGGAGCGCCGCCTGGCCTGGACTACAGCACGCCTCCATGCGCAGCGTCTTCTGGGAAATAATGGGCGCCGAACCGACAAATAACAGCCAGCGCAGCCTCTAGCTACATACTTGTAACCAGCCTAGGCTATTTGAAGGACCAAATGATATGTCATAGTGAACGGTATAGGGTAATTGTTTCCCACCGATCATGCTGTCACTTTGGGTCCTGCTGTTTTGATTTGGAACTTTGGTGCATCATTCGGGTTTTTTAATAGCAAATGCATATATAATTCTTCATTTTACGGCACAGCATATGTCTGATCTTTTAGATAACAGCAGAGAGCAGGTTAGATTAAAGAGTCGGGCATCAAAATATCTTGTTGCAAATCATTATATCAGTTGGCATTATGATCTCAGCGTACCCAAAGAGTTTTATTAAATTTCAGATTTAATTATTTCATCGTATGCGGTATGTAATTCCAGTGGTAGACTGCCGATTAGATGATCGTCGTTAACACGACGTGTCACTTCTCTGACGCAACCATGGCTTTTGACTGGCCACTGTGAATGCAACAATCTTCAGCCGGCCGCTGTCGACGCTGGGAAGGTTGGAGTTTGAGCTGAGGCGCTCTGCGGTCGATAGGGCCACTGATATACTTGCACCACTTGTACGGCAGCAACACTCTGCCGAGCACAGCAGCGTTCTAGAGAGCATAGCTCCTGATGACACTCTGCAGAGCATAGCTCCTGATGGCACTCTACAGAGTACAGCTTCTGATGGCATTTTACAGAGTACAGCTCCTGATGGTACTCTACAGAGTACAGCTCCTGATGGCACTCTACAGAGTACAGCTCCTGATGGCATTCTACAGAGTACAGCTCCTGATGGTACTCTACAGAGTACAGCTCCTGATGGCACTCTACAGAGTACAGCTCCTGATGGCACTCTACAGAGTACAACTCCTGATGGCACTCTAAGACAGAGTACAGCTCCTGATGGCACTCTAGAGAGTACAGCTCGTGCTGGCACTCTATAGAGTAAGCAGCGCTGGACAGAGTACAGCTCCTGATGGCACTCTAGAGAGTACAGCTCCTGATGGCACTCTACAGAGTACAGCTCCTGATGGCACTCTACAGAGTACAGCTCCTGATGACACTCTATAGAGTACAGCAGCGCTGGACAGAGTACAGCTCCTGATGACACTCTAGAGAGTACAGCTCCTGCTGGCACTCTATAGAGTACAGCAGCTGATGGACCGAGTACAGCTCCGATGACACTCTACAGAGTACAGCTCCTGATGGCACTCTAAAGAGTACAGCACCTGATGGCACCAGAGAGTACAGCTCCTGATGGCACTCTACAGAGTACAGCTCCTGATAGCACTCTACAGAGTACAGCTCCTGATGGCACTCTACAGAGTACAGCTCCTGATGGCA
Source organism: Lepas anatifera (assembly GCA_034440635.1). Taxonomy (NCBI): domain Eukaryota; kingdom Metazoa; phylum Arthropoda; class Thecostraca; family Lepadidae; genus Lepas; species Lepas anatifera. The sequence goes on along the minus strand of JAOTON010001730.1, from coordinate 1,651,054 downwards.
CTCTAAAGAGTACAGCTCCTGCTGGCACTCTACAGAGTACAGCTCCTGATGGCACTCTATAGAGTACAGCAGCTGACAGAGTACAGCTCCTGATGGCACTCTAGAGAGTACAGCTCCTGATGTAACTCTACAGAGTACAGCTTCTGATGGCACTCTACAGAGACTCTACAGAGTACAGCTCCTGATGGCACTCTACAGAGTACAGCTCCTGATGGCACTCTACAGAGTACAGCTCTGATGGCACTCTACAGAGTACAGCTCCTGATGGCACTCTACAGAGTACAGCTCCTGATGGCACTCTACAGAGTACAGCTCCTGATGGCACTCTAGAGAGTACAGCCGTTGATGACGCTGTACAGAGTATAGCAGTGTTCTACAGAGTACAGCAGCGCTCTACAGAGCACACCTGATGGCACTCTACGGAGTGCAGCTGCTGATGGCGCTGTATAGATCACAGCTGCTGATGGTGCTCTACAAAGTACAGCTGGTAATATAGCTGCCGATGCCGCTCGGCTTCTGCTCCAATTGAAGACGGCCCAACAGCTGAGCGGCGGCGGCGGTCCTCGACGGCGCGACCCCGGCCTGCCATGGCCGGTCCCATGTTGGCTTTGAAGTCGGTCTTGAGTGCAGTTTTGCCTGCATGAGTCTACGGTGGTAGTTACGACACGTTGTTCTTTCTGTATAGCGTCTGATGACATGTGGTGATTCTCCGATGCTGTACTGCCATGTGCCGCGAGTTCACACGCCATCTCCATCAGTGAATTGTAGTGGGCAATGAGGTGATGTGAAAGTGGCCAAGTTGTGGCCTGCAGTGCCACATCAATGACTGCCATCATATTGAGCTGCGGGCTTGGTCTCAGTGATGGTGGCAACTTTCCGCTGGCTCGTCTCTTTGATAAAAATAACAGTGCGTGCCACTTCTTGGATGTAGAGCTGACCGATTTTAGGATGGCTAACAAATGAATGTCCGATCCTAATGCATGGATATGCGTCAGGTTTGATGAGATATAGCCATGAGCCAGCGTTACTATTCCTTGGGACTTGTCCCATGATATTGTGATATCAGCCTATCAAAACCCTGGGAACTTGAGATTTGAGCTGGTAATCTTGGTATGCTGGTTGAAACGGCCTAAAAGTTGCAATTTTGATACAGCTGCGAGTGTGAAAAGCATAGGTGAATTTAAGAAAACTGGAGATATCCTTATAATACATACAGCTCATGACAAAACACTTATTACGTGCCAGAAATGGGACATTTGAAAAACATAAATCACTCTTGATTGTGATTTCCTCTTTCTCCCTTCGCGTCCTGCAATGCTGACTTTAGAATGCTATGTTTTTGCCCACCCCTTAAAGCTGTCGACCTCCTGTTTGCCGCAACTCATTTTTAGTTTAAAAGCAGGGGTTTGGTGCTTCAACTCTCAACTTCAAACAGCACCAGTCAACTTCAGTGTAAACATTGGGCCTTGGAGAGCAAAAGAAGCCTCTTGTGGCCATATCTTTCATCCCATGACGTTTTTTTTTGCTTACCGACTTTTGGGTTTCCCCCAAAACCTACCGTCGAGATAGATTATGGCAAGGCAAAATGTTTCGCCGCGTGACGTTTTCTTATTTTGTATTTGCTTTGCTTTTCGATGTTGGCTTGTCCCCCCAAACCTACCGGCTAGATCCGCCACTGTTCATGTCCATGATGTGGGGGAATCTTGAGATAAGAGGCAACCATTTTGGGATTTTTCAATTGCGTCTTTGGGATGAGAGCATCTGGGCATGGCGCTGCTTACTTGTGGAGACATTAGAACACAATACTTGTACTTAAACTTATTTTCAATTTGTGGATGACTGTTGTAATCTTGTCTATCGGGGACCGTCCACAGATTACGTAACCTAAAAGCAACCAATTAACGTAACGTGGGGATCAGCCACAGCAGTGGATTGCTCAATTTTTCACGGAGAACCAAAAAAGGGCACTTTTATGGCTCAAAACGGAAATTTTCACAGTCAAAAGGGCACTCTTGTTAATACGCTTTTCAAGCAGAGCAGGTATTTAATAAGTAGTCCTAGGTGCTCACTCACCAAGGCAGTCGCCCGCATTATTGTTCTATCAGCTTCTCTGAATAAGTTGTGACCTTGCCCCTGCAGTTCCCTTCCAAAATGATGTGAGTTGGCAAGGCCATACAACCGTAGTGTGGATAAGTATTGCAATTTTCCGGCGTGTATAACTCTCGCTCGGTGGGAGTGTTTGAGCGCCCCGCCGAGGTCTCTAAAGTAGGCGGAAAACAGCCGCCTGTTGTATCTGCTGTACTTGTATTAAATCACCAACAGGTCTTAAAAGCCCAATTACGGGTGAAGTCAGTAAAATTAAAAACACATGGAGGCCTAAATACAACATAAATACTCACATCAGACCAGTACTGGCTCGGCGGCCGCAAACACGGCTATATTTTTCTTTAGTACCCCGAGCGGATCACAGAATATATCGCTGAGGGGTGACACGTTTAAAAAGCTGTTCACCACACGAGGTAAACGATTAAAAACTCCTGAGGCAACAGCGTTCACGCTAGCCGGCGGTATACTTAACAATGTAGAACGGGAAATCCTATTGGTTCTGACCAGCGCATGTACCGTAAAACGTTCTAAAAGATGTGACGATGAGATGAGGCCTCTAAAAAACTTTACATAAAAACAAGATATCACTTTGGTGGCGCCTAGTCTGGAGGGATTGCACATTGTAGAAACTAAGCAGGTACTTGTAGTCCAGCACAGCACTGGCAGGCTCAGTATGGTTGGCTAGCCACATGAGGAATTTATGCTGAATCCTCTCCACGCGAATGAGATGACATTTTGCTGTCCCGCCCCAAATGAAGGAGCAGTATTCAAGAATTGACCGAACATTTGCATTGAACACGGATACGGCCGCACGCTTGTCCAGTTTGTGTCTGGGGGAAGCTGACTGGAAGGTTCGAATGAGTAGGCCTAATGCTATATTGGCTTTTAGTACTATGGAATTGATGTGCGCCTGAAAAGTGTGTTTTTGGTCCAGAATGACGTCTAGGTCTCGGATGGTGTCGACATTTTCCAGAATTTCGCCGTTGATTTTGTAAGATGAAGGGATGAAATTGCGGTTTAGAGTGATTTTGGATGCTTTACATTTTGATGCGTCAAGCTTCAGCTTCCAGTCCGCTGCCCAGGGCGCAACCGCATTCAAGTCATTTTGAAGCCTGATGACGTCATTTTGGGCGCCAATTTGACCAACAAATTTTACATCATCGGCAAACATCAAACAGTTTGTAGAGATTACAGGTGGCAAATCATTCACGTAGAGAAGGAACAACAAAGGTGAGATAGTCAGTTATTGACAACTTCCATTTCTGACTGGAAAACATGAGCAAGGAAACGTTGGTTAAATACCTTGCTAGACTGCTTGTGCACCATGGAGAGCTTTATGACATTTAAAACCTTGAGCAGGAGTTTGTATAATTTCCCCTTTTTCTTGTGAATTTTAGGCATGGCTGTTAGTGTGAATAAGTGCTAGTGTTCCATGTGGCCAGTTCACTTTGCCTGGCTTGGTACCTGAATAGGTACTTTAGAGGCAGGGTCAAATGCCAGTGAATAGATTTGGAGCACTGAGCTAGATTTCAGCAAAAGTTTGAGCTACCCGAACCATTTTGCAGGCTGAACCAGAAGGTTGCACCTGATCAGGATCAGTAACCCTAGATCCACCTGCATAAATAGGGCCTGGGATCTGCCCACACATACCTTAAATCTACCCATCGTATGCATATTTCAGCAGATAAGCAAACCAGCGACATTGCCCCAGTTGAAAATGAAGGTGACGAGAAGAGCGTACTGTCCCATTAACTCACCAAAACATTATTGGCAAAAGCAAAGTTGATATCTTCTCACAGTACAAAGACTTCACCCAAATCTTATCAGGCAGTGTATACAAGCACGATAATTTCAAAATTATTAAAACATTATTTTTAAAGAAAGAACGGCAAAGACTAGCTCCTTATGGGGAGCCAGAAAGATATTATTTTTGGCTTTATTGGGGTTCACAGCCCCTTTGCCCCCCCCTTCCTCCCTTTGGATCCGCCAGTGAATTTCAGACCTTTGCCACGCACGATCAAGCGTGCCCAGCGCAACGGGACAATAAAATGGTCGCTTAAATACGTGAGAAAAAGTCCTACCCTCCCCCGCAACCACTCCCATCAACCCACTTTATGGTTTTTTGTTTTTGGTGAACTTCAGACAACTGCCCTGATGAAGGGGGAGTAACTCTCTAAAATGGCCTTAGACTATTATCTCGCATACTATTAGCACCTAAGTAGGGGCATTCCACGACTGATCGACAAGTTGGTAACACCCTCATATCGCAGATTTCGGTGCATTTTTGTCAGGGGGCTATTGATGGCGCTGATGACGATTTTCATATTAATTTTCCTCCCTGACTTACGATTTGAAAATTATAGCCTCAGGCATTTTAACCATACCCACTTATGTTTTTTTAAGACGAAATTTTACCTGTGTGCTTCTACAAATACCATAAAAACTTGTTTTTCAAAATCTATAAACAAACTATTTTCGTATGACTTATTTTAAACTTTTTGAGGCTCATATTACTCTTTATACGTTTATCTATAAGATTCAGTAATAAAAAGAATGGAGTATTTAACAGAAAGTGAGGTCTGAGCTCCCAAACGTCCCGATCCGCCGTCGCTGCAACTATCAAACGTCTCTGGTCACGAAAAAGGTGTCAATGGTGGAATTGGTCGGACATGAGGGTAAGGATGTATTTAAAACAATAAATTGTAATCAATGTCCCATTCCTTAACACCCACACTGGAGAGGAGTCTGACACTTACGCGCACTGGAGGGGGGACTGGTAGGCCCTTTGAGCTCTCGGAAACTAAGAGGCTTAGAAAAAGACCGGTTAAGGACTGGTTGGGAACTATTGAAATCTATATTATGACCGATTTTAATTGACCTAGGTCAGTATCGTAAAGTTCAAGCGAGGTCATAAAGGTCGAGTATTAGCCGTGCTGGGGATTCATCCGGAAATGCCGTGATTAAGCGCAAAAAGTCCCGAATGCACTAAAAACGGACCAAGGTCATAGTGAGAACGTCCCAAAAGAATGTAAACTTAACTTTTGGGGTGAAGGACATTCAAGGTCATTGACCTATGACGTCACAATATGGCATATTCCCTATACTTACACCATGAATAGCACCATAGCAACCGTTGGACGAGAAATGAGGATTTACCCATGACACCTTTACCCATAACATCTTACTTTGGCCCGTGACCTTGACCTTGACATTGAGATATATTAACTATGACGTCGTAGCATAATATACGTCATACTGGGTAACGACCGGAAGCACCGGATCAATGACTGGGAATGCTGGTATGGTCTTGAACTGTGACCTTGACCTTCATCTGGGGTGAACTTGATATATTATCTCGTTTTATATGGCGCTATATCGTTGCCAGTCGGTCTTTGATGCACGCGAATCGAACTGGTGCAACCGCGTGATTGCGGTGATTTCAAAAGAAAGGGTTTAACTCTGAAAGCCTATAATTACAAAATTGGGGCCGATTTTCAAGATTATTTGATCAATCGATGTGCCATTGAATATTCTCAAAAGTAGCAAACTAGCGTTTTTGGCCACGAAGGGTTTTCCGGCCACCTAGAAAATAGATTGGGGCCTCCGAGGCTCCCCCTCCAGTGTGCTTGTTACCACGCGCTGGTATGAGGCTCCGGGCCATTTTTACTGGCAGGGAGGGTACCCATCCCCCTACAATCTCAGCAACCATGCTTGGGAGGGAAAACAGAAAGCAGTGTTCCATTGCTTGCCTCGGTCTCTACCGAAAATGCCTAAAAAAACTCAAATTAGCTACTGAGCTCAGAAAACGTTTCGATAAGGCAATCACGAGAAAAGGACCGACGCTAAGTCTTGCTCAGTTCTCCCCTCCCCGTTACCCCACTTCCAACCGGACGCGCCTATGCGGCCTGCCGACTGCAGGCTAAGTGGGCGGCGACGGTGTTGGGCGGCTGCGGTGCTCGGTACTGATTTCGCTGTGTAGACTCCATTCTTCTTATTGGCGTTATATGTAGTTTAAGCAATGCTCTTTCACATGAAGGTGTTTTGAAGTCAATAAAAGTATAGGAAGTTTTGCGATTATTTTCATGTATCCTTGTGTAGGAATACCTTCAATTTAAATGGCTAAAGACTCAAGTGAAAAGCCCGATGCACGTGTCCAAGGCTAGATTTCCCGAGGCTATAACTCCGAAACCATTTTCCGGACGAGACTAAAAACACTACAGTCGTTTTCAGCGCCACTGAGAACCCTAGTCCCAAATTTTCATGAAAATTTGAGATATGAGGATGCTATTTCAACCCATAGATTTGTCAATTTGTCGTGGAGTGCCCCAGTAGAGGAATCGGAGCCGGGATGTGGACGACTCCCTGATATCAAAACCCTTTAAAATGCTGCATTATTCTCTACCCCTGTTTTATTTCCCCCTTGAACACCCACCGAATATCAAGAGTTCTGGGGGAGGTGGGAGAAAATGTTTTCTCTTAGTGCATGTGCACTCAGTGGCGGATCCAGGATTTCGTTTCGGGGGATGGTTAGGAGGCTCCAGCCTGTCCCACCATTGCCTCGCATCAGCCTCCGCCTATGCATTAACTAAAGGCACTCAGACATTTCTAGGGGGCCTTGAGCCCCTCTAGTTCCCCTAGTATTCGGCATTGTGTGTAATGTGTATTTCGGAATATTGGTGCAACTCTTTCCAAGATTTCAGGTCTGTGTTATCTCAGGCTGAGTCACCAGGCCTGGTCAAATGACCTCATCTAAAAAAAACTACGAAGCAGTACCGGTAAGAAAATTTTTCATCGGTCAATCTAATATTCTGATCACACAATAAGCCAAAAAATGAGCACAAGTTTTAAATTCGGGATTCATAGGTCTAGAAACATACAGAGCATGGGGGCAAAATGTATTTTGAACTCGTTTTTTTCTTTCCTGTCAACGCCATAGGGTCAGTGGTTAAGATCCTTAACATTGTGGGTATGCCTTCTCCCCCTGTTCCTACGCCTATGACGGGATTTGTATGATAATGACCTAGGGTTAGGTGCTCGATATGTCCTTCAAATATTACTCTCTATTGGGAAATACGACTTGGAATAGCATTTTTCTCAATATTCTAGTATCTGACGCCACCCCCTTACTTACTGTGACCTTTAAGAGCTCATCTGGAGTTAGGTAGGTATGTATGTGCATACATACCTACGTAAGTTGTTTTATGTTTGGCGCTTACATAATCAAAAATAATGGTGATAAAACATTTTTTAATATTACTATTTTTGCATTGTCATTTCGTTCGATACATATCCATAAGAATCGCATTAGAGCAGAAAAGAACCTAGACCTGACGTTCGGCCAGGTTATTCTATATTCTGTATTGGTAAAAAACATCAACAGGCTTTGCCCAATTACTGATGCAATCATGTGATGTGAAACAGTAAAGCCAGATGATAAATAAATTGAGCAATGGAAACATTCCACGAACGTGCACAACGCTCAACGTTTGCACAAATACCTATCCTGAAAAAGCTCGCAAAGTTGCCGTGAATTTGATAACATTAGTTTTAAATGTGTATCCCGAGTCCGCAAAGAGATCAACATTACGAAATGCGTCGAAGAAGCTGTTACATGTGACTGCCACGCGGATGAAGAGGCTGCGTTGCACAGTACCAACACGCGCAAACCGAACCGCCCACAAAGAGGGAGAACGCGACGTTCGACGCGCCACAGACAAACCGAACTCGGAAACCAGGTCAGAACAATCCAACTTTCTGTGATGAAGATTAAACAAAAACAAGAGGTCATGCTGAGCAAAACAAGACTTAACCCGCGCCCCACCGGTGGCGCCGGACCCCCGCGGGGGTCCGGCGCCACCTTCGCCCCACGGGGGCCATCGATGGCCCCCCTCTAACTCCGAACATATGGGGGTTAGCGCAAATCTGCAAAGTGCATTAGAAAACTCGCGTGAATTCAGTAAGAAATTACTTCACATGTTTAAGCGCTCAGGTCAATAGTTTGGCCTCCAGAGGTCATTCTAGGTCACGATAGGCTATTTTCACTCAAATATGCAATGCTTAAGAAAAGTGGGCCTAACTCTTATGCGATTAGAGCTTTTGAGATCTAGTAAACTACATTGGATAGGAAAATGCCAGACTTTTTCCGCTATGTGGAACGTAATGACCTCCCGCCAGTGGTTTGACCTCCAGGGGTCACCTCGTGACCTCATATGACCTGAGGTCATCTAAGGTCAGAAAGTGACCTTGCCGTGTATCAAATGAAAGCTAGTGATGAGACATATACGACGGTGTTTGATTCAGCGCTCTAGCTTAATTAGGTTAAAATTTATTGCCAAATTTTTTTACCCCTGGTGACCTTGGATGACCTTGGAGATGTCAAAGGGCAAATATGACCCCTGGGATCCGTGAAAGGGTTCTAAGAACGCTTTTCTGAGCAAGCCGAGCATTTGCAATCGTCTTTGTGGCTTTTAGATCATAATACAGCTTTTTCCCATGCTTTTTTAATATAAATTTTGTCCAAGTTATACCCAGTTCGGCTGTTGGAGTCGGAGTCTCACTAAAGTCATCGATGGACTTGTCACGGAGACCCCGATCCCACCACCCGAATGAGCAACTCCCACAACGAAGGGTTGATTTAGAAACCAAAGTTTACCGTCCCACAAAGCACAGGGACGGCCGTCCCGCTCAGGTCACCCTCTCATCAGTCAGTTGCCAGCCGACCTGTACGTCGGGTAAACTATTGAGCGCCGGAGCGTCTCAGGGGAACCGATCCCAAGCCTGAACATGCACTGCCACTGCATGTTTGTGAGCAGCGGGCCGGAGCCCAACGCTCTACCAACTGAGCTACCGGGGCGGCTCAGTTGGTAGAGGTCGCTCAGTTCAATGGGAGAGGTCGCCTCATGACCTGACCTCAGGTCATGAAATCGAAAAATCCCGGATATACACCTTGTAGACCCTGGCGGGGCCATGAAGTGTGGGAAGTTTCAAATTGATGACTGAGAAACGTAGCTCTTATAGAGCTCAAAAGTTGAAGTGAGGTGACCTTGGTTGACCTTGCCTGGTGACCTGACCTTGGGTGACGCGGGGTAAAAAATTTCAGGGATGGTGGGAAAATGATGTGGTAAAATATAGAGCCCCCAACCGCGGTACTGCTCTCGTCGTTTTTCTGCTATCCCGAAAACACCTTAGGGGGGCATCGATGGCCCCCCGGTAGGGCGAGGGTTAATATTAGGCACTTTGTAATGAGTTAAAAGAGATGGATAGTCAAGCCTAGCTGACGGACGGTCCGCAAATGAGGCCAACCCGATGAGAAGCTTGTGCTGCACCCTTTCTAGGCGCTTCAAGTGGGATGCAGCAGACCCCGCCCATACAACGCAACCATACTCCAGGATGAATCTTACATGGGCATAATAGGCACAAAGAATGGAAGTGTGCTTGACGATATAATATACCTGGTATATGAAAAATACAGCTTATAGCATTCCCAACTAGCTTATATGGTCCGATTTGACCAGAAATGTCCACACCTGGCTAACGTCATCAATCAATCAATCAATCAGCGGCCGGGCAGCCAGGACATCAGCCTCCAACCAGAGCTTCATATCGGCAGCCCAGCAACAACGCCTCACATGCACTGCCCACTCCCATCACCTTTGATGAGAGATTATTAAATTTGCGCCCGGTGCGCCATCCCTCAATTCGAGGCAAAACCAGGCATGGGCGGATCTACTGGGGGTGTGAGCGGAAGGAGGGCAATTTGACCCTCATCAACCCTCAGAGCCTCCTGAAATGTCGGGGGCGCCTCCCTGATATTTCACTTCCTATCCCCAGGATGCGAGTTTTGGCGCCTTCGCCATAGGATTTGGTAACCACGCGATTGTTTTTACGCCCAAAAGTGGCGCGCTCCTGGTCCGGATCGCCTCCCCAGACAATGCGACTCCTTGCTCCTTCCCGATCGTTGACCCTGGATCTGCCTATGAAACAAGGCCGAGTTGTGCGTTTCAGAATTTTTTTGAGTCGACTCAACTCATGCGATGAGAGTGGTTGGCACAACTCCGATTCAACTTATTGTCAAGAGTTCAGCAAACCGACTCAACTCCCACTCAAGGTTAAATCCTTAATCCTCACGACTCAACTCAACTCAGACTTCGACTCGGTTTCAAAATAAATGAATAAATGATAAATACATAAAGAGCAATAACAAATGAATAAATTATTAAATAAACCTGTAAAATACAAACTGTACAGAAAGTTATAAAAGAAAATTAAAATTAATAGATGTAAAACTAATAAATTGACATTCAAGCATTGGATAACAATTAGCCAGCAACAATGGATAACTTTTTTTAAATTCTTCCAGACTCACTGCCAGATAAAGCTGCCACACCACGTTACAATAATTTCTAAAAGGAACCTTGAATGTTTAACTAGGTACATGGGATGTAAAGGAACCTAAAAGGGATAAGTTTACAGCAACATAGGCAAATAATTGCACCTTCATACTATCAGAAAAGGTCCAAGCTGAAAAAACATGATTTAAACTGTATTTGCAGGGATGAGAAAGGTATTTCTTTTTGTTTTTGTTAGAGAAGAATGCTTGAAATGGAAATTTTATCAACATGTTGCATTTTGATATATTCGTATTTTTAAACCCAATCCAATTTTCAGCTTAAAAACCTTCAATACAGTAGGTACGTAACTATCCCTCTTCAAAATGGGAGCACGGTCTCATAGAAAATAAATGCTAATGCATGGCTTTCCAAATAAAATATGGACGCCAAGCAAGGGTCTTTGAACATCAGAAAAGAACACTCGACAAATAGCGGTTAGCTGAGGTAAATGAAACCGTTTGCTGCAATTCTAATTGTCTAGATTTGTTGCCCTGCGAATACAGTCCCTAGGTACAGGAGTATAATAGGCGGATTCAAAGCTTCTGGTCGTGGGGGCGGTGACACACGGTCAGGGAACAGGGGGCGCCACTTTTTGACTGGAAAAAACGATCAGCGGAGTGCCAAATCCTATCACGAGGGGGGCGCCGTGACCATTTCTGGGACACCGAAAGTCGATCAGGGGATGGAGGGAGGGCAAGTGGGATGGATCCGCCCATGCAGAGTAGGGAAGACTGAGGTCAGTTGTAGCACTTTCTTTGTGCTAGCCAACTCTTCCTTATATTTCTAGCAGCCTTGAAGTTTTGGCTATCTGGCAGATGTAGCATTATCCCAAAATAAAAACTTCTATAGGTCAAAAATAGGATTTGAAAACTTACTTCAAATGTTACAGTTTACCCCATGCAAGGGTCATTTGTAACACTTTCGGGGGTCGATTGTAACATATCAAAGTCGCGACAGTTTTCGTCGACTTATTGGTAGGAACGAACGGCAGAGAAAATCACAATCTGAGCACACCTCAGAGAAACATCACAGACTGAACACATCTGTTTGTTCACATCTGGTTTGTACCCCTCAGTCGTAGTCCGAATCACAGGTCTCACAGACATACGTCTGGTTCTTTTCGATCGCGGTGCATGCCTTGTGGACCCACAAAGAACACGACTGACACTGAACCCATATTTCCTTTGCCCTGCTGGTTTGGGGGCTCTCACCGCGTACGATACAGAAGACATCCTCTTCTTTCTCACAATTGCTTCTGGTTTTGCCGGGTGTTCTCTGACCCTTGTTGTTTCTAGGTTTCTTCGCTTTAGTCCATCCTCTTCCTAGCGTAGGCTGAGCCTTCCCGGCTTCTTTTTCTGTTTTTACGCTGGTTTTCCAGGTCGTGCGCCTTCCTTTTGAGGCGTGCCGTTTTGGGGCGTGCCGGTCAGAATTTAAGTTTTCGGGTCTTTCTGCCAGCATTGGTCTGCTTCCGTGGGCCGGTCTTTGGCAAAGGCGTAACGGCGTCAGGGATGATCGGCCCCTGACCAGTTCCCCATGGGCCTCCGTCCATGGGCTGCTCAGCATCCAGATGGCCAGAACGGCCCACGGACCTAATTACTGTATTGTTGCAGTGGAGGATCAGTTTAATTGTAGGTAAGGCCATTGTGTCAATTGTAACACTGTTACATTTGACCCCAAGGAAAGTGTTACAATTGACTTCTTCGCGCTGCGCCACTTTCGAAACGAAACCTCCGCTTAACGATGTGGTGCGAGTGGCAGCTACTGTGCTCATTTTACACCTAATTAACTCTTCTTAGCGCACTTAGGTGTTCGGACTGTAACTTATAACACCTGTCAATAAGCTAAACATCTTTAGAAATTCAAAAAGTTAAAAAAAACACAAAAAACAAATATTTGCGAACAGCACCCGACTTACCAACTGCAACGTGTCGAATCTTTGGGAGAAGAAGCATCAGCTGATTGCCCATTTCCGGTGTTGCAATTGGTGACATCCATCGGCTAATTTTGAAAGTATGACCACTGTTACAATTTCTCCGGGTTACATTCGATCCCTGTCTCCCCTATGGTAGTCACCACATTAATTGCGAAAATATGTGCTAAAAGGAAACCTGTTCCGGTAAGTAATTCAGTGCAGGGTCGAGGCTCGTACTATGACCGATACTTTTTCAACAATCTTTATAGAGATATAGGGATATATAGAGATTATGGTGCAGGAGACTGTGCCTGAATATATGATCAATTTTAATTTGCTCAACTTTCCAGCCAAAAGGCGGAGAGAGGTGAAATATCATGCTATTTACACGACATTGACGGGGGCGGGTACACGCCGCCTTGGGTTTTTGGTGATAGCATGAAAACGGCGCCGCCGTACTTGGCATACATTTTTTCTGATCATTTTTACAGCTTAGGTCAAAATTTCACAGGTAGGTCAACTCAGGTCAGGTCACCAGTACAGGTCAAGTGACCTAACCTCAAAAAAAAGTTTAAGATCTTGATCTTGATCTCGGGTCAGGTCAAATCCTTGATTTCACCTGATTGGACCTAGCAATGTCATTATATATATATATATATATATATATATATATATATATATATATATATATTATATATATATATATATATATATATATATATATAACATCATATTCGCTATAGAAAATATTTCAATTATTTTTGTCAGGTCAGATTTAAGGTATAAGGTCACAATTCCTTCACTAGAGGTCAAGGCATGCCATCATATGGATAACATGTAAATGAAGGTTTTCGGTCATTCCATCTACCCAACGCCGTTAACCTTTTTTGCTATCTAGCGTGGTTCTCGAGATCTTAAGGGGGCGGGTACCTACCCACCCCCCGTCAAAGTGAAGGTGGCTCAGACCCCCGTCAATGTGCGTGCTAACCTAAGAAAAACATGCTCCCCGGTATAGCACTGCATGATTATAGAGAGAGCTTTAACGATTTAGGTTTGTCTTAAACATTTGCCATAAAAGGCTGCATTTCCTATACACTGAAGAAAAAACAAAGATGAAAATATTTACAGCTAGTCATCAAGTTATATGCGTCGTATTCTGTTCTGAATGCCGCCTTGTACCCCACCAACATTAGAAATACAGCAAAGTAGAAATCCAGTTCTGCATCCGGAACGCTGCTAGCACGAGTGTTAAGATTGTTCTCCGAGCAAAATGGACTTCTCTGCGGTCAAAAGATTACTTGAAATACTTAAACCGTACAAGAAAATTTTTTTTCTCTCTCTCTCTCCATCTCCCTTTCCCCCCCCCTTCTCTCTCTCTTTCTCTTTTTCCTTTCTCTCTTTCTCTCTTTCTCTCTTTCTCTCTTTCTCTCTTTCTCTCTTTCTCTTTCTCTTTTCTCTTTTCTCTTTTTCTCTTTTTCTCTTTTTCTCTTTTCTCTTTTTCTCTTTCTCTCTTCTCTCTCTCTCTCTCTCTCTCTCTCTCTCTCTCTCTCTCTCTCTCTCTCTCTCTCTCTCTCTCTCTCTCTCTCTCTCTCTCTCTCTCTCTCTCTCTCTCTCTCTCTCTCTCTCTCTCTCTCTCTCTCTCTCTCTCTCTCTCTCTCTCTCTCTCTCTCTCTCTCTCTCTCTCTCTCTCTCTCTCTCTCTCTCTCTCTCTCTCTCTCTCTCTCTCTCTCTCTCTCTCTCTCTCTCTCTCTCTCTCTCTCTCTCTCTCTCTCTCTCTCTCTCTCTCTCTCTCTCTCTCTCTCTCTCTCTCTCTCTCTCTCTCTCTCTCTCTCTCTCTCTCTCTGCTATTCCATTACTTGGTAAAATTAAGTTTTTTTCTCAGTTAACATAGGTCTACTGTTTCCCTTTTATAGGCGTGCTCTGTCAATAACGTTATCAGCTGTGGGGACATCAGTTATTCAACATTCATGCAAAGTGCTCCTGGGAAGCGCCGGGTGTCTCTTTAGAGCGTAAATGATTTAGCAAGAGCGCTTGCTGCGAGAGGCGCGCACTTGTTGAGCCTACTCTAACCTATTTACCAAGAGAGCGGTATTAATGCTCACCTGTATTCGCGCTTATACTACTGTAGAGTTCAGTGGGCATTATGCTCTCCCTGTCACTCCTGTCGTGTGCTGGGATTGACTGATATCCGTGTAGTTTATACCTTAGATCCATACAGTTTGACCTCAGATCCGTGCTGTTAACGTTTATTTATTTCTTCAAATTCATCACCAACAGGCTTAGATCCCACTGAAAGGTGAGGATCTAAGCCTGGAAAGGTCGGCACCCGTTGCATGCACTCGGATATGAATTTCATGCCGTTCTTGCACGGATCTCTCGCCTGCAGTCCGCCCGCACAGCACAGGAGGTGCATGCAAGAAAGGCAAGGCAGGACGTCTGCTGCGGAAAAAAGGGGATACAAGTATTTTGCCTCTAAGTGTAGAACTAAGCGTTGGAGCATAGTGAAACCAGGACGACAGAAACCAGAATTTCCCATACCGCAACTATAGACAGAGCCTACATAGCATGTCGGTTGATAAAAGCGCCTTATCGAGTAATCAAACTATTACAACCTCTGAAAATTTGATCAAATTCAGTCTTAATCTTCATATGGCTCAAAATCTATGGGAGACTCGCGGGTATGGTCAGGCAAACGGTTGTAGAATTCCAGTCGGGCTATTTTTGGTACCTATTTTGAAAATAAAATTTGAAATTTTGTAGGAAGCAATTTAAAAATAAACATTATTAATTATTAAGCATTATTAAGTATCCAATTTTGGCAAAAAATATTTCGCTAAAAAGTCAGAAATACCAGTTCGATATATATTGTTGTCCTAGCAATCCCCATGTCAAAAAAGAAAACTGCGTTCAAATATCTTCAAAACTTGTTTTAAAGATTTTGGCCCATAATTGCAATGTTTCGGGAAAAGGGTCAGAACTGACCTTCAAAATCATGCTTTGGGTTCAGTTTTGTGGCTATGCAGTAATACACCGTTGATTCTGTCTGTAGAAACCCAGTTTCGAACACTGGGTATTTGATCTTCAGATGTTTCGAACTAATAATTTCTGTATTGTTTTGCTATAACTTTGGTATTTTGCTAAAAATCGGAGGTAAAAAGTTCCTAAAATTATTCTGTAGAGAAAAACGTGGACTTTTTTGCTTCAAACATTTTTCAGGAACTGAAAATTTATTGTGTGTAAAAGGGTGTAAGCTTGAGTGCTCTAGAATGAATATAAAGAAATACAAAAATTAAAGTTAAAAATCATATAGGCCAGAATTTTTGCACATTTTTTGAGAATTCCGAAAATCCAACGCCGGTGGGGTCCGTTTTGGGTCTGTGCCTTTCATTCTCAAAAGTTTCAAGTCACTGGTATGACCTCTCAGAACGAAACCGGAAAAACTGTCAGAATAGAAGCCGTTTCTCTCTTCGTTCGTCATCGGTTTCTGACAACAGAATAAAAGCCGTTTCTCACTTCGTTCGTCATCGGCTTCTGACGAGACCGGAAAAAACTGTTAGAATAGAAGCCGTTTTCTACTACGCTCGTCGCCGGCTTCTGACGACGACAACAAACCATGACGAGACCCGCCGAGCGGTCAGTATAGAACCGCTTGAGAAACTTCAATCCACTTCGCTCCATGGATTTCGTCATGCGGCTCTGACAACAACAACGACGACGACAACAGACCACGACGTGACCGGCCGAGCGGTCAGTATAGAGCCGCTTGAGAAATATCTATCCGCTTCGCTCCATGAATTTTGTCACGCGGCTCTGACGTAATGGTAACAGAGCAAAAGCTTTAACATCGTTTCCTGCAAAGCTATTGACCCAAGTCTGAAAATATCCTTAAGTAGCCACAGAGGACCTCTCAGAGGTCACAGGTCAAAAATTGCAACACGAACCTAGAAAAAGGCCCAGGATACTATGATTTGGAGAATATGAAGGTATTCTCAGCTGTATCTACACAAATACAGCCCAATTCCTGTTTCCCCATGCATTTTCAACGGAAAAGTATCTGTATCTGTATCTGACCCTAGGTCATCGATATGAAAAAATTCCGGAACATGTTTTGTAGTACTTGGTGGGCCCATTACGTGGTATAAGTTTGAATTCGATAGATTCACCTTTTTCATACATATACCACCTTAAATATTTCTGGAGGTGAGGCCACTTGACCTAGACTGGTGACCTGACTTGAGATGACCCAACCTTAAAATTTTGGTAAAAGTTGCGAAATTGTTTAAAGATAAAATGTGCGAAGCTCGGTGGCCCTTTGCCCTGCCATTTTTTGGTGCTGCGGGAAAACCCAAGCCCCTACCGGGGCGAAGGTTAAAGAAATGACCTGGATCATTCGCTGAAATCAGCCTTGCACCGGCACAATTTTACATACGGTTTGTTCGTCGATCAGCATTTAGGCCCAAGCATGCCTGTTTGAAATATTTATTGGCGCTCCTATCTGTTATCAAATTATTATAGACATCTAGTTATGCTAATTTTTAAATATTGTACCTGTCATAGTCATAACTTAGTTGCTTCAATATTCGTCCCAGGCACTTATGTGACTACAGTGAAGCGATACAACGCAGGCAGGCGAGCTGGCCCGAGACGTTGCCGTTGAGGCACGTTTCACTGCTTTAGCAGTGAAACGCGTGACCTCAAGGTAAGTTCTTGTATCCATTGTCAGCCGGGATGGCCGGAGACGTTGCTGTTGAGGTGCGTGTCACTGAGGTCAGTCCCTGTATCCAGTGTCTCACGCATCTCACCCGAGAAGACACGCATCTCACCCGCGTCTCACCCTGGTGCATGTTAGCTGTGGAGAGTTAAAGGAAACATGGCACTCTGGTGCAATTCCAGCCCGCTGTGGTTTTAGGACCAATTTTGGTTGACAATGAAGGATATGGCATTCTTTTTCCTGACAGATGGTTCATAAGCCTAATATTCAGTTTTATTTCATGATCCTCTGTCAGAGATAAAAAATCTCAAAATCGCTTGACGTCAAATCAGCGTACGTTTTGGCTACACCTTGTGTCAACTTGAGCATTTTTATTTGCTGCAAGAAATGAATACGAATACAAATGAAGTGCGCTTAGCCAAATGAGGCTATTATTAGCAACCAAGTAGGTACCTATCAATTTCGGCTATTTTACTTGATATATTAAACCTGGGCACGTTTAGAACATTTGCTTTAAATATGTCCAAGCCAGAAATATTTGTCCATGTAGTGGGCTTGTGTTCAACTCATACCATAGGTTCAACTCATACCACGTGATCACCTGGGGGGGTGGGGAGGTACGCGGTTAGATTTTACCCTTTTCTCTGCAAACGGTGACCTCTGGGCCAAATGAAATATCGATAAAGTGGTTTCTTGGCATTCTCGATCACATGCCTAACACCTTTAAAATCCCTTTATGAAGGTGCCGCAGTCCCTTCAAATTCAATCCCCAGCTTGGGACAGCTCACGAGCACAGAATCTCTTTGAAGTGTACTGTGGTCACGTCGGCAAAAAGGTCTCTATTTATGAAAGTTGCGGTTGATGCTGAGAAAACAGAAATACCTTTCAAAGACAGGACGGTCAATAATGTTGAAAGCTGAATGGTCTGAGCTGTTTCTGTGGTATATTTTAGTCATCCATGTCTTGAGATATTAACCCTCGTCCCATCGGGGGATCGATGGTGCCCTAAGGTTTTTCGGGATAGCAGAAAAACGACGAGAGGCTGCACCGCGGTTGAGGGCTCTATCTCTCACCACATCATTTTCGCACCAATCCTGAATTTGTTTTACCCCGGGTCACCCAAGGTCATGTCACCAGACGAGGTCACCAAGGTCACCTCACTTCAACTTTTGAGCTTTCTTCGACACCCTTTTACGGATCACAGGGGCCATTTTCCCTTGACCTCTCCGAGTTCATCCAAGATCACGAGGGGTCAAAAACAGTATTTTGACAATAATTTTTGACCTAATAAAGCTAGAACGCTGAAGCAAACATCATCGAGTATGTCTCGTTACTGGCTTTCATTTCATTTGGCAAGGTCACTTTTGACCTTTCGTGATCTCAGGTCATATTAGGTCACGAGGTGACCTCTGGAGGTCAAACCACTGGCGGGAAGTCATTACGTTCCACATAGCGGAAAGAAAAAGGTATGACCTTTTCGTATCAAATGCATTTTAACAGATCTCAAGAGCTTTAATGGCATAACACTTATGACCAGTTTTCTTAAGCATTGCATATTTTAGTGAAAATAGTCTATCGTGACCTAACTTGACCCCTGGAGGTCAAACCATTGACCTGAGCGCTAAAACATGTGAAGTAATTTCTTATTGAATTCACGCGAGCTTTCGAATGCACTTTGCAGATTTGCGCTAACCCCCATATGTTCGGAGTTAGAGGGGGCCATCGATGGTCCCCGGTGGCCGAAGGTGGCGCCGGACCCCCGGTGGTGCGCGGGTTAAGGGGACAGCTCCTTGGGCTGACCACCCAGCCGGAATATTGGGAGGGCCATTACTTCTTGACTCACCCCATTCTTACGGCTCTGCATATGTGGCATCCGATCCCTGGTTAAAATTTACGAACATTTAAATGAAAAAGTCCACTAGTCAAAACATCCACATCGGAACGCCCACTGGTAAACTGACCATACAAATCTCCCCAGCTGTGTTGGCAGGGTCGAAATTTTCTGACCTTTGCCAGAAAGGGATTTCTTTAAGATTTTCATCAATTGTTATGACATTGGGAAGGTTCAAAGGGCAGCCTATTCATTTCTCATGTGGTCAGGACTGAACTGCTTATTTCTTACGTCTCAGGGCTGAACTGCTTATTTCTTACGTCTCAGGGCTGAACTGCTTATTTCTTGCTGCTCAGGGCTGAACTGCTTATTTCTCACGTCTCAGGGCTGAACCGCTTATTTCTGATGTCTCAGGGCTGAACTGCTTATTTCTTACGTCGTCAGGTCTGAACTGCTCTTTTCTCACGTCTCAGAGCTGAACTGCTTATTTCTTATGTCTCAGGGCTGAACTGCTTATTTCTTATGTCTCAGGGCTGAGCTGTTTATTTCTTATGTCTCAGGGCTGAACTGTTTATTTCTTACGTTTCAGGGGTGAACTGCTCCTTCCTCACTTTTCAGGGCTGGACTGCTTCTTTCTTACGTTTCAGGGCTGAACTGCCTATTTATTACAACCGAGCATCATTGGAAAAATCATCATTCTAGTTTGTGCTTGGCTTTGGTTACGTCTACTTCGAAATTGCTCCGGTTCAGAATCTAGGATCCAGAGAAGATTGCAAGACCCGTGTTCCAAAGGAAAAACCACACTAGTGCCTCTTAGAGTGAGCTGCGTTTCGGACCATGCACTGAACTTGCGCGTTGGTCACTTATTGATCACAGCTTGGAGGAGTTAGGGCCGACCTGGGAGGCGGCAGCAACAGGTGCGGCGAGTGCGCGCGGTCTCCGGCGGCGGCGGCGGCGGCGTCAGTTGGCTGCCTGCTGTCGGGCCGGGTGCCGCGCGCGGGGTGTTGGTCTCTGTCGAGTGCTCTAGATCCGGGATGGTGTTTGCTTCCGAGGACGCTCACTACCTGGTGTTCGAGAGCAGAGTAGGACGCGGGATTTAGAGGACGGTCACTACCTGGTGTTCGAGAGCAGCGTAGGACACCGGGCTTAGAGGACGGTCACTACCTGGTGTTCGAGAGCAGAGTAGGACGCGGGATTTAGAGGACGTTTCCAGATAAGTGGGAAGTGAACAAAGGGTTCAAAGTTCGTTGCGGATTTGGACAGGATACAGTTTTTAGAAGCTTCTTTTTTAAGAAGCTACGGTAGATCGGTAAAATGGTAATGGACAAGATTTGGGATAGAGGGCATGTTAACCGCCATGGAGTTGGGGCGGCATCGGCGCCTTTTTCTGATGGGCTTGCTTGTATTTGGTTGGATTATTAATGACTGAACTTCAGCTATGCTATGTTTTATTCAAAGTAACAGTTGATCCCTTTGCCGTTGTGGCTCAACCGCTAGTGCCAGTGCCATGTTCTCTAGCTGTACTCCCCTGTTTGGTTCGAATCATGTCTGTTACCGGAGTGCTGTCGTGCCACCTCCAAAAGCGCTTTGGTGCCACTGCAAGGCCATTGCAGATTTATGTCGGAACGTTCAGATATACTAGGCTGAATTGTCACCAGAAATGCTTCTCCAAAATAGCTCGCGGAAATCAGAACGATGCATACTGCACATAGGCCTAGTACTGGGCGGTATACAGTGGGCTCTGGCTCCGCCTATTGATCTAAATGCTGCCGGGGCGCCGCTGCCGACGCTCGACGTGCAGAGGCACAGCCGGCGGCGGCCGCTGCTACCGACGCCGCCGCTTCGCAACACAACTGATGCACTCCAATGGCAAGGTCACCCCGGCCCTGTACCTACTACCAGTACACATGGCGCGCGCCCGTGCACCAGCCGGCAGTACCTGACACATAGGCCAGCGCCGCTCACCGCCGACTCTCCTGCAGTCCCCTCAAACCTCGCCTGTACTTACTAGGCTCGGATAATTGTATTGCTAGGAACCTATCGGTGATTGAGTAATGATTCAGCATGCAGCTGGTGTGTTTTGCTCCTGGCATTTGAGGACCCACCAATAGGCACCCTCGCGTTTTAGAAGGAACTATCAAATCCGTAGTTGTAAGAGCCATGGAAAAGGTGTTCGGTAAATAACGTTTGAAAAGTGGAGTTGGCAACCAATTTTGCGTCAGAAATCTGAAGGCAAGGAAAAACACGTATGCTGTGTTTCTAATCAGGAGCAAGGGAGCAATAATTCGCAAAAATATACAAAAATTGTGGAGCCTAGTGTGCACCGATTCCATTGAAGGGACCTGTACACATTCTAAAGATGCCGAAGTGGGCGGTACTCGTCTTGGCCTTCATCTGTTTCAAAACGCTAAGTGGAAGGGCAATGAGAATTATAAGCAGTAGAGGGCAAGAAATCGCGGCATGATATGCGCTGTCTATTCAACCGTCTACGGGCTAGTATGATCATTTTCAGCTAGGGTGAACCGTATTTGTTGTGAATGAACGAATTTTCAAGTTTCTCGCCTATAAAAGGCTGACAGTTCATTTGGACAAGGTTGATGTTGATGTGGACAAAGGCGAGGCCGGGCGTGGCGATAAGCCCTGTCGCAGTTTATATTGACTTACATGTGGGCGCAGGGAGGCAGGAAGGAAACAGAGCAGTCATGTTTACGATTTTTTGCGAACCAATTTTTGAAAGTAAGAAAAACAAATTGTTGCTTCTGTCCACTGTTCGGAAAATATTCCAATCCTTAGAGACATAAAAATGTTTTCACAGAAAGGAAGGCAATTCCTCGAAGCAGCCGATTTTCTAATGGCACAGAAAAAGCCAACATTTGGAGCGGCACCTTGTGTGCTAGATGATCCGATCTGAACGTTACACATTACCCTGATATACTTCTCAGCTTTGACGATCACTCCAGTGTCTTTGTCGTGTCAGAGGAATCGCACGGAGGAGGAAGGAGCGAGAAAAATACTAGCGATATCTAAAGTCTCGGAGTTGGTCATGACCAAAGAAGTGTTGGCAGATCCAAGTATTAGGCACAGAGGCCCCGAGGTGATCATCCCAGTGCCGCCGCGGGGCTTGGCCAAAAGACTCAGTCTGCCGATCGATTGTGACATCATAGGCAAGTTTTAATAGTTTAACACAATTTCACGGGAGATTTTGAAGGAATAGGTAGCTTTTAGAAAGAGAAAACCATAAGGAACAACTCATGAAGAGAAAACATCTCCTGCAGCGAAAGAATGCATTCCAAAATCTTCGAAAGTGATTGAGACGCAAGGCTATGAAGCCTGATCAAGAATTTCTGCTGCACACGGTGAACCGTTTTGACGGAAAATGTAACGACAGCCCAGGCGATGCCACCGCACTCCAAACCACACCCAAATTCCGCCTTTTAAGCTTGGAGTGCTGCTTTAGTATTGAATTTGGATGAAGGCAGGCTGTTTTGAAAATGCTGAATGTACTGTGGTGCTGGCTCCTCTGTCGATGTGCTATGCCGGCGACGTAGCACGCAAAATTAGATTTCGAGTCAGTGATAGTTCAGACCGGGCGTATTTCGGCTACAGACTGTAGGTGAGTGTTTCCGACCCAGCACGGTGTATGCATGGGGACGCGCCCGTGGGTGAACGTGGTGCCCTTGCATTTGGCTGGGTAAGTTTACACCCCTCCTGACAGACCACCAGATGTAGACTCCACACTCGGCAACAGCTGGCCACCAGGTGTCGGCTGAATTTGTCTACAGAATGCAACACCGTCCGACCTGCTGTCTACTTGTTACATCACCCACTGAAAACCATGGTTTCTAAATTACTATATTATTCGTATGCCTATTCGAGGCTAAGTTGCATGTGTTCAGCCTGGTTTCTATGTCAGCTGATGCCTTTTGGGGAACAATTGCCCAAATCTACTTTCGAAGTGGTATTGTTTTGCACGGTGAGTACCAGTTCACGACGGGGTAATGCTCTCCAAATGTATCATGGCAAATTCCATATCGATCCAGTAATGACTCCTAAATTGCGGATTTCCTCTAAAGATGCACCGGAATCGGCCTTTTTAAATCGGCCGAACTGGTCTTTCCGGAACCCAGCTAAAAATCCGCTGCATTTGGCCGGACTTTAAGTTTTCATCTGTAGTTGTATCCTGAAGCGAAACCGCCGCTTTCTCCGATTTGTACGTCATGGCCAAACTCTGACAGTGATAAATACCTATGCCCACTTAATTTTAGCGTCTAGAATGATATTTCTTGCTAAAATTGGGGGGTCAGTCCCCCAATTTCCAGTGGCTGCGCTTGGACATTTTGGCAGCCTAGGCACGATTGGCATAGAGGTAAGGACGTCGCCCAGGCCAGATATTTTTTCTGATAGGGGACTGTAATTCATTAAAAATTCGGTAAAATCGTTAAAAATAGTATTTTTAAGAAAATCGGCCAAAGTTTCAAATTGGGGGGCATAGCCCCTTGCCCTCCCTCTTTTGCGTCTGCCAGTGGGAAAGTTTTAGGCTCACCGTAACCGTCAGTCCGTGACATCGGAAAATACCTTGAAAGCGAGGTATTTGAAGAAATTTTATACCCGGATCACTATAGTGAGAAACATTTCAAGGTCATTTAGATGTAGGTAAGCCCCTACAAATCTGAGCTTAGTGAGATCTCCGATTTCTTCTTTCATAGTTCTTCCTCTTTTAACTACTCTTCCAAAATACCATGAGTTTGCCAAATTCGACCCACCTTTTCAGAAAAGGGCCTGGGTTTGTAAGGCGGCTACCAGCCGCGGGGGCGCGATATAGCCTAGATGCTGAAAGCGCCCTATAAACCCCAATACACACTACCAGCAGCGGAGACCGGTCCCATGAAAGCAGAGATTCAAACAGCCCTGCTACCGACTCATGGCAGTCATCCAACGCATCAGCCTAACACTGCGGCATTCTCCTCTCAATGGGCAGCATCCCGCGTAGGTGTACTTGGCTCGACTCCAAAAACCACGGTGCCAGATAAACCATGGTTACGTCAGTATCCCGCCACTTCAGTGCAGGCCAGTGTGTGGATGCTTCATGCCCCACATTGCAAGCACTACCGCTACTGGGCAGCGCGGATACGAACTGAGTCTAAAGCACTACCACTGCTGGGCAGCCTGGATACGAACGGAGTCTAAAGCACTACCACTGCTGGGCAGCGCGGATATGAACGGAGTCTAAAGCACTACCACTGCTGGGCAGCGCGGATACGAACAGAGTCTAAAGCACGACCACTGCTGGGCAGCGCGGATACGAACAGAGTCTAAAGCACTACCACTGCTGGACAGCGCGGATACAAACGGAGTCTAAAGCACTACCACTGCTGGACAGCGCGGATACAAACGGAGTCTAAAGCACTACCATTGCTAGGCAGCCCGGGTACGAACGGAGTCTAAAGCACGACCACTGCTGGGCAGCCTGGATACGAACGGAGCCTAAAGCACGACCGCTGCTGAGGAACCTGGATACGAACGGAGTCTAGAGCACTACCACTACTGGGCAGCGCGGATACGAACGGAGTCTAAAGCACGACCGCTGCTGGGGAGCCTGGATACGAACGGAGTCTAAAGCACGACCACTGCTGGGGAGCGCGGATACGAACGGAGTCTAAAGCACTACCACTGCTGGGCAGCGTGGATACGAACGGAGTCTAAAGCACTACCACTGCTGGGCAGCGCCGGATACGAACGGAGTCTAAAGCACTACCACTGCTGGGCAGCGCGGATACGAACTGAGTCTAAAGCACTACCACTACTGGGCAGCCTGGATACGAACGGAGTCTAAAGCACTACCGCTGCTGGGCAGCGCGGATACGAACGGAGCCTAAAGCACTACCACTGCTGGGCAGCCCGGATACGAACGGAGTCTAAAGCACTACCGCTACTGGGGAGCCTGGATACGAACGGAGTCTAAAGCACTACCACTGCTGGGCAGCGCGGATACGAACGGAGTCTAAAGCACTACCACTGCTGGGGAGCCTGGATACGAATGGAGTCTAAAGCACTACCACTGCTGGGGAGCGTGGATACGAACGGAGTCTAAAGCACTACCACTGCTGGGCAGCGCGGATACGAACGGAGTCTAAAGCACTACCACTGCTGGGCAGCGCGGATACGAACGGGTCTAAAGCACTACCACTGCTGGGCAGCGCGGATACGAACAGAGTCTATAGCACTACCACTGCTGGTTAGCGCGGATACGAACGGAGTCTAAAGCATTACCACTGCTGGGCAGCCCGGATACGAACGGAGTCTAAAGCACTACCACTACTGGGCAGCGCGGATACGAACGGAGTCTATAGCACTACCACTGCTGGGTAGCGCGGATACGAACGGAGTCTAAAGCATTACCACTGCTGGGCAGCCCGGATACGAACGGAGTCTAAAGCACTACCACTACTGGGCAGCGCGGATACAAACGGAGTCTAAAGCACTACCACTGCTGGGGAGCCTGGATACGAACGGAGTCTAAAGCACTACCACTGCTGGGAAGCCTGGATACGAACGGAGTTTAAAGCACTACCACTGCTGGGGAGCCTGGATACAAACGGAGTCTAAAGAACGACCGCTGCTGGGGAGCCTGGATACGAACAGAGTCTAAAGCACTACCACTGCTGGGCAGCGCGGATACGAACAGAGTCTAAAGCACTACCACTGCTGGGCAGCGCGGATACGAACAGAGTCTAAAGCACTACCACTGCTGGGGAGCCTGGATACGAACAGAGTCTAAAGCACTACCACTGCTGGGCAGCGCGGATACGAACGGAGTCTAAAGCACTACCACTGCTGGGCAGCGCGGATACAAACGGAGTCTAAAGCACTACCATTGCTAGGTAGCCCGGATACGAACAGAGTCTAAGGCACTACCACTGCTGGGCAGCGCGGATACAAACGGAGTCTAAAGCACTACCACTGCTGGGCAACGCGGATACAAACGGAGTCTAAAGCACTACCACTGCTGGGGAGCCTGGATACGAACGGAGTCTAAAGCACTACCACTGCTGGGGAGCCTGGATACAAACGGAGTCTAAAGCACTACCACTGCTGGGGAGCCTGGATACGAATGGAATCTAAAGCACTACCACTGCTGGGGAGCCTGGATACAAACGGAGTCTAAGGCACTACCACTGCTGGGGAGCCTGGATACGAATGGAGTCTAAAGCACTACCACTGCTGGGGAGCCTGGATACAAACGGAGTCTAAGGCACTACCACTGCTGGGCAGCGCGGATACAAACTGAGTCTAAAGCACTACCATTGCTAGGCAGCCCGGATACGAACGGAGTCTAAAGCACTACCACTGCTGGGCAGCCTGGATACAAATGGAGTCTAAGGCACTACCACTGCTGGGCAGCGCGGATACAAACGGAGTCTAAAGCACTACCACTGCTGGGCAACGCGGATACAAACGGAGTCTAAAGCACTACCACTGCTGGGCAACGCGGATACAAACGGAGTCTAAAGCACTACCACTGTTGGGGAGCCTGGATACGAACGGAGTCTAAAGCACTACCACTGCTGGGGAGCCTGGATACAAACGGAGTCTAAAGCACTACCACTGCTGGGCAACGCGGATACAAACGGAGTCTAAAGCACTACCACTGCTGGGGGAGCCTGGATACAAACGGAGTCTAAGGCACTACCACTGCTGGGCAGCCTGGATACGAACAGAGTCTAAAGCACTACCACTGCTGGGCAGCGCGGATACAAACGGAGTCTAAAGCACTACCATTGCTAGGCAGCCCGGATACAAACGGAGTCTAAAGCGCTACCACTGCTGGGCAGCCTGGATACGAACAGAGTCTAAAGCACTACCACTGCTGGGCAGCGCGGATACGAACGGAGTCTAAAGCACTACCACTACTGGGCATCGCGGATACGAACGGACTGAGGACTGAGTAGGCGGTTTGGTGCGCTTGGAGACCTTGTGCAGTGGTGCTTGACGAAGCGACACTGAACCGTGCCCAATTAGTGTTCGGGGGCGCCCGATTATTGTTCAGGGGGCCGTCCCATTGATGTTTTGGGGCCGTGCGATTGATGTTCGGGGGCCGTCCGATTGGTATTCGGGGGCCGCCGGGTATGAAAAGGCACACATCCCAATTAGCGGCAGTATTAGTACTGGTGTGGGTGCTAAAAGATCCTCTCCACTGGACCAAATGGGACGCGGAAGATAGTCCCCCGCTGTGGGGATTGAACCCGCGCCAATATATTTCGTCCCAATCGGGTCACTGACAATGAGGTTACTGGGGCCTTCTAGGATTTTAGCCAGAGTTGTGCGACTCGCGAGTCAGAGTCGGAGTTTATCTCAAATTCTAACTCATTCGACTCTGAGTTGAGTTGAGTTGAGTCGAAAAAATTAGACAAGTGAGTTGAGTTGAGTCGGTTCACAACATGTTAATGAGTTGAGTTGAGTTGTGTTTGAAGAGAGCGAGTCAAATGAGTTCACGAAAAACGTTGGATCAACAGGTAAACATGTGAAGTAAAAGTGTTTGAATTTGCCTACCTGTTGGAAGCCTCCTTTAACCTCCTTTAAATAACGTTTCCCTCCAGCGTTTTCAATTGTTTAAATCAAAGTTTCAATTTGTCTCAGTATATCAATAATTCTACAGTTCAATTGCTTATTTTAAAGGCTCATCCTGATCCGGTCAGAAGAAATCCCTAGACACAAATAATACATGCACTCGAAAAATTAAACAGGTTCCTATCACTGGCCTTCTCTTCAGTATTTGAAGTGGTGGAACGTACTACAAAATACATTTTAAATCTCTCAAAAAACTTCTCATCTTCAATATTTAACATAACTTCTTTACTTCAAGCCCTGCATGCAACAACACACGTCGTCGCTGGTTGTTGTCGTCAGTAGTCGTCGACTGAGAATAGTGTGCGGCATTGCTGTCTTTGAAGAACAAATTTAACCAAATATAGGCTGAAGCTTAGGTAGCTCCAGAGCAAAAATTGTAAGTATCACGTGATAATTTATACAGTAATGCAAATATTTGTCGAACTACATATGATATTGTTTCTTTTGTCTCAAATGCGCCATCTGCCGCCGCTTTTTTCATTTTGCCTATTAATAGCAGTTACTGCTATTAGCATGAACAATTGGACCATTGATTAGACAGAAATGTTGCGACACCTTTATCGCAAGAATCAGAGGAATTATTTTATGTTACTGTTTTTGTCTGATCAGAGTTCCTTGCTTGGCGTCTGTGTTTTATTTGGAAGGCTATACATTAGCAATCTTCTATATGAAATCGTGCTCCACAATAGGTATATATTGTATTGAAGGTTCTCAAGCCCAAAATTGGATTGGGTTTAAAATATAAATATATTAAAATCCAACACGTTGATAGAATTTATATTTCTTCTGTCCTTTGTCATATATGGTATACTTTTTCTTAGGGTTTGTTGTAGTTCTTAGAATTAGCAATTACAGCTAGGTACTCTAATAGTTATTGCTTACATTTTTATTTAACTCATGGCATATTAATGTTCATTTATAAAGATTACCTAGCATCGTTCTCTAACAGAAAAAACAATGCTGATACCATCCCTACAAATATAGTTAATATCATGTTTTTTAGCTTGGACCTTTTTTGACAGTATGGAGGCTCAATTTGTTGCCTGTGTTGGTGTAACCTTAGCCCTTTTAGGTTCCTTTCCATTCCATTTACCTAGTTTAATATGCAATGCTTCTTTTAGAAATAGTTGCAACATGTGGTAGCTTTTTTGGGCAGTGACAGTCTGGAAGAATTAAAAAGTTATTCATGGTTGCTGGCTAATTGTTAACCGGTGTTTGAATGCCAATGACTTAATTTTCCTTCTATTAATCTTCCGTTTGAAGTCAGACTTTCTGAACAGCTTGTTTTTTGCTGTTTTATTAATTTCTTAATGTTTTAATATTATTGATATATTTATCATATATTTATTTTATTTTGAAAACGAGTCAAAGTTTGAGTTGAGTTGAGTCGTGAGTTGAGTTGGAGTTGAGTCGGATGAATTTATCCTTGAGTCAGAGTTGAGTCGACTCACTGAACTCTTGATCATGAGTTGAGTCAGAGTTGAGTCAACCGCTCTCAGCACTTGAGTTGTCTCTTGAGTTGTCTCACTTGAGTCGACTCAAGAAATTTCTGAAACGCACATCTCTGATATAAACATTTATCTAATTATATTCAGCTTAATTGAATAACGAGGGTTATTATGTCGAGAATTTGGGGACAGCTTTTTGGTATTCATGCATACTATTCATGATTTGTAATGTGTAGAATGCACTTCTGGCTTTCATTTCTATATTAAGCTTTCCGAAAGCATAAGCTCGAACATGAAAAGGGCTCGTTTCCTCATCAGTGTCATGTCTTATCACGGGCATTGCACCGCGGTTTTGAAGCCGGGGCCAACTGCGGCTCACGTCACGGACAGCTGCGGCTCTCGTCACTGACAGCTGTGGGTCTCGTCACGGGCAGCTGTGGGTCTCGTCACGGACAGCTGTGGGTCTCGTCACGGGTAACTTCAGCTCTCGTCACGGACAGCTGCGGGTCTCGTCACGGGCAGCTTCAGCTCTCGTCACGGACAGCTGTGGGTCTCGTCACGGACAGCTGCGGGTCTCGTCACGGACAGCTGCAGCTCTCGTCACGGACAGCTGTGGGTCTCGTCACGGGCAGCTTCAGCCCTCTCGTCACGGACAGCTGCGAGTCTCGTCACCGGTTGTATGGGCGATGGGCCGCCGAGATCTCCGGGCGCGGAGATGCGCCCAGCAGCGGCCGCCAATGGGTTGTGGAGCGGGCGTAGGCATGTAACAGCGCCGCGCTGGGCGCTGCGGCGCGGCCGGTTTTTGTCGGGCGGTAGACGACGGTTCCAGTCGCAGGCCACCACCGCACGGTACGTGCCCGCAGTGTATCCGCCAGCGCTGGTCGTCGCTGCCGCCTTTCTATTCTCTCGGCTGTAGCGCTGCGTACCATCTGCGCCCCATTGGGTGTGTTACGGCGCTGCTCCCCACCGGCGACCGCCGGTCAGCACTGGCAAAGATATATCGATCTTTCCACTGCTCCTTTGTAACTGCGATGGATGAGATGTGCTTAGGCTGAACGTCAGCGGCTATTAATTTGAATTGGATCCAGGACGAAGACCATACAGCAGTTTTGAAATGTCACAGGACCGTCTCCAGGCCTTCAGATGGTGTAGCAAGGATACACGCCGCCTCGGCGCAGGTATTTGTGACAACCGCTAACATTTCCAATCAATCCCTTTTTCTGCCATTAAGTCTGCCGTAAACGGAAAGTCAGGCTTACAGGGTGAAGTGACGGTGGCCTGTTCTGAGACGGACTTGCCGTGGATGCCTCGTCTCGTCTCGGCGGGGGTCCTGTTGGGCTGAGGTCTCTGTCAGCCGGGGGCGCCCCCACACCGATCGGGCACCGTTTTACAGCACCGCTCCAGATAGCCGCGGCGGCGCGGCAGCCCGGCTCGGCCGCCGTGGACAGGGGCGGCCTTGGAGCAGTCGCCGTGTCTGGCGGCTTGACCTTTGGTCGCTCCAGTATCGACCCTGATGCCAGTTACACTGCTGACCGTGTGGGGAGGCGACCGATGTGTGACCGCTCTGCTGGGGCCAGCGGCCGGGTCTCCGGGGGCCAGCGGCGACGCTGATCGGCACAGACCTGCTGCCCCAACGCCGCCACTGCATACCAATGCCACCAGATTGCGCGCTGGGCATGGGGTCAGTGCCTGAGGCGGCTGGCGGGATTAGGCCGAGTCAGCAGCGGAGCGGCCCCTGCGGCTGAGCCAGGCAGCTACGGCCACCAGGCACGCACACCATCCGTCCACTGACGTAGCACTAGCCGGCACTGCAGCAGCAGCTACGGCCACCAGGCACGCACACCATCCGTCCACTGACGTAGCACTAGCCGGCACTGCAGCAGCAGCTACGGCCACCAGGCACGCACACCATCCGTCCACTGACGTAGCACTAGCCGGCACTGCAGCAGCAGCTACGGCCACCAGGCACGCACACCATCCGTCCACTGACGTAGCACTAGCCGGCACTGCAGCAGCAGCTATGGCCACCAGGCACGCACACCATCCGTCCACTGACGTAGCACTAGCCGGCACTGCAGCAGCAGCTATGGCCACCAGGCACGCACACCATCCGTCCACTGACGTAGCACTAGCCGGCACTGCAGCAGCAGCTACGGCCACCAGGCACGCACACCATCCGTCCACTGACGTAGCACTAGCCGGCACTGCAGCAGCAGCTACGGCCACCAGGTACGCACACCATCCGTCCACTGACGTAGCACTAGCCGGCACTGCAGCAGCAGTCACCGGCTGTTGAAGACGCATTTCACCAGTGGTGGCTGAATGCACTTGTTGGAGCCAAGACTGGATATCTCTTCTCGGTCAAGGCAGGGCCTTGGATGGGTCAACACTGACGCGGCCTGTGCAAGTGTTAAGAGAGAGCCAGATTTCAGAAGGTCCTGGCCTGGGTGGAATAGCCCCAATTGCACGGCTATGTCTGCGATTGTGTTGGTCAGAGGCGATGCTGAAGCCGACGTGACAGAGAGCTGCTGGGATGCGGTGAGCTTGGCGCCGGGCCCGTGCTCTGCTGGCTCGACTGCGCCGGCAGTCGTCTGTCTAGGCTGTTTTTGTAAGAAGTCCGTTGTCATGCCAGCTGGAGCTTTGTGAAGCGCTTCGCCTCCGGGATCATTAGGCATTTCAGCTGTTTGACCATGCACAATTGCACATCGCTACCGACTAAACACTGAGCAGCTGCGCTCCCGCCAAAGTAGCCAGATTGGTGCCGCCCGCCGTATTGACGCCACTGGCTGCTCCATTCACGCCGCCGCCCGCCGTATTGACGCCACTGGCTGCTCCATTCACGCCGCCGCCCGCCGTATTGACGCCACTGGCTGCTCCATTCACGCCGCCGCCCGCCGTATTGACGCCACTGGCTGCTCCATTCACGCCGCTGGCCGCCGTATTGACGCCACTGGCTGCTCCATTTACGCCGCTGTCCGCCGTATTGACGCTATTGGATGCTCCATTGACGCCCCGTATTGACGCTATTGAATGCTCCATTGACGCCACAGGCCGCCGTATTGACGCCATCGGCGCGCAGTGGTCAGAAACGGTCTCGCGGATCGCCAACAGGGCCTTTGTTCTCGTGCCTTTTGCTACAACGCTGAAATGAGTGAACCGATTCGCTGCAAATTCGCAGGAGATCTATAATAACTGTTGAGACTGATCGACACACCAACTGCCAGGGTCATATGACGTCGCCAACTCCTTCCTTGTGGGAAGGGTTTCTCGAGAGCCAGCTTGCTCCTTGCTCAGGGAAGCCGCCAGGCCTTGAACCCGGGTCGGCTGTGAGAAAGCTAGCTGCGCTGACCACTCCACTATTGCAACCCCAGTTTTTAGCAGATCATGCTGAATCCTTTGCAATGGGAGAAATATACTTAAAATGCGCCGATCCAGGGAGTGTGGGGGCGTGTGCCCTCCCCTGGGTCGACTGCACGCCCGGCTTTAAGCCCCAACGCGCGGTTAGGGGGCGCGTCTCCCTTGGCCAAAGGCACTCCCTGTCCGAAATCCTGGGCCCGCACCTGCTTACGGTGATTAATTTAAGCAAATGAATTAACCTAACCCCACCCTACCCACCTGGTCAGATTTGCTGGCTCTGCATGCAGAAGGGTACCTATACCTAACCTCTTCTTAGGCTTATGATGCCAGTGGGTGCTGTATTAAGGCCACTGGCCGCTGTATTGATGCCTCAGTGGTCGTCGTATTTGAACTGGCTTCCTCGGCGTTTTCAGTGACGGACCTGCCGCCTTCAGGCCCAGGCGCCCGCTTGAAAGGAAGTTGCTGCTGGTATACTGCCTGCAGCTGAAAGCTCAAAATGGCTACATTGAAAGCTGCTGGCCGCCATTGTTCTTAATGAAAAAGCGTTCTGGCTTCAGTGTGTCTGTATGGTTGAGTTTAGCACCGAAAACATTTCCTCTATAGGCTCTAGTTGCGAATAATATATTACAGACAGCTCGGCGTGGTTAACTATTTTCATTTATGCTACTTGAAGCCAAACATAATGATTCACATTTGCAAGAGGGGAGCGTTAGGTACCCACGACGGCGTCACCTCCTGTTCAGCGTTACTTGTTCAATTCCAGTGTTTGTTTATTGCCAACCAAAAGTCAGGTCAAACAGCGTAATCGGTTCGGCAGTACCGAAGGGGGGGCATCTCAACCAGCTACAGCCAGTGCGGCCGCAGTGGACTGCTGCTCTATTCTGCCAGATTTGGCTAGTCTCTGGCTCTGGCAGCATACATAAGTCATTAGTCACTATTTGTTTGTTTTACACCAAAACATTGCAAATATGTCAATCCAATAAATTATAATCTCTGCTGACAGAAATTCACTTGAAGCTTCAGTCGGGGCTGACATCAACCGGGACCCCATCCTTCAGTCGGGCTGAAGTCAACAGGGACCCATCCTTCAGTTGGCTGAAGTCAACCGGGACCCCATCCTTCAGTCGGGCTGAAGTCAACAGGGACCCCGTCCTTCAGTCGGACTGAAGTCAACAGGGACCCATCCTTCAGTCGGGCTGAAGTCAACCGGGACCCCGTCCTTCAGTCGGGCTGAAGTCAACAGGGACCCCATCCTTCAGTCTGGCTGAAGTCAACAGGGACCCCGTCCTTCAGTCTGGCTGAAGTCAACCGGGACCCCATCCTTCAGTCGGGCTGATGTCAACAGGGACCCCGTCCTTCAGTCTGGCTGAAGTCAACAGGGACCCCGTCCTTCAGTCTGGCTGAAGTCAACAGGGACCCCGTCCTTCAGTCGGGCTGAAGTCAACAGGGACCCATCCTTCAGTCGGGCTGATGTCAACAGGGACCCCGTCCTTCAGTCTGGCTGAAGTCAACAGGGACCCCGTCCTTCAGTCTGGCTGAAGTCAACAGGGACCCCGTCCTTCAGTCTGGCTGAAGTCAACAGGGACCCATCCTTCAGTCGGGCTGATGTCAACAGGGACCCCGTCCTTCAGTCGGGCTGATGTCAACAGGGACCCCATCCTTCAGTCGGGCTGAAGTCAACAGGGACCCCGTCTTTCAGTCTGGCTGAAGTCAACAGGGACCCCATCCTTCAGTCGGGCTGAAGTCAACAGGGACCCCATCCTTCAGTCTGGCTGAAGTCAACAGGGACCCATCCTTCAGTCGGGCTGAAGTCAACAGGGACCCCGTCCTTCAGTCTGGCTGAAGTCAACAGGGACCCCATCCTTCAGTCGGGCTGATGTCAACAGGGAACCCGTCCTTCAGTCTGGCTGATGTCAACAGGGACCCCGTCCTTCAGTCGGGCTGAAGTCAACAGGGACCCCGTCCTTCAGTCTGGCTGAAGTCAACAGGGACCCCATCCTTCAGTCGGGCTGAAGTCAACAGGGACCCCATCCTTCAGTCGGGCTGAAGTCAACAGGGACCTCATCCTTCAGTCGGGCTGAAGTCAACAGGGACCCCGTCCTTCAGTCTGGCTGAAGTCAACAGGGACCCCATCCTTCAGTCGGGCTGAAGTCAACAGGGACCCCGTCCTTCAGTCGGGCTGATGTCAACAGGGACCCCATCCTTCAGTCGGGCTGATGTCAACAGGGACCCCGTCCTTCAGTCGGGCTGAAGTCAACAGGGACCCCATCCTTCAGTCGGGCTGAAGTCAACAGGGACCCATCCTTCAGTCGGGCTGAAGTCAACAGGGACCCCGTCCTTCAGTCGGGCTGAAGTCAACAGGGACCCCGTACTTCAGTCGGGCTGAAGTCAACAGGGACCCATCCTTCAGTCTGGCTGAAGTCAACAGGGACCCCGTCCTTCAGTCGGGCTGAAGTCAACAGGGACCCCATCCTTCAGTCGGGCTGAAGTCAACAGGGACCCCATCCTTCAGTCGGGCTGAAGTCAACAGGGACCCATCCTTCAGTCGGGCTGAAGTCAACAGGGACCCATCCTTCAGTCGGGCTGAAGTCAACAGGGACCCATCCTTCAGTCGGGCTGTTGTCAACAGGGACCCCGTCCTTCAGTCGGGCTGAAGTCAACAGGGACCCCATCCTTCAGTCTGGCTGAAGTCAACAGGGACCCATCCTTCAGTCGGGCTGAAGTCAACAGGGACCCCGTCCTTCAGTCTGGCTGAAGTCAACAGGGACCCCGTCCTTCAGTCGGGCTGATGTCAACAGGGACCCTGTCCTTTAGTCTGGCTGAAGTCAATAGCGGCCAAATCCCATTGGCTGCAGTTTACTTACGTTTTCCACTGATGACTTATTCCCTACCACACAATGCTTATTTAACACGGGCACTGGTGGAGACCTTTGGGCCCCCCCTCTCCTCATTTTTCCAATGTGGCCGGAGAATCGTTGGCAGCCAAAAATATTGCTTAGTTACATTTGAGAAAATTAATCAGTGCATCGATTAGTTAAATAATTGTGAAAATCAAACAATAATTTTTATTTGGTATGAAAATTCAGTTCAACCATGAATGAAATTATATATATATATATATATATATATATATATATATATAATATATAATCAATGAGTTATGCTTTGAAAACCTTTCTGTTGACATTTTGTTCCTATCCCAGAAATTTTAATAAATATATTTGGCTCATGAAACATCTACTTTCAGTAATTGACACAACACGGAGGTGATTAAAGATCGAGTTAACATTTCTTGGCCGCAAATCCAGAGAGGGCACTTACCCCTCCTTCTGCCATGCGAGTCAGCTGAGAAATGACGTTGGGGCACTTTAAAAATGGCGCTTAGCATTAAATACTTGGGTCTCTGACATCAGATTGCAATGAAGTTACACAAGGTTTTGTATAGCAAAGTAAGATATGCAAGGCTTTACATAACAAATACAGCGACATATATGATTCAGATCTCTGTCACATTATTGTTGTGTGGGTTGAGACTTGACACCTCTGACTTGTGTAATTTCCGAAGCACCTGTGTTATGGTAGTGTGTAAGTTTGGTACCATTTTTAAAAACCACAGCCGTGTTCTCATGAATTCTACACTCGAAAACCGTGTTGAGTACTCCATAAAACTGTGCTCAACAGAGAACGCCTCCTCTTTTGTTCATTTCTCTTCAATGGGGGGAGGGGACAATTTCAAGCTCACCAATCGCTGCAATACAGAGACAGCGTTCTGTATATCAGTGCCAGGCGTAGTTGCACGATGGTCATGCATTTGCTATGGCAGGCTAAAATAATTAATTGATAATTGTTAGCAATGGCTTTAATGCGGGAAGTAAAAATATAGACACATCATGCGTTCCGTAATGTTTTCCATTCGCGCCTCCGTTTCTCATGCCCCTTGCTCCTGATTGGTTTTCCATGAGACAGCCGTGCTGATCAGTTCATTATCTGGCTGCTGGGATTGCTGAATCCTGGGAACATGATTAAGTCAACAGCTAAAAAGAGCTTTTATTGGGCTTCAGTTCTAAAATACACGTGGTGGGAAAAACGTAGCCCAAATTCGTAAAAATATAACCTGGATAGGTCATATATATATAGTCTAAAACGTCCAAGAACGCCCAAAGTTTATATGGAAGGCCTCGGTCATAAAAAATATTGCTTGTGAGCTTCTGAGGGGATGCTATTAACCCTCGCCCCGGTGGGGGCGGGGGTTTGAACACGCGCTCGGGTTCGCCTCGGTGGGGGGCGGGGGTTTGAACACGCCCTCGGGTTGGCCCCGGTGGGGGCGGGGGTTTGAACACGCCCTCGGGTTTTTCCAAAGAAAGGTGAAGGTGGCACGAAGCGCTGCAGTACGTGGCAGATTTTATTATTGGTCACTTCCACAACTTTCCCCAAAATTTTAAGATTGGGTCATCTCAGGTCAGGTCACCAGTGCGGGTCAAGTGACCACACCTCCAAAAATTTTTAAGGTGGCACAAGTAAGAAAAGGATGAATCTATCCAATTCAAACTCATACCACATAATAAACACACCGAGTACTAAAGAATATATTCTGTGAGATTCATATTGATGACCTAGGGTCAGGTACGGATCATGACCTCTCCGTTGGAAATGCATGGGGAAAACGGAAATTGGCCGAAAAAATGCTCTATTGCTGTAGAAAGCGCTGGGAAGGCCTTGGCATTCCCAAAATCATAGTATTCTAGGCCCCTTTACATGTTCGTGTTGCAAGTTTGGATCTGAATTCTGAGAGGTCATCTGGGGCTACTTTGCAGGTTTTCAGACTTGGGTTAATAACCTTGCAGAAAGTGATAATAAACATTTTATTCTGTTACCATTACGTTTTGTTTCCTATTGCGAGTCGATTGATATGCACACTGGCTATGCTAGGCTAGATGGTAACCTTGACCTGACCTGAGGTCAGGCCATTTTTATGTTTTGACCTAGTATAGTCATATTATATACCATTTGACCCACCGTAACGAGAGGAGGCGAATGGCGCCTGAAAAAAATATTCTTACTCAACTCTGTCAGATGCTAGAGCCCAGAAACTTTTCTCTTACATGCTACCTTCTTTGACATGTCATGACCTCAATATTGACATGAGCCAAAAAGTGACCAATGCAATGTATTCATTAATTTGTATGCGCTATCAATCAACGTTCGTGTTCTTCGCTATCCCGCATAGGAGCCGAGTTCGAGGGGGTGTTTGAAAACCCGCCACCAGGGCGAAGGTGCTGGGAGGCCCACCTGGTAAGGCTGTTAAGTGTTGGTGACTGTTTATACTGCTAACCCACCTGTATGCCGCCCACATGCCTATAAATAGCAAAGTGAAACACCACCGCGATGACTCCGCCCTGCAACTTTTCCACCCGAACTGCAAACTACTACCCGAACTGCAAAGCAGCCGACGCGTCGACGCTTCTGGCGTTGACTCCCTGCCCTAAATAAGCCATACCATCCGCCCGTCCCTACACTCCATGATTATAAGATGCCATATACGCGTGACCAGGTACTGCAATTAAGGGGCTCCTCGTCGTGCAAGGTCTTAGTATGCCAAGTGCAACGAATGGAGAAGCACCGCAGTTGTGCTTTTGATTCATAGGTGGTTTATGGAGACAAGATTATTCAGTCTTCCCTGGTTTGGGATGCACAGAAAATGCTGAGCAAATAAAGGTATCGATAGATGAGAAACATATGTAGCGCCTCTTAGACATTGACAACATGTATCTTGCCCCACTATTCTGCTTTTCTGTATTTGCCTCTGATTAATGTTTGCCTTTTTACCATTTATATCGATGTCGAAGATGTCACACATGCTCTGACGTTTCCCGATCGATGCAGCAGAAGACTGGTACAATGTATATATTTCATTATGTAGTTCTGGCTTTGAAACCGCCCTTGAATTTGAATTTTCACCGAATCAAAAATATGAGTATTTTGCGTTGATTTTCTGTCAATACGTGCTAGTTTTGTCAAAATTAAGCAGCTAGGCCAAAAGTTATGGAGAACGTTGAAAAGATAGAAGACAGTTGTATGCTGTACACACCCGTTTGAAAAATTTCTTAGTGTTTTCTTTTAAAGTGTAGCTTAGCGTAGGCAAAATTGGTTCTATTTCTAATTTTTAAAACCGGACGGCTAGATTTCGAGATCTTAGGGAGAGAATCCTCTCCCTCTTTGGCAGGATAGGTGAAACAAGAAATCTGAAAGAAGTAGGGTTAAAAGTGGGTACAATACAAGATTACTTTACTGATTAAAGGAATCTGGTAGCCAAGTGGACGTCACACAGCGCTATGACGGTGATATAGCTGCAGTACTTAAAACATAACCACGGCCTTCATGGAGATTGCAGAGGTAACTGTAGACTCACATATTTCTAGTCAATTGGAGGGATGTCCTCTTAAAAAGATCGATCTGAGGAATAAATTGAATGCCATATTATAAAGAAAAGCTGATTCTCCCTCAGTTGATTCTTTGCCGCCCCGGTAGCTCAGTTGGTAGAGCGTTGGGCTCCGGCCCGCTGCTCAGAAGCATGCAGTGGCAGTGTATGTCCAGGCTTGGGATCGGTTCCCCTGAGACGCTCCGGCGCTCAATAGTTACCCAACGTAGGTCGGCTGGCAACTGACTGGTGAGAGGGTGACCTGAACGGGGCGGCCGTCCCTGTGCTTTATGGGACGATACATTTTGGCTTCTAAATCAGCCCTCCATTGTGGGAGTAGGCTGCTGTACGGGTGGTAGGGTCGGGGTCTCCGTGACAAGTCCCATGATGACTTTAGTGAGACTCCGACTCCAGCAGCAACAACTTGGACAAAATTCATAATTAAAAAAATATTTTACCTGTCGAATGTGTTTTAATTTGTTTACGTTTAACATAGAACCTTATGGGTAGATGAGACTTCCCTCGCCAGCGGGACGACGCTGTAAAGGGGACTCTGGATTGGTGGTTGGACTCCGAGTACGCTGGGGAGATGCAGAGGAGCGTGGTGGAACCCAGCTCAGTGGAACTGGTATTCACCGGGCGTCGCTGGTACTGCCGCCGGTGTTCATTGGCTGAAATGGACCGGTTCAAGCACGCAATACCTTCGCCGAAGCAGTCACTCGCGTCCAGCATGTATTGCAGACCTCTGGTGTTAATCAGTCAGCCGGGTAGCGGAGCGCTATCTGCTCCGGAAGTCGTGTTGGCTCACCGTCAAAGGCACTGCAGCTGAGAACCCTCCCGTTGGCGCCGGCAGGGTAGGCACGCCCAGCCGCGGTAGGGTAGGCACGCCCAAACGCGGCAGGGTAGGCACGCCCAACCGCGGTAGGCACGCCCGCCATTTCGTCACTGCGGTAGATAGGCTGCTGTGAAGATGGCCTGCCCTGAGCCGGTGCAGTCGGATCCCCGCTCCCCACCTCAAACGGTAGTCGTCACTGCGGTAGATAGGCTGGATAGGCCTGTGGCGATGGCCTGCCCTGAGCCGGTGCAGTCGGATCCCCGCTCCCCACCTGAAGCGGTAGTCGTCACTGCGGTAGATAGGCTGTCTGCTGTGACGATGGCCTGCCCTGAGCCGGTGCAGTCGGATCCCCGCTCCCCACCTCAAACGGTAGTCGTCACTGCGGTAGATAGGCTGTCTGCTGTGACGATGGCCTGCCTGAGCCGGTGCAGTCGGATCCCGCCCAGGGGGGGGGGCCGCCTGAGCCGGTGCAGTCGGATCCCCGCTCCCCACCTCAAACGGTAGTCGTCACTCGGCAGTTTTGGAAGAGTGCCTCAGGCACTGTTGTATCCAAGGCAGGTGGTACCGTGCATGCGTTGAGTCGCGCCACTTCAGCGTAGTCAAACGAGAGAGTCAATACAAGGGAAAATATTTGGCATCGCCTGCCCGCAATGCATGCGTGAAAGGGCTTACAGCCATCGTCCATTGTATTCGTTGTTGGGCGCCCCTCTCCCTCCTGAGCTGTTTTGGATTTGGCCCAGAAAAAAAACTAGTGCCACCCATGTCCATTTGCATAGCATAGGGGTATAGCATATTGGGCATCATTTGTAAAAAAATATGGTTACACTAGCACACCCAGCTATGACGTCATTTCCAAGAATATGCAAGGCCCATTTTTTACTTATTAGACTTTATCCTGCGTACCCTCGGACTTCGCTTGGATATAAGGTATGCTATGGCTATGGCGCCAGTCAGGGGCGCAGCCAGAGCTTTGGTATGGGGGGCGCACCAACTTTGAAGGGCACCCCGGAAAAAAGGGCACTTCTTAATGTAACCTAAAAAACTTACTGTATCTTCGTTTATATCATTTTTTGGGCATCTTTGGTTCAATACAAATGCAAATAAATCATTGACGGAGAAGGACAACTCGATTCAAACCGAAAAAAATCACCAAAATGTCATGGAAGTAGCCGAAACACGACTGTTTTGGATAGATTTAATGGCAAATCAGCCAACACATGCAAGTACTTAACATCAGTGAAATCAGCGGAGCATGTGATATCTGTTACCATGTGCAAGTTAACACGCGCATTGACGGGGGTCCGAGCCACCTTCGCTTTGACGGGGGCGGGTACCCGCCCCCCTAAGATCTCGAGAACCAGGGTAGGTAGCAAAAAAACGGTTAACGGTGTTGGGTAGCCCATCCACTTCTCCATCGAAAATATTCCAACCATTTTTATGTCAGGTCACATTTAAGGTCACGATACGTTAAAACATGCCGTCATAGGGATAGCATGTAAATTAAGGTTTTCGGTCATTACATCTGAACAAGTAAAGATAGAGCTTAACGATTTGAACTATATGAATCCTGGCAGCAAGCCAAATTGAATGATATTTAGTTTGACCCTGCTAGGTCAAATCAAGGATTTCCTGACCTGAGGTCAGATCAAGGTAAAATTATATAAAATGCACATCATTAGAACCGCAAAGACAAGGAGAGTCTAGTGCAGCTAAAGTAAACGCTTTATCACCATCCGTTACTGAGTTATTCAGTAAAAAACATTTTTTCCATGTATTTCCAATGGAGAGGTCATGCCTCGTACCTGACCTTACGTCATCGATATCGAAAATACCGGAACATATTTTAGAGAACTCGGTGGGCCCATTGTGCGATATTAGTTTCAATCGGATAAGTTCACCCTGCTCCGACTTATGCTATCTATGTAATTTTTTTCTAGGTCAGGTCACTTGACCTGTACTGGTGACCTGACCTGAGATGACCTAACCTTAAAATTTTCACAGAAGTTGTAAAAATGATGAGGGAAAAGGTATGCCAAGTACGGCGATACTACGCGCCGCCGTTTTTCTGTTGTTTCTGAAAACCCGAGGGGGCGGGTACCCGCCCCCCGTCAATGCGCGTATTAAGGGGGTCTTACCTGGTTTTAAGTGACAAAGCGGCAAACGTGTGTCTTCATTTTTACATCTTGAAAATTGGAATATATCGGTCAGGTAGTAGGAGCCCACCTCAAAAATACTAGACGCAAAAAGAAGGTAATCGATCAAGATGAAATCCACATCTGGGCCACACAAAATTTGAGATTGATATTGGAAGGTATGAAAACCTATAGCATGGGAAAACACGAAATGACTTTTAGAAGTATGGATGGAATCAACTAAACATCGTGACCTCACCATTAACGATAATTTTACATCTTTAAAAGGTCACCATCAAATAAGCATTTGTGTTTTCTAAATAATAAACTAAAAGAGCTATTATTTTATACCAAAGTGTTTGAAGTCACGGAAGTCAAATATATACATCATACTATAACAAGTTGGGTCAGACCGTTGACCTGGGTCAGGTCAAATTCTTAAATTGACCTTGCATAGCAATATCATATATCATTCGATTCG
The DNA here is from genome assembly GCA_034440635.1 of Lepas anatifera. NCBI lineage: Eukaryota > Metazoa > Arthropoda > Thecostraca > Lepadidae > Lepas > Lepas anatifera. Next base: position 1,608,805 of record JAOTON010001730.1, on the reverse strand, counting down.
TATTGACGAGAGGATTGCAATGGTGCATAAACTATGGCTGTATCTTGTTTGGTTTGGAAGCTATTAGCGAAAAGTAAACGCCCTAGCAGGGGGCTATGGACATTCCCAAGAATATGCCCAATATTCAGTGACCTGTAGCTCCCTAGGCTTTGACCTGACACGAAAATGAATGCCACTGTAATGAAAGCGCATCTCAAGAGCTTTCGAATGGTGTTATAAAAATGTTTCTAACTATCATAGTTTCTGAGATATAGGAGGTTTTCTTAGTACACCTCATATTAGCGATTTTGACCTATTTTGACCTCTGGTGACCTTGATATTGACCTGACAAGAAAAATGACCGAAATATTTTCGATATCATTTCGAAGAGCTTGATTGCCGTTTTGCGCTTTTTCTAGCTCTCTTAGTTTTGAGATCGTGGGGTCTTTTAGCCCCCCACCATGGCGAAGGTGGCTCGTACCCGCCACCGGGGCAAGGGTTAAGGCATATTGGAGTCGAAAATTCATTTGTTATGCCCACTGGTTTTGTCGTGACGAGTGAGCCCCGGCTGAACGCGGATAATGTTCCTTGCCTCCCACAATCGCCGTGGGACGAGGAGTGGCATAGTGTCTTTGGAAGAACACAATTTTTGCCGCTGGAATAATTTGGGAGATACCTTTTGAACGCATTTATTAAGTTCCATATTCTCAAGGATCGGTCCCAGTTAAGAGTAAGGAAAAGGTGAACAGCCCGGTGGTTTGGATGGGGATGGTGGGACAGGGCTGAAATTGTGAAAACGAGTTCTTCATTTAAATTAATTAGTAGAAATCCTGGTTTAGGGGACTGTTCTCTGAGCTCAGAGGCACATGCCTTTTTATCATCCCTTCCCAGAATCCACCAGTATAAAAAGCAATTTATATAACCAGGGGTGCCTAGGCATCACAAGCCGTTTTAGAGATTCCTCATTCCTCGTTAGCTCCGTTTTACAAGGGGAGTTTCCATCGCTTTCTTATTCCCCGTCTATTCAAGACCAGCTCTGGGGCCCCCAAGTGTGGATCAGAGGCCTCCAGAGCAGCTTCCCCCATCCCCCCCAGTTGTGCCTCCAGGGACTAGACTAGCTCAGTGACCCCGCCCCGAGATGATGGGAGTAGGCCTTGTGTTCTTATTATCTGTCTATTCAAGACCACCTCTGGGGCCCCTGATGTAGATCAGGGCCCCAGAGCAGCTCATGCTTCACCCAGGGACTAGACTAGCTCATTGGCCCCAGAGATGAGGTCATCAGACTAGCTCAATGGGCCACAGATAGGCTCATAGGGCCTTAAACCAGTTCAAGAAGCCCCAGAACAGTTTAAGGCGCCAGATCACCTCAGGGGGCCTCTAGCCAACATTAGGGGCTCTCACAAGCTCAGCACCCAGACCAGCTCAGGGTACCCTCATAACCCAGATCCGCTCTTGGGCCCCAGATCATCTCTTGGGGCCCCAGATCAGTTCAGGGGCCTCAAGTCAGGTCAGGGGGCAAGATCAAGTCAGGGGCACTAAATTAGCTCAGTGATCCCTAACCAGCTCGGGGCCCAATCAGTTCAGGAGCCCGAGAGCTGCTCAGGGGACACCAGATCGGCCCATAGGGCACCAGATCAGCTTCGGGGACAAAGAATCAGATCAGTGGTCCCCGACCAGCTCGGGGCCCAGATCAGCTCGGGAATACCAGATCAAGTCAGGAGGCACTTAATCAGCTCAGGAGCCCCATACCATCTCAGGGGCCCTCACCAACCCCTGTGGGCCCAGCTCAGCTCAGGGCCTGGGAGCTGCTCAGGAAATCACGTAATCAACCCAGGAGGCCCGGGTCAGCTTAAAGGGCACCGTATTAGCCATGGAGCACCAGACTAGCTCAGAGGGAATCAGATGGGCTCAGGAGACACAATGATGACTCAGGAGGCACCAGATCGACTCGGGGTATTAGTTAAGTTCAGGGGGCAGTATATCTGCTCAGGGTGCACCAGATCGATCAGCTCAGGGGTCAAGTTCAAGTCAGGGGCACTAAATCAGCTCAGGGATCCCTCACCAGCTCGGAGCCCAATCACAAAAGCCCCAGAGCTGCTCAGGGGACGCCAGATGCCCATAGGGCACCAGATCAGCTTCGGGTACAAACAATCAGATCAGTGGTCCCCGACCAGCTCGGGAATACCAGATCAAGTCAGGAGGCATTTAATCAGCTCAGGAGCCCCATACCATCTCAGGGGCCCTTATCAGCCTCTGTGGGCCCAGCTCAGCTCAGGGCTTTAGAGCTGCTCATGAAATCACGTAAGGAGGCCCAGGTCAGCTTAAAGGGCACCAGATTAGCTCAGGGGGCACCAGACTAGCTCAGAGGGCATCAAATGGACTCAGGAGGCACCAGATCACCTCAGGGGCATTAGTGCAGCTCAGGTGGCACCAGATCGATCTGCTCGGGGGCCCAGATCAGCTCCCAGCCCCCCAGGCCATGGCAGGGGCCTAAATCAGCTCAGGAAGCAAGATAACAGCTCAGGGGACACAAGATGGGCTCAGGGCCCACCAAACCAGCTCAGAGGGCACCAGACCACTAAGGAGACATTAATAATCAGCTGAGGGGGCACCTAATCAGCTGAAAAGGCACCATATTGACTTAGAGACAGTAGATCAAATTGGGGAGTCATGAGATCAGCTTGGGGGCCCGAAACAGCTCCAGGGGCACTAAATCAGCTATTAGGGCACCAAGCAAGCTCGGAGACATTAGACTAACTCAGAGAGCATTATATAGGTTCAGGAGGCACAATTATTTCCTCAATGGGGCACTCGATTGACTCAGGGGCACCAGATCAGCTTAGAGGGCAAGTAATCAGCTCAAGGGGCCAAGACCAGCTGAGAGGCCACGAGATGAGCTCAAGGGGCATCAGATTAGCTTCACCCGTACGATTATTGGCGACGATGAGGCATTAGGAGTACACATACTAGGTGCCCATACTCTTCCCGGGTGTTTGGAAAGGCGACAGAATGCCCTAGCTGACCGAAAAAGGTATTAAGTTGTCCAACAATAGTTTCAATCGCTACATACGGTCCAGTTACATCTAGGTTCAACGGCGTAGGGCACTAAATTTCGAGCGGCACGGCCCAAATTGGGTACACCACCTGGAAATCAAAAGGGCACCCCAGAAGTGATGGGGGCACGTATCCCCTGTGCCCCCTGGCAGCACCCCTGGACAGTAGATCAACTCCGGGAGGCCTTAAATAAGTTCAGGGGCCCCGGATCAGCTCAAGGGGCACTAAAACAGCTAATAAGGCACCAGGCAAGCTCGGAGGCATCAGACTAACTCAGAGAGTATTATATAGGTTCAGAAGGCACAATTTTTTCTCAGGAGGCACCAGATTGACTACGAGAGCACATGATCAGCTCAGAGGGCACATGATCAGCTCCAGGGGGCACCAGATGAGCTCCGCCCGTACGATTATTGGCGACCATGAGGCATTATCTAGAAACGGATTACGTGCCTATACTCTTCCCGGGTGCATGGAAAGGCGACAGAATGCCCTAACTGACCAAAAAAGGCACTTAATTGTCAAACAATAGTTTAAATCGCTAAATGCAGTGTAGTTGCATGTAGGCTCAACGGCGTAGGGCACTAAATTTCGAGCAGCACGGCCCAAAGAGGGTACACCACCTGGCAATCAAAGGGGCACCCCGGCACCGATGGGGGGCACGTGCCTCCTGTGCCCCCCCTGGCTGCGCCCCTGGCGCCAGTTGACCTCTTGTAGCCTTTGGTTATTTTTATTTTTGACTTTCTTTTACATGTGGTGCCTTCCATGGGGCTTTGCAAGATTTACCTTGAATTTCAATACTGCTTCAAATAAAGCAAAATCTGGAGGCTGGGCATGAGGTGGCTTAGTGGATAGCCCCTTGTCTTCTAAGTCACTGGTCCCGGATTCAAGTCCCGGCGGAACCTCTGAATTAGTTGATCCGATCCCCAAAATCCCTTCCAACAGGGTGAGAGTTGAAGACGCCGTATGACCCTGTCAGTTGGTGCGTCGTTAAACCCCAACAATTAGTGTTATTTATCTGGAGGCTTAGAAACAAGGATAGGCGGCGGAGCGCGGGGTGCACTGTGTTCCCTTGAACGGACCAGGGGGTCACCACCATGGACGCGCCCCTGGGACATTCCAGTACAAAACGGACAAAAATATTTTAATTTGACACCATCAAGTCAAGAAAAAATTTAAACTTTGTTTCCGGGGTAGATTTGGGCCAGGAACACGGCTGTAAGAATCTTAGCCCGCTCCGACCAACGGTGACCGAGTTATAGCCCGAGGCATTTTCGAGAGGTCACCTTGTAGGCTCCTCTTTGATGCTTCATTGCTCAAAACGCATTGCCTGATTAACAAGTTTTGTATATCATTGAACTAGTCTTGAACCATACATTATTTTGAAAAATAAAATGTTAGGTTGTTAAAAACGTTGACTTTTAATTCGTTTGACCGTTTCTTTCGTAACCTAGCTTGACCTATTGGCAGTTAAAATTGACATTCTAGACACCTAAAAAATTTTGCGTCAGAAATTATCTTTCGATAAGAAATACAAAATTAATTCCACTGCAGTAGTACAGCCTCAGGGAATCAAACGCACGCCTATAATAACAAGCAACGAGGAGAGCTTCTATCTTATCTTCTTCGCAGTATGAAATTATGTCGCTTGCAAGCCTAAGATTCTCTATAAATCTTCCCCTGATGAAGCCAGTTTGCTCTGTTGAGACCAGCTTTTTCATAACTGTTTCGAGTCTTAAGGCTATTACTTTTGCCACTAGCTTATAGAGAAGTAGTAGACAAATCGGTCTTTTTGACTTGAGCAAATGTGGTTTGCCTCTGCGGGGCAATCAAGGTATTACACCCCGTCTCTGAGCAAAGAAAAACATTATGGAAGGCATCGCTTATGTATTCTACAATGATTTCATCAATTCCATTCCAGAAAAAAGACAGAAACTCTACTGAGAACCCAGAGACTCCTGGAGCTTTGTTCCTGTTCACCTTACTGAGCGCATAATTGCACCTCGTCGTTGGGTATCGGGCCCTTGCACTGCAGTCGTTCTCCATTGGATAATGTTCGTATATTGGCTCCTCATAGAAACTCGTCCCTTTTATCTCGATCAATACCTTTGGAGCTATAAATTGCGCTGAAATACTGTACACAATGCCGCAAAATTTCCGAGTCATCACGTTTCAAGTTGCCATTATCGTCTAATTCTGTAATAGCCCTTTGTGCCGAAAGTTGTTTGCCTCTACTTAAAAAGTATCTTGTTGGCTTTTCACCTAGCTCGAGCCAGTTTGAACCTGACACTATGATGGCATGTTGTCCCTTATTGCCTGTGGTGGATTTAGAGGGTCAAAAGGCCTCTCAGTATTGCCTATAGAGGGCCCAGCTGACCTGGTCATACTGGTGCACAGGTTTCTCTATTTAAAGAGGGTTCTGATGATCAAAGTGGGCTCTGTGAACTAGAATGGTCCCTGCTAGCCACAATGGCCTCCTCAATAAAAGATGGCCCAGCTGATCAGACAGGGCCCTGACGGCAATAGCTGGCCTTGCGAGTCGCAGTAGGCCCTGCCGCTGCTGCAGAGCCCAGCTGGTCAGACAGGGCCTTGACGGAAATATCTGGCCTTGCGAGTCGCAGTAGGCTCTGCCGCTGCAAAGAGCCCTGCTGGTCAGACAGGGCCCTGAAGGCAATAGCTGGCCTTGCGAGTCGCAGTAGGCCCTGCCGCTGCAAAGAGCCCAGCTGGTCATGTGGTTTATCGGTTAAAGAGGGCCCCAGCTGACCAGAGAGGGTCTACTGCCGACAGAGGGCCCTGAGGGCGACAGTGGTTCAGAGGACCCTTTTTCAGTGTTCCGATGTTCAAAGAAGCCCTGCTTGTCACAAAATGGGTTAGTGGAGAGGGAGAGATCCCTGTTTGACATGAAGTTTGATCGTCGGTAACAAAGTACAATGCGGCGGGCCGCGCTTTACGCAGCCGATAGCTTCGAGGGGTCCTCCCAAGCTCTCAACGGGTTCAGGGGCCCGGCCTCAATGGTTCAAAGCACGTCTTTCAACAGACGGTTTGTTGGGTAAAAAGGGCTCTGCTTGTCACAGAATGGAGCTCTGGAGAGGGCCCTGTCTGGTATTAAGTTCCAAGGGTGGCCACAGAGCAAAGTGCGGTGGACCACTCGTGTCCTCAGGGGGCTCTTCGGGGCCTCAGAGGGGAGGGGGCGGCTGGCCTTGCTGCCCTCTTTGGATACGGCCCGCACTGTGCTATACTACATACTCTGGTACAGAACGCACATGCGTTGGCAATGTAGACATGGTGACTAGATACGGTGAGTTGCGACACTTTGGCAGGATACATACAGTTTTCGTAAATGAAACATTATAGCTACCTCTGAGTAAAAAATCTACCTTAGGATCAGCGAGGTAACCTTAGGTATGTCAAGTCACAGGCAAGGCCGTGTGTATAAAGATACCAAAATGTTTCGGGTATTTTTTAACGCGTGAGTTATCAGATTTCCAATATACATTATCAGTTCCACGAATTTTTAATATACTTGTATCTAGATATGCGGATCCAGTTGCATTTTCCGTTCTAGGAAAGCAAAAATGCAGAGATGAATGCTATCTTGGGCTGCTTTTTTCGCCAGACCAAAATTTTCCCCCGATTATTTTGTTCTTTTCTGTAAACATGCGTCATCACGTTTTCTTCTAGCATTGTCTGTCACTGACTATCGGCGTGTGAGCATTTATCTTTGAATGGCAAATGTGCACCCATTTTATTCAAAGTCGAAGTAGGTGAGTTTGGGAAAAGTTTGGTATCTCCGGCCGCACTGTACCGTAGTGATGATTTCTGCGAAATTTACCGGTCAACGACCGTGTCGGATATTTCCCGCTGACGAGATGGACCCCCACTACAGATGCCTCCCCGCTCGGACGAAGGCGCTCCGCCGCCGCTGAAAACAAGTGTCGGTTCCTTTTTAGTGCCGAATTTGGATCCAACACCCAAAAATGTCCCCAGACGTGCAAAGAAAAATATAAATATTTGAGGCGGTTTACCCTGGGCCATCCGTGTTCTTGGACCTCAGGACTAGCACCACGCATTTCCTGCCGTGGTCGCATAGCTGCAGGGCATATTAAGTGAGGCAAAAATGACTATATTTCATTTATCCTAATAGCTGTACATGGCGTTAGCTTTTGTCTGAAAGCTCTACGTCAATTAGGCCCGAGTTTTTAGTTTAGTTTAGTGTATTTGATTCATCACCGACGGGCCAATAGAGCCCATTTACGGATGACGTCAATTGATCAAACACTGCAACATACAAGGGAGCGCAATAAGATAAGTGCCAACAAGCAAAGTCATTCAGTAAAAGCACTAAAACACAATCATAACACTCACTTCTATACGCCCACAGAATACGTTATAACTCGTTTCCTAAAATGTCTGAAATTAGTATTCCATACGTCCATGTCTCTGTTGACATTTAAAAACAAGTTGCATACACGAGGGGCTCTTACAAATAATCCCGATCTTACTGTGTTAGTCCTAGCATAAGAAACATCAAAAAGTGCCCAGTTACGGAGCGCACGGGGAGGAGCCGCCAACGGAAATGATTCCAGAAGAAAAGATGAATCGATTTTGTGATTGTAACTGTTTCTAATCAACATGATGCCGTACTGCAGTCTTCTCGCAGAGAGAGACGCTAAACCAAAGTGCCGAATAAGGTCTGAATATTCAAGCGAAATATTGTTGATACGACACCTCGCACATAGCCAAATAAGGAATTTGTGTTTGGTTAAGGAATTTTTGGCAAGGTTTGCAATACCCACTGTGAGGACGAGAATGGTGAAGCCAAAATAAGGGTAAGGGTCGAATACGGTAACCATAACGGACATTTACCCAGCAATGGGCTTCGGATACCTGTTCTTCGCCTCCAGGGCTTCTTTTCAGTGTCTGAATCTGCTCTGCCTGTATTTCAGCCTTTTGACTGCTACTTATATATACACATGGCGTGCTCAGTGAAAGGCGCCTCCGGTGGATCTAATCCAAAATATACCAATTGGCTCAAAGAACTGGTTGTCCGTTAGAAAGGGGCTCAGGTTTGTGTCTTTTCCCTAGCAGGCCAGAGATAGCGTGGGCCGTGTCGCGCTGGGAACAGGCCACGAGGGGCTTGGGTTGTGTCGCGCTGGGACAGTGTCAGGCCACGGGGACCTGGGCCGTGTCGCGCCGTGACGGTGGCCACGGGGACCTGGGCCGTGTCGCGCTGGGACGGTGGCCACGAGGGCCTGGGCCGTGTCGCGCTGGGACAGTGTCAGGCCACGGGGGACCTGGGCCGTGTCGCGCCGTGACGGTGGCCACGGGGACCTGGGCCGTGTCGCGCTGGGAACAGTGGCCACGAGGGCGTGGGCCGTGTCGCGCTGGGACGGTGTCAGGCCACGGGGAGCGGGTGAACTGGGTTGGTGACGCCGAGCCGTGGGTGGCGCCCTCGGCGATCCACTATCGCGCCGCACGGGTTGGACTAAGATTGCTTCAAGCAAAGTTAGATGCCTCCAAAGTTTGCACCACTCCGTTTGGAGATAACAGCCATGGAGAAGTGGTGGCAAATAGTTTCAGCTAGGCCGCCAGGTGATTAGGAAAAGTGCAGCGCCGCGGCCTTCGATGAGACCCGATATTGAGCATGGATGTCAAGTTATCAACAATACTGCTCAAAATGAAAGGCGGAATTTAACCTTGATGGGTACTGCATAGATAATATGATATGATATTGTCCAGCCTTATCTGGAAATCTAGTTTGCTAACATGCTAATGTATACCACCTGTGAACCCAATATACCCATTCTAAGAATGAGTCACTAACGGTCTGGGCACTGTCTCTTTTTACTGTTTGTTTTGTTTCATGTGATAGTTATTGGCCTCTATTTTCGTCGGAACTGCTAGCATGTGTTATGTTGTATTCGGGTGCAGGTGGGAGGGGACCTGCACAAGGCTTCAGCTTCGTTCTAGGCGGAACATACACCGCCCCTACCAAACACTAAAGATATTTTCTAGAAACTCATCATGGGGTCTAGTTGGTTGTGACCATTTGGATTAGGCTCCTAACGCTTTCACTGCTGGAGGGTTAACTCGATCCCTTTATGGCGTTTGGAAACTAAAAACGAAGAAATACGGTGGAGATCACGTCGCGTGACTTGTGGCTTGAACTCTCCAGTGGTACATAATTGTTTGATCAGAGACTAATTTGCTACTTTGAAAGGTCACATATGTGATCCCAGCATACTGAAATAACACAAACCAGAGTGGCCGGGAGCTGCCATTTCACTTTCTAGGATCTAAACTTGACAAAGGCGTGTTTTGAGACATTTGCAATGTCAGAGATTCTGCACGTGCAGTGGCATTCCCAGACCCAGGTAACATACTTGTAGGTGAACAAATGGCTTGGGATGCACGCGCTGGATTATTTGAAATTCCTGGAATGTGACCAGAGCCGGATTTACGGACTAGCCGACTGGGCTTAGGGTTCTTGTAGCACCTACAATATGAGAGGATTTTGTATGATAACCACCACCAGAATTACCCAGAATTTTTTTGGGGATAGAGTAAACGCAGAAACTGCATGTTGGTATGGCGAACGCACAATTACAAAACTTGTAATATGATAATTATCAAAAGGCACTTATTTTAAATGTCACGTAAGTGCCTTTTAAAATGTGTTCAATAAAATGTCAAGGGCGTGAATCTTGGTATCTGCGTCACACATAGCGCTAGCGGCCGGCGTCCCCTTAAAACTCCAGTCAGCGGCATCTGCGTGTGATCCGGGAGCGCTGGTGTAAGTGTCACCGGCTTAAGGAGCAGTGTGATCCGGTAGCACCGGTTTAAGGAGCAGTGTGATCCGGTAGCCCCGGTTTAAGGAGCAGTGTGATCCGGTAGCACTAGTTTAGGGAGCAGTGTGATCCGGTAGCACCGGTTTAAGGAGCAGTGTGATCCGGTAGCACCGGTTTAGGGAGCAGTGTGATCCGGTAGCACTGGTTTAGGGAGCAGTGTGATCCGGTAGCACCGGTTTAGGGAGCAGTGTGATCCGTTAGCACCGGTTTAGGGGAGCAGTGTGATCCGTTAGCACCGGTTTAGGGAGCAGTATGATCCGGTAGCACCGGTTTAGGGAGCAGTGTGATCCGGTAGCGCTGCTGTAAGGAGCACCCATTCCGTCCATGCAGTACTGCCGTAGCATCTGATTATTATAAATCATATACCGATTCCATGCCTTATTTTGGTCTCTCACAAATACTTTGATTTATATCATATTAGCTGGAACTGGGATTTCTATTAAGCATCATGAGATGGGACATATTATGCAAAGCCTCTGAAGTGTAAGCCTCCTTGCCTGTTTGCTGTTTTCAAGGAATATATGTATGGGTGTTGATTAACCTTTACATGACTATGGGAGCAGCTGACGCTGCTGACTTTCTTCTTCAGAAAGGGATAAAAACAAAACAACTTGCACTTGCATAGCTTTTTTGTCCTCAAGCTTGTGCCGACACTTTCCAAACACAGGTCCAAGAACACAGTTCCAGCAAAGTTGAGCGTACTTACGGCCAATCTGAATGGTTGGGTAATGACGTTTTATTATATTGACTTGAGCTTTTATTGGCATCTTTCCTGTTGCTCATAAAACTATACAAAGCAAATAAACAAATGAAGAAATCCGGAATCTGCGTGGATGTACGAACACGCCGGTTTATCCAACAAAGTTCAGTGGCATTCAAAACCCAGTGGATCCATGTAAGTGACGGCTCCACGGGAAATCGCTCTCCGACTGTGTGCCGGTGGGCCGCCGGACTCAGCCTACCGTTGACTGCCGCGCGGTTCAGTGTTCTGAACTGCTCGCTCTCCGACTGTGCGCCGGTGGGCCGCCGTACTCAGCCTACCGTTGACTGCCGCGCGGTTCATAGTGTTCTGAACTGCTCGCTCTCCGACTGTGCGCCGGTGGGCCGCCGTACTCAGCCTACCGTTGACTGCCGCGCGGTTCATAGTGTTCTGAACTGCTCGCTCTCCGACTGTGCGCCGGTGGGCCGCCGTACTCAGCCTACCGTTGACTGCCGCGCGGTTCATAGTGTTCTGAACTGCTCGCTCTCCGACTGTGCGCCGGTGGGCCGCTGTACTCAGCCTACCGTTGACTGCCGCGCGGTTCATGGTGTTCTGAACTGCTCGCTCTCCGACTGTGCGCCGGTGGGCCGCCGTACTCAGCCTACCGTTGGCTGCCGCGCGGTTCAGAGTGTTCTCAACTGCTCGCTCTCCGACTGTGCGCCGGTGGGCCGCTGTACTCAGCCTACCGTTGGCTGCCGCGCGGTTCAGAGTGTTCTCAACTGCTCGCTCTCCGACTGTGCGCCGGTGGGCCGCCGTACTCAGCCTACCGTTGGCTGCCGCGCGGTTCAGAGTGTTCTCAACTGCTCGCTCTCCGACTGTGCGCCGGTGGGCCGCCGTACTCAGCCTACCGTTGGCTGCCGCACGGTTCAGAGTGTTCTGAACTGCTCGCTCTCCGACTGTGCGCCGGTGGGCCGCCGTACTCAGCCTAACGTTGACTGCCGCACGGTTCAGAGTGTTCTGAACTGCTCGCTCTCCGACTGTGCGCCGATGGGCCGCCGGACTCAGCCTAACGTTGACTGCCGCGCGATTCAGAGTGTTCTCAACTGCTCGCTCTCCGACTGTGCGCCGGTGGGCCGCCGTACTCAGCCTACCGTTGGCTGCCGCACGGTTCAGAGTGTTCTGAACTGCTCGCTCTCCGACTGTGCGCCGATGGGCCGCCGGACTCAGCCTACCGTTGGCTGCCGCGCGGGAGCCACCTTCGCCTTAGTGGCGGCACAACACCCTCTCCTACTGCAAAACTAAGATAAATAGGAAAATGCAGAAAATAAAAATGCAATGGTGGTCCGAAATGCAACCGAAGTTACGGTGCCCATTATTTCATTGGGTCAGTAAGGTCGTAAGAGGTTAAGAGAGTTCCACATTTGCTGAAATCAGGTGTGTTAAGAAATCGTTTATCTCATACACTAAGATAGTTAGATTTTTTCTAGTGTCATTCGGAAGAGCTTGAACTGTTCTTTCAGAATGGTGTCATCAAACGGTCAAAGGATTGTGCACTACAGATCACTGAACATCACAAGTGTCTACAAATGCCTTCGGAGTGCACTATTGCGCTGGCCCGATTTCCACGTCACCTGTCCCGTGTAAAGGCCGAGATAGAGCAGGACCCTGAAAGTCATTCAGAAGGACCTCTTGCAAAATTAAACTGATACAACGCCTACCATATTTAGGCTAGATCTACATTAAGGTCACCTGAGGTCGAATGTGGTGCGTTACCGTTAGCATGGGTCTCTGATTTTTGCCGAGTAGATTTCGAACCTGAGAAAGAATCTCTTCGTTTCAAAGTTCAGAGACGGGCGCTGGTACCAACTGTTTACTATTTCCGCTCTTTTGGCTAGGTGGAACCGCTACTAGCGCGACTTTTTGAAAATAGTAAAACTGATCCTGCTATTGCTGCGTTTAATGTTAAGTGCTACTGAGCACTACCTCAAAAATCTACTCTTCATTGATTTTTTAAAAATAAATATCAGGAAAACTGCTGCTTACCTGTTCATTGCATACAAGATAACAGTTTCGCCTCAATATATGCAAATCCCTCTCCACTGCGCGTTGATGCCAGACCCCTATCCACTGCGCGTTGATGCCAGACCCCTATCCACTGCGCGTTGATGCCAGACCCCTATCCACTGCGCGTTGATGCCAGACCCTTATCCACTGCGCGTTGATGCCAGACCCCTATCCACTGCGCGTTGATGCCAGGCCCCTATCCACTGCGCGTTGATACCAGACCCCTATCCACTGCGCGTTGATGCCAGACCCCTATCCACTGCGCGTTGATGCCAGACCCCTATCCACTGCGCGTTGATACCAGACCCCTATCCAACGCGCGTTGATGCCAGACCCCTATCCACTGCGCGTTGATGCCAGGCCCCTATCCACTGCGCGTTGATACCAGACCCTTATCCACTGCGCGTTGATGCCAGACCCCTATCCACTGCGCGTTGATGCCAGGCCCCTATCCACTGCGCGTTGATACCAGACCCCTATCCACTGCGCGTTGATGCCAGGCCCCTATCCACTGCGCGTTGATGCCAGGCCCCTATCCACTGCTTGTTGATGCCAGGCCCCTATCCACTGCGCGTTGATGCCAGAACCCTCCACTGCGATTGTCAGCAGGCTGTCGTTAGCGGTGGGGGTTTTGAATCCGTTTGAGTCTGCTGCCTGCTCTTCCGGTACTTTTTGGTTATAGCAAAGGCTACCGCTACTCCTCTATCATTTGGAGACCCTGCGAGTATTGGAGAAGTGTGGTAGTGCACCGCCCGGCTCTGAAAAGGAAGCCAAGGAGTGGTCAGTGCATGTGTGATGACGGCGCTGTGGCTGCAGGGATGATATCAGAATTTTCTCTCTTGGTCTTAGTTCTGACGCTTATTGCAAGTTGTGTTATGTTGTAATCAAGCTTCAAAATTTCCTCTTTATTCCAAGCCAAGCCTGAATTTTAACGAGACAGCTTGAAAGCGCGCGTTTTAGTAGCTTTGAATTGACTAGTGACCTAACCGGGCCCGAAGTTTGATGTGCCAATTCTAAAGGCCTCACCAAATTGGGCGGACAACTTTAAGACACTGTGCAGTGGCTGGCCTTTCAGTTGGACGTGCAACCGTGCGCGTAATTGACTGCTCCAGCTTTGAAATTGCGTTCAATTACCTTCAGCCTGTCGAAAATCTGGGAGCTTCAGCCACGTCAGAAGAGCGGCGAGCTGCGCCAGCTGCCCGGCTGCGCCGGCCCGCCGGCGGCTGTGATGCGCGGCAGCTGGTGACGGCGCCACGACGCCCATGTCGCGGCGCCGGCCCTGCGGCGCGGCCAGGCTAGCGGCGCCCCGATGCTCACCCTGGCGGTGCTGCTGTGGCGCGCGCTGAGCAACATGGCAGAGCGGCAGCCGGCCGGTGCAGAGCTGCGGCCCCCGCTGTCGCTGGGGTCGCGTGCCCCGCGGCGCCACACGGCCGAGGGCGTGATCGGAGACCGGCTGACCATCCGGCGACTGCAGAAGCGGGCCTGGAAGCGACGCAGCGGCGACGCCGGCTACCCGTTCGGACAGCGCAAAAACAAGGAAGTGAGGTCAGCACGGTGAGCGCAGTCGACGTCGGCTGCAACTGTACCGGCCGGTCAGCCGCCGGCCGGCTACCCTCTCCGGCCTGGATTTGCCATGTCTTTTACTGACCATGATCAGCGGAGGACAAAAATGCCAAAACTGTAGCAAACCAGAATTCCTATGACCAAAACTGTCGCACCTAGGATAAGTTGCATGCTGGTACAGCACAACATACAAAGCTTGGAAAGTCGGTCGTAGATCTGCCTAAAACTCCAGTTAAGCCAAGTTCATTAGCATGTTGTAGTCACTAAGACTGATATTTTGTTAAATTTGTTACATATATGGTTCATTAACATTTCTAAATATCGTTTAAACACATTTTTAAGAAGCAACTCAGTGAATTTCAAACAAATATTTAAAGGAGAAAATTCAACCACTGGCTTTATGATTCAAGTAAAGTTTCTCAAAATTTTACAGAGTACATCTAAACCAGGACAGGGGCAGTGTATTTTATTTCCTGATAGCCTGTTGAGTTTCTTTTTTCTAAGCGAAGACCACACCTTGGAACAATTCAAAATTGTAGTGCTTCTAGGGACAATCCATGCTGAAAATAATGGATTTGGCGCATTTCTGCAAAAAACCTGATAGATTGATATTTCAATAAAAATAATTGGTGGGGTTAAACTATGCATCAACTTCCAGGATTTTATGGTGGTGCTAGGACTAATATTTTGCTATATTTTGAGTTAATTTTCCTCTGTTAGTAATTAAAAGTATCCGAATTATTGTGATATCAAATTGGCCCATGAGCTGGCAATGCTATTTACCTATTTGATTTGTGCCAATAATGAATAGGAATACAAACCAGAATTGTTGGGCCGCGACTCAGAGTCGGAGTCGACTCTGAGTCGACTCAAATTTTCCTTGAGTCAGAGTTGAGTCGACTCACTTCTAGATTTGGGTTGAGTGTGAGTCGACTCAACTGCTCGACCAGTTTAATCGAGTCAGAATCAGAGTCAGCCTCTAAGCTGACTCAGGAGTTGAGTTGACTCAGTCTTTTTCTTAATTTATGTGATCACATGGCTGACATTGTTATAAATGTTTGCAAATAATGTTGAAGGATTTCATATTGCAATTTGCTAATAATAGGGAAGTTAACATTATTCATATCAACACTACACCCATCCCGGAATCAGTCATTAACAAAAATAAGCTGTATAAAATATACAGTTAAAAAACACATTTTCTAGTATTTTCCATTTAATATTAGCAATAGCATGAAAAAATCATACAGACAAATGCGATCTGGCACACATTTAGACTTTTTGACTTTGAGGGTGCACACCATAAAAAGTATTGAGCTAATAATCATGCAATAATTCAATCTTGGGAAGCCACATCTTTATTTTCTATTTTCTTCCTTTGGTTAACTGAAAACACTAAAAAAACTAAGTAATATAATTGCCAGATAGAGGGTACCAAAAATCTTATTTGCATAAAAACCTTGAAATGGGTCAAAACGGAAACAAAAGCTACAATTAGCTGCTTTTTCAATGTACTTTCTTGATTTGTCATGGTTTGAGGACATCCCCTGGTAGATAATATAAACACCGACGACACAGCACTGTACCTACTGTTCTCTGTATACGGAAAGTAAAGCTCAGTCCTATCTCTGGCATTCCCTACACATCAAGTCTCTCACAAACCACCACTCTTTAAATTACGTTGATTATCATTTACCTATTTAGTGCCCACTGCCTGCACAACATAATAGCACTGCACCCCTGCACCCCACGCGCGCCACGCGTCACAGAGCCATCATTGTGCGCCACAATATAGTCGCGTTATTCTGCCGTGCAGAACACATATTAGTGTGCCACACGCATGCGCAGTACTATATCATGTAGCCCATGATACGGTACTGCGCATGCGTGTGGCATACTAGTATGCGTTCTGCCGGCAGAATAAAACGGCTAATATATTAGCTTTGCTATGTAGCCTGAAGGGAAGGTGTGCAGATTTTCTCAGGTTTTTAAGTCACGTGACTTCTGAACTGCTATTTATCGTTATTCAGCTGCCCTAATCGTCACCTTTTGTATTATCGGAGGCTAGGTACGCGTAATGTCTTCAGTGCGCCATTTGTAGTATTTACCACAACTTTATCGGGAGGACAACGCGAGCGTCCGTTGTTTTGTTTTTATTAAGGTGGTGGACAGGTTCGGTTCGACGCGGCTTAGTATGTATTTCTAAGCTTAATTTGTCACAGGATTGTTCAGAATGCACTGGGGCAGGAATTGCCACTCAAAATGTCAAGTGTTGAAATATTCAGTCCTGTTCTTTGTGTTTGAAACATCGATTACCTATTGCCTCAATTATGACTTTACTCATGAAGGACATACCTTCAAAATGAAAAGCTTTCAGGCCCTTTATCTCACTCATCTCTTTGCATTTCACACCTATCTTCATTCCTATGCATACTTAATTTATGGCATAGATTTATGTATTGCAATTGACATTTTATTGAAAGAAATATGCAGTTTATTGAGAGAAATATGCAATTATTAAATAGTTAATTCCATGAATAAATGTATTGGAATTTGTATACTATTAAAGGAAATGTGCATTTTTGTGTACATACTTGGCCACCATTCTGAGTCGGAGTCGACTCTGACTCAATGTTTATTTGAGTCAGAGTTGAGTCGACTCACTTCTGAATTTTGGTTGAGTCGAGTCGGCTCACCATTTTCAACACATCGAGTCGAGTCAGGATCAGAGTCAGCCTTTAAGCCGTGAGTCAAAGTTAAGTCGACTCAAAAAATGTTTGAGTCATCAACAAGTCTGATACAAACAAATGTTTTTAGCTAAAAGAGGTTACCATTAGGAACCAAAGCAACATACAATTTGAGCTTAAACACAGTCAACAAGCAAGTTATACATACCCATTACAATCAACAGTACCAATGATATGTTTAGCATGTGGGTTTTTAAGATGACCAAAAAAGAAAAATGTGTTCCCTCAGCACGTGCAGCAGGGTTGAGCATAACATAACTTGCCTAAGATTGTGTCATAAAGTGTAAACATGACCAGGGAGGACAGGGTCGATAGGGGTAAATTTCTTCATTTTTCTGCAAACAGTAAAACCTTGGACAAACGAAATGGTGATCAAGTGGTTTCTTGGCATGTTGTATCACATGGCTTTCTCAGTTCAGATCATATTAACAAGGTGCCATGCTCCCTTTTAACTGGTCTTGAGAGTTCCCACATTTAAGAACTAACATGGGTCAAAAAGCCCATTATTGGGTAAAGTGGTAATTGGGAATGCTTGTCACAATTTCAGGCACGGCAACTATCCAAGACCAGGAGTGTCAAATGCTGCCCAAACAGGTGCAGATCAAGCAGGTTGCTTAGGGGAAGCCAAGCCCATGCACATGACAACAGGTCAAGTATACTTGAGTATGCTTTCTATAGAAAGTACTGACTGGCGGAGTCAATGGGCAGAATTTATCTGGTGCAGCCAATAAATTTTGCACTATCAATTAGAGATACTTTGCAAATGGACAAAAGCAATCAAAATAGTTTTACTGAAGGACAGTTCCCCAATTGATTCCCCAACAGGACCCAATTGATCAATTATGAAACACTATTTGGCTAGGGAACAGATCATAAGAGGGTTTGAACCCTTTATATCTTTGAGGATCATGGCCGAATCGGCATGGCAGGTTCTGTACAGAATGACAGGTTTGACAAGAGCTCATTGAGGCGGCCTTGGGGAAGATCAACCAGTTTGTGGCAGCTTTTACCCTTTTTTGGGGCAGGTAGGGAGACTTTGAATTGCTCTCCCATCCATTTATCTTTTTCCTTTAATAGTGTGCGGTCGCATATTTTTGCTACAATATACATGCGTGTACGAAGGCAAACATGCCGCATTCCATTTTGAGCACTTTTAGCAAGTTCCGTCGAACACTGGGACCCAAAGCGGTACTTTCCAGTCTTCTGCTATTATTGTAATTACGCTAAAACAATTTTCACACGCCGACCTACTCGTTGAATCAAATTATAGGCATTTACAAACGACATACGGAAAAGAAAGTTTGGGGATGTTCCAGTCCTTCTTGCAAAAATCCGAAAGCTTTTGGTGCCAGACATTTTTTCAGGAAATGCCTACTGACCTTGAAAAATACCCAAGATATATGACGTAAACAAATTTAAGGAATGCGCTATTATTGCCTTGTTCTTGGTTATGACAATTATGACTCATGTGTTTCAATCCATTGCTTCATTTGCCATGGGTAATTTTTGACAAAACATCTGGCACCAAAAGTTCTCGGATTTTCCCAACAGCCCCCTACCTATTGTTTTCGACTGTGAACAGTGACTTCAATGTTCAGATTTGCCGTCGGCAGGGTCGGGCCCTGTATATCCGGCAAGTCTGGCTGTCGCCGATTGTAGTCACTGTCCACTGCATCCAGTGATTGTCACTGTCAAGGGGCATTGCTGGCCGCAGCGCTGTCTTGTGTGTTGGCCGTCAGGGGTGTATTTTTCTATCTCTTTGGGGGTGCCCGAGCACCCCTCAATCCTAATTCGAGCACCCTCAATCATGTGCTGAG
Organism: Lepas anatifera; assembly: GCA_034440635.1. Taxonomy (NCBI): domain Eukaryota; kingdom Metazoa; phylum Arthropoda; class Thecostraca; family Lepadidae; genus Lepas; species Lepas anatifera. The sequence continues at coordinate 1,590,036 of JAOTON010001730.1, read as the reverse complement.
CACCCCCAATACATGTGCCGCCCCTGGCTTATCACCTCTACCCGGAAGAGTGTCACCCTATCTCATCACTGCCACCCTGATTCGTGCCGCCCCTGAAAAGTTTTTTCCCGTCCCGGGTTCATTACTTCCACTCTGATTGGTTCCACCTCTAGCTAATCAATGCTACCTGACTTATCCTTTCCACCGATTTATGACGCCACATCACTGCCGCCCCTGCTCGATCACTGCCGCCCCCCACCCCTCCGGATGATTACTGCCGCCTTTTGTTCATCACTGATCAGCTGGCTGATCACTGACACCCCTGGTTTATCACTGCTGCCCCTGGCTAAACACCCCGGTTTATTTTAACACCCATATACTTGCCCCTCCTGGTTCGTCACTGTCACCCAGCGAATCATCATTGCCGCCCCCGGCTGATCACTGCCTTCCCTTCGTTCACCACTGCCGCCCCTGACTGATCACTGCCGCCCCCTGACTGATAACTGCCGCCCCCTGGCAGACCACTGTCGCCCACTGACTGATAACTGCCACTCCCTGACTGATCACTACCGCCCCTGACTGATCACTGGCGCCCCTGACTGATAACTGCCGCCCTTTGGCTGATCACTGCCGCCCCTGGCTGATCTCTACCGCCCCCTAACTGATTAATGCCGCCCCATGACTGATCACTGCCGCCCCCTGGGCCGATTATTGCCGCCCTCTGACTGAAAACTGCCGGCTCTTGGCTAATAACTGCCACCCCTGGCTGATCACTGCCGCCCCTTGACTGATAACTGCCGCCCCTTGACTGATAACTGCCGCCCCTTGATGCTAACTACCGCCCCCTGGCTGATTATTGCCGTCCTTTGGCTGCTAACTGCCGCCCCTGGCTGACCACTACCGCCTCATGGCTGATCATTCCCGCCCCCTGACTAAAAACTGTAGGCTCTTGGCTGATCACTGCCGCCCCTGGCTGATCACTGCCGCCCCCTGGCTGATCATTGCCGCCCCTGACTGAAAACTGTAGGCTCTTGGCGGATAACTTCCGCCCCCTGGCAGATCACTGCCGCCCCTTGACTGATGTCTGCCGCCCCTTGGATGCTAACTGCCGCTCCGGCTGATCACCGTTGCATCTTGGTTGATAACTGCGGCCCCTGACTGATCACTGTCGCCCCTTGTTTATAACTGCCGCCCCTAACTGATAACTGCCGCCTCTTGGTTGATAAAGGCCGCCCCTGGCTGATCACTACCGCCCCCTGACGGATAGTTGCGGCCCCCTGGCTGATAACTGCTGCCCTTGACTGATAACTGCCGCCCCTGGTTCATCACTGCCGTCTCCCGGGGCAGTGAGCATCCTGGGCATGTCTGGGCGGTGAACGTTCTGGGGGAGCATCCTTCTGTGGATATCACTAACATTATGTTATAGCTGAGGTGCGTTAGTTTTAATGTCATATATTCATCCTAGTAGTCTTTCAGGTTTTACATAACGTCGAGTTTCAGGTTATCTATAGTCTCTGACTTTGGTATATCGTGTGAAATTGTCTGTGTCATTTTTTCAGTATTTGTATTTCATTTCATTTTTATGTGTTTATATAATCTTTTGATACAACTTTCACAACCTGACCTGTTTTACCACCACTTGTTAACACGCGCATTGACGGGGCGAGCCACCTTCGCTTTGACGGGGGCGGGACCGGCCCCCAACCCTAAGATCTCGAGAACCACGGTAGGTAGCGAAAAACGGTAAACGGCGTTGGGAGCCCATCCACTTCTCCATCGAAAACATTTGTACCATTTTTGTCAGGTCACATTTAAGGTCAGGAAAGGTCTCAACATGCCGTCATAGGAATAACATGTAAATTAAGTTTTCGGCCATTGCATCTGAACAAGTAAAGATAGAGCAAAATGACTTGAACTATGAATCCTCGCAGTAGCCCAATGGAATGATATATAATTTGACCTTGCTAGGTCAAATCAAATTGACCTGACCTGAGGTCAGGTTAGGTCAAATTATATAAAAGCATATCATTAGAACTGCAAAGCAAAGGCGAGTCTAATGCCCTAAAATAAACGCTCTTTCCCATGTATTTCCAATGGAGAGGTCATGCCTCGCACCTGGCCTAAGTCATCGATATGAAAAACAAAACATACTTTAGAGAACTCAGTGGGGCATTATGGATATGAGTTTCAATCGGATAAGTTCACCCTGCTCCAACTTATGCTATCTTAAACTTTTGAGGTCAGGTCACTTGACCTGCACTGGTGACCTGACCTGAGATGACCTAACCTAAAATTTTCACAGAAGTTGTAAAAAGATGAGGAAAAGGTAAGTAAGGCGGCCTACGCGCCGCCGTTTTCTGTTATCTCCGAAAACCCGAGGGGCGGGTACCCCCCCCGTCAATGCGCGTGTTAAAATTCGAGCGGAAATGTCCTATTTGAGTATTTTATTTAGTGTTTTGTTTAGTGACGCCGTATAACCCTAGATTTCGGCGCGCTCTAAAACCTCAAATATGTTGATGGACCGTCTCACGGCTGATCACTGCCGCTCCTAGTTTATCACTGCCGCCCTAATTCATGCCGCCTCTGGCTCATACATGCTGTCCCTGGCATATTTTGACACAAATGCGCACCGCCTCGACTCATCGCTGCCGCCCCTGGTTCCTCACTGCCGCCCCCTGGCTGATCACTGTCTCCCCTGGTTCATAACTGCCGCCCAGATTAATCATTGCTGCCTTGATTCACGCCGCCCCTGGCTGATCATTAGACTCATTAAAAAATCCAAAATTTTGGAAATTTTAGAAACGCCTCTCATTTTCCCATGCATTGAAGTATTTTGAGACGATCTGTAAAGGTTTCATCCCGATATCTTGAAAACTGATGAATCGCAAGCGGTCTTAAGGTGGGCCGTTTCAGCCCATTTTGTAGTTAAGGTCTCCATGTAAAACACCATTGGATAAGAGAGTAACACCAGGCCTTACAGATGTGATCACAAACACCTGAGCGTTGACTCTGCATGAAACTCTGCGATTAGATGTTGATGTTCTGAAATCTAGGGATCTTAGAACTATAATATTGCAGCATGCTAGAGGCTTAACTAACGTTACTTCATCCCCTAAAATTCCTGCTCTTGTGTTTAGCAAACTTTGACACAGATGTTATCTTATCACTTAAGTATCGATGATCTAGTATGCTCATGGCAATAACTCGATCAGGCCTAGAAACCAGTGGCCAGCCGAGCAAACCATCAAAGCGGAGAGCATCAAAGACCTCAAAATATGGGCGACAGCAAGGAGATATGTGGCTCCTACCTGAAAGGATTCAAGCTTCCGACAAGCTATCAAATACTCCTGGACTTCTTGTCTTTCAGAGTGCACAAATCACGTTACAACGATCATATGGCACATATCGATGGTTTATGACGATGTCATTGAGTTCTGGGAGAGATCAGTAATTCCGACTGTCGGTAAAGAAACCGTTGTCTGGCGAATAACCTGGCTCTACAGAGACTACCAGAAGCTGTTGGAACGTAAGGGACGGAACACTGAAACATAAATGAAGAATAGAAGGAGCTTTGAGGCAAAGCTGGACCAGCTGTTTGATTTTTTATACAAGTGCCGAAAGGCAAATTTTGCAAGACCGGCTAAGAACCGAAAGCCATAAGAAAGAAGACATACGATTCCTGCGTGATCAAAGGTCATCCAAAAAGGGGAAGATGAAGGAGCGTGATAATATGTATGAACAGAAGCATATCCGAAACTCAGCTCGGAAAAGAAACAGGGCGCGAATAGAAAATCCCAAGGCCCGAGTTCCTTTGGTGTTCTAAACGAAGACCTTGATCCGAAGGATGCCTATAAAGACTCCCTCACCGATACAGATGGTGAAGATGTAGACTAATTTCCGATGAAAATGTCACAGGCAAAAGCTGCTCGTGTTGAGATCTAACCCAGAGATTAAGTGTCTTCATCCATAACGAGTGCTGCCAATCGCTTCGGTTTTTCAAGGAGGGCATTATCGGCCCTTACCATGACGGTTCTGAAAGAGGTCAGTGCTAACCTTAGTAATGTCAGTGTTAACGAGCCTACATTCTGGCGATCAAGAGAAGCAAACAGAAAAGCTACAGTCAAAGATACCATGTCTGAGTTCAATGCAAGACGGTCAAATTAGGGGACAGTTCACTAGGACGGTTGTGATGTGAAATTTCACTTCAACGGTAACTGATAAAAATTACCAAAAATGAAAAGATGACGATAGTTCTCACTGACCTACACAAATACCAAGATGGAAAGCTATTGGGGGCTGCAGAGCTTTGCAATTCAACCGGAAAATCACAAGCTCAGAAGACATTCATTCGATGATGATGATGGTGATTTCGGACGTTCAGCCTCCAGGGCTCATGCGTAAGGACATTCAAGTTTCCAGATCCGTGGAATTTCTCGCCACTATGCTTTCAGTTATGATCGATAAACGTACGGCAAATGCTTGCGTGTGCGTGAAATGAATACACCTTTCCAGTACTCTTCCTTTCAATTTCCACGGTTTTTCAAGCTTATGTGGACGACTCAGCTCGCTAAATAGGACAACGTGCTCTCGTTCAACATTTTGAATTATGCTTTGATTCCAGACCTAAGGGTTTCAGAATCTACACTTCAGCCTAATGGGTTGATGGGCTTATGGGCTAATGGGCTTTGATTTCAAACCCATTTTAATTGTTTGGCTTCACATAACACTATCCGTCTCCGTATGGATGGAATTCATACGAATCATAACATGAAGGGGCGTTAGAGAATATCCCGATAAAACAATTTTCATCAAAATAAAATGAGAACTAAATGAATCCGTGGAGCGGAAACCCATCGCGAACAAAGTTGGTCTCTGAACATTCGTAAAGTAAATCAGATAGTATACATATTTCTACTCCCTTGAAATCTCAACCCACGAGGCGAAAGTTCAATGCCCTTGTTGGGCAAAGTAACTACCAGTGGCGGATTAAATATTTTATTTGGAGGGGGGGCTGGAGCCCAATAGCCTTTCCCCTTGTATCCAAGGGTCTAGAATACCAGGTTAGTTCAAGTTCTATAGGATTTTGGGTGTGTTCAGAGTTTTCTGACGGTACAGGGCTAAACATTTCTGGACAGAGCATTTCAAGAGCATTCCAACGACATGACTTTCAACGAAATTGATACCGTAGTTTTATTTCCACGCCCCTTTAGGCGCGGAAGAAACGTATTTCCTCTAACTCCCCATAGGTTCAAGCTTTAAAACGCCTCCGGCGTTGCGCGGGTCACGTCACTTGCACGTGTTCTCAGGCTCTGCTCAGCTCTGGAGCCCTGAGCTGAGTTGTGCCCACTGAAGCTGATGAAGGCGCTGAGCTGGTATGGTGCTCCTGGACTGATTAAATGCATCCTGACTTGATCTAGTGCCTCCAAGTTGATCTGTGCCCCGAGCTGATCGGGGACCACTGAGGTGATCCCTTGCTCTCTCTCTCTCTCTCTCTCTCTCTCTCTCTCTCTCTCTCTCTCTCTCTCTCTCTCTCTCTCTCTTTCTCTTTCTCTTTCTCTTTCTCTCTTTCTCTTTCTCTTTCTCTCTCTCTCTCTCTCTCTCCTCTCTCTCTCTGCTCTCGCTCTCGCTCTCGCTCTCTCTCTCTCTCGCTCTCTCTCTCTCTCTCTCTCTCTCTCTCTCTCTCTCTCTCTCTCTCTCTCTCTGAGCTGATATGATGCTCCCTGAGCTGATCTAGACCCCCTGCTCTGGTCTGCGGACTAGGAACTTAGCTGGGCCCCGGCGTGATCGATCTGGTGCTCCCTGAGCAGGTATATTGTCCCTGGGCTAAACTAATGCCCCCTGCGTTGATCTGGTGCCTCATGTGTCATCATTGTGCCTCCTGAGCCCATCTGATGCCCTGTGAGCTAGTCTGGTGCCCCCTGAGATAATATGGTGCAAGGCCCTATGAGCCTATCTGCGGCCCATTGAGCTAGTCTGATGACCCCCCCCCATCTTTGGGGCCACTGAGCTTGTCTAGTCCTGGGCCAAGCATGAGCTGCTCTGGGGGGCTCTGATCCACACCAGGGGCCCCTGAGCTGGTCTTGAATAGACAGCGAATAAGAACACAAGGCCATCTCCCATTACCTCGGGAGTCACGGGGCTAGTCTAATCCCAGGGGGCACAACTGGGGGAATGAGGGGCAGCTGCTCTGGAGGACTCTGATCCACACTAGGGGGCCCCTGAGCTGGTCTTGAATAGATGGGGAATAAGGACACAGTGAAAACTCCCCTTGTAAAATGGAGCTAACGAGGAATGAGCCGTCATCGCTAAAACGGCTTGTGATGCCTAGGCACCCCGGTTTTTTCAGGTATATTTTCCATACAATGTTTCATTTCAAAAAACGCTCTTACGCCAGCTTCTCTCGCGTTACTTCAACGGAGTGAATCGCTACATGTGTCTTACGGAGGAGCGAGAGAGCCTTAGGCACCGCGGGTTAAATAAATTGCTTATTATACTGATGTATTCTGGGGAGGGGTGATAAAAAGGCATGTGCCCCTGAGCTCAGAGCACAGTCCCCTGAACCGGGATTTCTACTAATTAAATTAATTGAATGAAGAACTAGTTTTTCACAATTTTCATCCCTGTCACATCACTCCCATACAAATTACCAGCCCGTTTACTTTTTCTTTACTCCAACTGGGACCGATCCTTGAAAATATGGAACTTTTAAACGCGTTAAAAAGGTATCTCCCAAATTATTCCGGCCAAAATTGAGTTCGTCCAATGTCACTATGCCACACCTCCACCAGCGACCCTTATGGGAGCCGGGAACTAACCCTGCCCCGGTGGCGGGTACGAGCCACCTTTGACCTGGTGGGCGGGCTAAAAAAGACCCCCACGATCTCAAAAACTAAGAGAGCTAGAAAAAAAAACACAAAACGGCAATCGAAAGATCTTCGAAAATGATAGCGAAAATACTTTAGTCATTTTTCTTGTCAGGTCAATATCAAGGTCACCAGAGGTCAAAATAGGTCAAAATCGCTAATATGAGGTGTACTAAGAAAACCTCATATATCTCAGAAACTATGATAGCTAGAAACATTTTTCTAACACCATTCGAAAGCTCTTGAGATGCGCTTTCATTGCATCTGTATTCATTTTCGTGTCAGGTCAAAGCCTAGGGAGCTACAGGTCACTGAACATTGGGCATATTCTTGGGAATGTCCATAGCCACCCATGCATAAGGGCGTTTACTTTTTCGCTAATAGCTTCCAAACAAACAAGTTACAGCCATAGTTTATGCACCATTGCAATCCTCTCGTCAATACGAATCGAATGATATATGACATTGCTATGCCAGGTCAAATTTAAGAAATTGACCTCACCCAGGTCAATGGTCTGACCCAACTTGACCTGGTATAGTCATGATGTCATTTTTCATTTGATTTCCAGTGACTATATAAACACTTAAGTGACAAAATGAAAGCTCTATCTTAGTTTATTCAAAATTTGTAGAGAAAAACACAAAAAATGCTTATTTGACCTAAGGTGACCTTTTAAAGGTCACAAGTCCAATTTTTTAAATCAGCTTCAGAAATGGGCTAAGAGCAAGTCGCAACCGATGTTTGAAGTTGATTCCATCCATACTTACTGAGAAAAGCTCATTTCGTGATTTTCCCCATGTATTTACAATGGGAAGGTCATGCTCTGTACATGACCTTAGGTCACCAATATCAAAAATCCCGGAACAAATGTTGTAGCTCCTGGTGGGCCCAATATGTGGTATGAGTTTCAACTTGATCGATTAACCCTTCTTTTAGTTATGCCGTCCTAAGTATTTTTTAGGTGAGGTCACTTCACCTGACCTGGTGACCTGACCTGATATGACCTTGAGCCAAAATTTTCAGGGAAGATGTAAAATGATGAAGGAACAGCTAGACCAAGTTTGGCGGCGCTGCGCGCCGCCGTTTTTTGGTCACTTCGGAAAAACCCGAGGGGGTCTAAAAGACCCCCCCACCCGGGCGAAGGTTAATCCGCGTTCAACCAGGGCTCAGTCGTCACGACAAAACCAGTGGGCAAACATGAATTTTCGACTCCAATATGACTTATCTTGCACATAGTGACAGATATCACAGGCTCCGCTGATTTATCTGATGTCAATGCAAGTATGCATGTCAATGCATACTTGCATGAGTTGGCTGAGTTATTAAATCTATCCCAAAAAGTCATGTTCTGGCTATTTTCACGATATTTCGGTGACACGTTTCTTTTTTCTGGTTTTATTTCAGTTTTCCTTCTCCATCAATGCTTGATTTTCGTTTTCTTGGTCCAAAGGTACCAAAAAGTTGATATTAACTAAGATATAGTAAGTTTTTTAGGTTACGTTAAAGTGCTTCTCTCCCGGGGTGCCCCTTAACACGCGCATTGCGCGTTAGTGTCAGACCCCCTCCAGTGCGGGTGTTAACACGCGAATTGACGGGGGAGCGGGTACCCGCTCCCCTCGGGTTTTTCGGAGATAGCAGTACGTGGCATACCTTTTCCCTCATTATTTTTACAACTTCTGTGAAAATTTTAAGGTTAGGTCATCTCAGGTCAGGTCACCAGTGCAGGTCAAGTGACCTGACCTCAAAAAAAAAAGTTTAAGATAGCATAAGTCGGAGCAGGGTGAACTTATCCGATTGAAACTCATATCACATAATGACCCCACTGAGTTCTCTAAAATATATTCGGGTATTTTTATGTCGATGACGTAAGGTTAGGTACGAGGACCTCTCCATTGGAAATACATGGGAAAATGGTTTTACTGTAAAACTCAGTAACAGATAATGATAGAGTATTTATTTTAAACGCATTAGACTCGCCTTGGCTTTGCAGTTCTAATGATATGGATTTTATATAATTTGACCCTGACCTGACCTCAGGTCAGGTCAAATCCTTGATTTGACCTAGCAAGATCAAATTATAAATCATTCGATTCGGCTTGCTGCGAGGATTCATATAGTTTAAGTCGTTTTTCTCTATTTTTACTTGTTCAGATGTAATGGCCGAAAAACTTAATTTACATGTTATCCCTATTACGGCATGTTTTGACCTCTCGTGACCTTAAATGCGACCTAACAAAGAAATGGTTGCTATATTTTCGATGGAGAAGTGGATAGGCTACCCAACGCCGTTTACCATTTTTCGCTATCTACCGTGGTTCTCGAGATCTTAGGGAGGGGCGGGTACCCGCCCCTCCTCGTCAAAGCGAAGGTGGCTCAGACCCCCGTCAATGCGCGTGTTAAAGGTGGTGTGCCCTCCCATGCCACTGCGCCCCTGATCGTGGAAAGATTTCAAGCTCAGATTGGATTATTTTGAGACGTGTGTGTAGCTTTTGGATGTCGCCTAAAAAGCAAACACGTTTGGAAAAAGGGGCATTCCAGGACAAAACGACCAACAACATTTCAATTTGACATCACCATGTCTAGAAAAATCTGAAACTTTGTCTCCGGGGTAGTTTTGGGCCAGAAACACGCCCGTGAGAATCTTAGCCGCCTCCGACCAACGGTGGCCGAGTTATAGCCCGAGGCATTTTCGGGAGGTCACCTTGTAAACTCATCTTTGATGCTTCATAACTCAAAAACGCATAGCCTGATTAACAAGTTTTGTATATCATTGAACTCGTCTTGAACTATACGTTTTTTAAAGAAAATTTCAAAATTTTAAATTTTTTACTTTAATTTGTTTGACTTTTTCCTTTTTGACCTAGCTTGACCTTTTCGCAGTTGAAATTGCCATTTTAAACACCTCAACAATTTTGATTCATAAAATATCTTTTGATAGAAAAAAATGCGTTCTTGCTATAAATTTCAAATTTTTAGCACCTAAGGTAGGTATGTAGATGGTTTTGACCACCGCGGTAGTACAGCCTTATATTTAACACCGCAAACAAAGTGATTGTTTTTGTAATCGGTTGCTGACAATCATATTGCTTTGTCTTTGCGAAATTTTGATCGTGCAAGTGTCAGAATTTATGAAAATTAACACGCACCCACCCGAGGGGTGGGCAACCGGCCTCCTCAGGTCTCTACAGGTAGTAAAAAAAACACCTTTGCGCAGCGCCACCGTACTCCATCTATATACCTCTAACACGACATTTTGCAACTTCCGGAAAAATAATTTAGGCCAACTGGCAGGTGGTAGGTACCGTAAATACTGTAGGCCAGCTGGCAACTGGCTGGTGAGGGGGGTGACCTGAGGTAGACGACCGTCGTTATGCCTTGTGGGACTTTCAAATTTGGTTCATTGATTAACCCTTCATCGTGGGAGTTACTCGTTTGGGTGGTGGGGTCGGGGTCTCCGTAAAAAGTCCCTTGATGACTCTAGTGAGACACCTACTCCTAAAACTGAACTGGCAACAACTTGGACAAGATTTATAAAAAAAAAATGGCAGCCATGAAAAGTGATAGAAAGGGATCCATTGTTTCGAGGAAGACGAGGGCAAGGGAACTTATTAGTAATGTGCCTTGCAGCCTTAAACGAAAATATACAAAGATGTCGCCACTTTATCAATAATTGAAACAAGTATAACTTATCCTATGAGCAACACTAACTCACACAATTACATCGTCCCCGAGATGGAAAAATAGTACCGATACGAGGTGACCCAGTGCAGCACAGCGTACGTTTGAGAGGATTCATGCAATGTAAACAAACGTGTCTGAAAGGCTTTCATTCCCAAAAAGTAATTTGAATCTGCTCATATATGCGAAAAAATGTCCTGAAATTGTAAGGCATTCGACTTGGTCACTTGAACAGGTTGCCTCATGATATTTTTACAAGGTGATCATTTCATAGCTGACACGGATCCCAGAATCCCAGATGAATAATTACACAGTGCACTGGGAGTGATGCCGCTAAACAGCCAGTTTTAATCACTACCGAATAGTTAAATACAATCATTTGGTCGTGTCACCTTTGAGGCTGCTCGAGGTCACAGTATTTCTTACAGGAACTAAGTGGAAACCTAAATTTTATGGCATAATAGGTGACAGAGGAGAGCCGTAGAAAGAAATGTTCAGCACCATTGGAACACTTTTGTTGAGCCCAAACGGATTATGTATCTTATAATATTGCCTAGTCAAATGCCAAAATTAACCTGCTTTGACCTAGAGCCAGGCTTAGGTCTGTATGGTAAAAAGAATACTAATTAAACTGCAGTGGCAAGCCAGACACGACAACGTAAAAATAAGACCTCCATCGCAATTCTCAACAATTCTCAATTCTCTCAAGTTATCAAAATTTACCAATTGCCCCATGCATTTCTAATGGAAAGATCATGACCCTGACCCTGCTCCCGGTTATCGACATAGAAATCCTGCTACGAAAAATGATCTTGCTCGGCGACCTTACTATGTAATGTGAATCTAACCACGATAGGCTAAATTTGATATTATTGATGCACTTCCCAAAGTTTTTTCGAGGTTAGGTCTCTTGACCTGGGTTGGCGGTTTGACCTGGTATGACCCAGACCTAAAATTTTGCCAGAAGCTGCAAAAATTTCGAGTTAGAGGTACATGAAGTACGGTGGCGCTGCGCGAAGGTGTTTTTTCTTACTACTGTGGAAACCTGAAGAGACCGGTTGCCACCTCTTGTGTGGGAGCGTGTTAATTCTCATATATTTTGACACTTGCACGATGAAAATTTCGTAAAAACAATGCCATATGATTGCAAGCAGCCGATTACAAAAGCAATCGCTTTGTTTGCGGTGTTAAACATAAGGCTGTACTACCGCAGTGGTCAAAAACCGTCTGCATACCTACCTTAGGTGTTAAATGTTTGGAACTTATAGCAAGAACGCATTTTTTTTATTTTTTCTATCGAAAGATATTTTATGAATCAAAATTTTTGAGGTGTCTAAAAGGGCAATTTCAACTCAAGGTCAAGCTAGGTCAAAAAAGAAAAGGTAAAACAAATTAAAAATCAAAAATTTTCAAATTTTGAAATTTTTTTTTCAAAATAAAGTATAGTTCAAGACGAGTTCAATGATATACAAAACTTGTTCATCAGGCTATGCGTTTTTGAGTTATGAAGCATCAAAGATGAGTCTACAGGGTGTCCTCCCGAAAATGCCTCGGGCTATAACTCGGTCACCGTTGATCGGAGGGGGCTAAGATTCTCACAGGCGTGTTTCTGGCCCAAAACTACCCCGGAGACAAAGATTCAGATTTTTTCTAGATATGGTGGTGTCAAGCCTTGGTCGATCTGTCCTGGAATGCCCCAAAAACTGTTGAATACCTGCCCAACATTAAAATAGAATGTTCCCTGTGCTATAAAAGGCGCAAAAAAACGATGAATAACAGATTTGGTGCAATGAAGGGGTGCCGCCCCCATCGGCTGAGCACCCCCAAAGATTTTGGGAAAATTACACCTCTGTTGGCCGTTGAAAAACAGCAAAGGGACGTGAATACTAATTAGACAATTGTGATTCACTTATTTTATTCGCCATAAAGTCTTATCTATTGAATCGTCTATCGTGGCATAGGCGGGCGGATCCAGGATTTCCGGTCGCGTGGAAAAGGGGGCGTAGAAGCTGGGGC